>JAOTOL010001563.1:870000-1367500 GCA_034440575.1 Imbricaverruca yamaguchii
AGCGGCGGTGCCACAGTGGAGCGGCGGTGCCACAGTGGAGCGGCGGTGCCACAGTGGAGCGGTGGTGCCACAGTGGAGCGGCGGTGTTACAGCGGAGCGGCGGTGACACAGTGGAGCGGCGGTGCCACAGTGGAGCGGCGGTGCCACAGTGGAGCGGCGGTGCCACAGCGGAGCGGCGGTGTTACAGCGGAGCGACCGTCAGTGCTGATACACACTGTGGCGGTGTAGCTGCTCCAGTCCCCGCTGTGTCGTGCAGGTGTAGCTGCATCGAGTCGGCGTGCTGTGTCTGCAGGTGTAGCTGCGCGTTGTGTCTGCAGGTGGAGCCGCTCCAGTCCCAGTGGAGCGGCGGTGTTACAGCGTGCGGCGGTCCCAGCGGCGGTGTGGTGCAGGTGTGCCTAGCGGCTCAGTCCCAGCTGTGTCGGCAGGTGTAGCTGCTCCAGTCCCAGCTGTGTCGTGCAGGTGTAGCTGCTCCAGTCCCCGCTGTGTCGTGCAGGTGTAGCCGCTCCAGTCCCAGCTGTGTCGTGCAGGTGTAGCCGCTCCAGTCCCAGCTGTGTCGTGCAGGTGTAGCCGCTCCAGTCCCAGCTGTGTCGTGCAGGTGTAGCCGCTCCAGTCCCAGCTGTGTCGTGCAGGTGTAGCTGCTCCAGTCCCCGCTGTGTCGTGCAGGTGTAGCCGCTCCAGTCCCAGCTGTGTCGTGCAGGTGTAGCCGCTCCAGTCCCAGCTGTGTCGTGCAGGTGTAGCCGCTCCAGTCCCAGCTGTGTCGTGCAGGTGTGGCTGCTCCAGTCCCAGCTGTGTCGTGCAGGTGTAGCTGCTCCAGTCCCAGCTGTGTCGTGCAGGTGTAGCTGCTCCAGTCCCAGCTGTGTCGGCAGGTGAGCGTCCAGTCCCAGCTGTGTCGTGCAGGTGTAGCGCTCCAGTCCCAGCTGTGTCGTGCAGGTGTGGCTGCTCCAGTCCCAGCTGTGTCGTGCAGGTGTAGCTGCTCCAGTCCCAGCTGTGTCGTGCAGGTGTAGCCGCTCCAGTCCCAGCTGTGTCGTGCAGGTGTAGCCGCTCCAGTCCCAGCTGTGTCGTGCAGGTGTAGCCGCTCCAGTCCCAGCTGTGTCGTGCAGGTGTAGCTGCTCCAGTCCCAGCTGTGTCGTGCAGGTGTAGCCGCTCCAGTCCCAGCTGTGTCGTGCAGGTGTAGCCGCTCCAGTCCCAGCTGTGTCGTGCAGGTGTAGCCGCTCCAGTCCCAGCTGTGTCGTGCAGGTGTAGCCGCTCCAGTCCCAGCTGTGTCGTGCAGCAATTGTCTGGCGTCGCGTGACGGTGGCATTCCCTTCGTGCCTCACCACAGCCGGGCTAGGTGTGGTGTTGACTATAGTAGGACGTGGTGTCGTGACCCAGTTGTCCCAGTCGCAGTATTCGCATTCGCAGCCGTGTTGTGTCGCAGTAAAGTCGTTGGTGTAGCCGTGTTGTGTGTGCCGCAGTACAGTCGTTGGTGTAGCCGTGTTGTGTGTGCCGCAGTACAGTCGTTGGTGTAGCCGTGTTGTGTCGCAGTAAAGTCGCTAGTGTAGTCGTGTTGTGTCGAAGTAAAGTCGTTATTGTAGCCGTGTTGTGTCGCAGTAGAGCCGTTGGTGTAGCAGTCGTGTTGCGTCGCAGTTGTGTCGTTTGCAGTCGTGTCGTTTGCAGGTATTTTAGTCGCAGGCCTGCTGATATACCTTTTCCGATAGTTGAAGGAGGGCCGATTCCTGAGGTGAAGCTACACGCCGACGGACGGCGGTGTCAGTTAGGTGAACACTGATACCGTTTTTTTAGCGAAATTGTAATTTTCACCGAAAGCAATCTCTTAAGTTTTAACCAAGCACTTAAGGAATGTTGGAATATTAACTATGTGCTGTATGAGTAGGTTGCGATTTACTGTGAGCGACCTTTTCAGTCTGCTGGAAACGGAAAGAGACTGGCGTTTTGACTGCTCGCTTATGTTAACTTCCCATGCGAGCAGCAAATAAAAAAGCCGGACAGCCACCGATCAATCTCAACTGCGGCTCTTATGACCGCGGCGATTCGAACTCTGGCGCGGGGCCACAGAATGCTGGCTGGACTCAGTTTGACAGAGGGTCTTGAATAGGTGTGTGGCTGTGGAGGATTGGAGTGTTCAATCATGTAAATATTTCAGTTGTTGGCGAACCTTCCAGATTTGTTAAATTACAAGTGAGGTAGCTACTCCCTATCGATAAGAAATGTGGTTTGTGTATATGTTGGTTCAGCTGCCAAGCGGAGCTAGGTTCATTGGTTGGACATGAAGCGTCATTGCAAAACCAGGCATAATGATGGATGTATTTCAGTGAAAAATATGGAACTTTGTCTTGGAGGAAAGTGGGCAGGTCGGACCGAGTACAATGAAGACACTACATCAGAAACAGATAGGTATCTGCCTACATCCTCCTGCGTAGGGCGCTTGAATCCTAGGTACAGCGCTACAGTGATGAATAGCTCCTTCAATGTGAAGAGCTTCGTAGGATTTTCGTTGTTGCAGGAAGTGAAGCTGAATCTTGGTACCATTTCGAGACACTGCACCTCTCAGAAAAGATGAGCTGACTTTGACCTCATCTAGCTTAGTGATTAAGTCATATCTAGATGAAGCTACCAAAAAAGATCCGCTAATCAATGTCCTATAACTAAATAAATTTAGTAGCGCTGCTCGCCGACAATAGGACCCTCTGAACGTGCCATGGGCCACAGACCACTACAGGGTGGGGAGTACCCCCTCCACTGCCTTCCTCCCTCCCCCTAGTGACACACAAGGAAAGTGCTTAAGCTGAAAAGCATATGGCTGTTCGGGAAATAAGATGAATTTAATTTTGTATGACTAGGTTCTGTCCTTCCAAAACTTCGATCAGTCTTTTGTTTTGTTGTGGCAGACTCTATGTAGTAGTATGAACAATAAATAATGCAGTAGATGGATGACGCTACCAAAAGCAATCAGAAGCGTTGAAGGCTATTGAAGCAACTGTGAAGCTATGCATGAGACGAAACTACGATTTCTCCGGTCAAAGTTCTGCGACTAGGAAGCATTCATGAATTTTTGTGTATCCGATGTTCTTTACAGGAAGAGATCAGAGTTATCCCATCACAGATGGAGCAACAGTAAGCTAAGCTGTGTCACTATACGACCACAGTCATCTTGGTCACATCCTGCTTCGTATTCACTGTGGACATCAGCTGCCGTTAGCAGTTCGGCCACAATTGCAGTCATCCTTGGCCGCTGCTCTGAGCACACCCGTGCAGCCTCCAGCGACTTGACCGACGAGCCTGGTCAGGTACTGACCGCGGACAGGTCTGCCCGTGAGACCGTGAGACGACTGCATACACCTTCAGCTGTCCACATCCTCACCGGCCCCATCCCATCGTCGTCCGTTGCCTTGCCCCCATGCTCTTCATGTCCCTGTCATTCTTCCGTAGTTTCCCATCTCTTGCAGCCATATCCTGCAGCTTCCAAGCGCCTGTAGCCACACCCTGTAGTCCCACAGCTCCATCAGCAGCCACACCCTATAGTCTCTCAGCTCCATCAGCAGCCACACCCTGTAGTCTCACAGCTCCATCAGCAGCCACACCCTGTAGTCCCACAGCTCCATCAGCAGCCACACCCTGTAGTCTCCCAGCTCCATCAGCAGCCACACCCTGTAGTCTCCCAGCTCCATCAGCAGCCACACCCAATAGTCTCCCAGCTCCATCAGCAGCCACACCCAATAGTCTCCCAGCTCCATCAGCAGCCACACGCTGTAGTCTCCCAGCTCCATCAGCAGCCACACGCTGTAGTCTCCCAGCTCCATCAGCAGCCACACCCTATAGTCTCCCAGCTCCATCAGCAGCCACACCCTATAGTCTCCCAGCTCCATCAGCAGCCACACCCTGTAGTCCCACAGCTCCATCAGCAGCCACACCCTATAGTCTCTCAGCTCCATCAGCAGCCACACCCTGTAGTCTCTCAGCTCCATCAGCAGCCACACCCTATAGTCTCTCAGCTCCATCAGCAGCCACACCCTGTAGTCTCCCAGCTCCATCAGCAGCCACACCCTATAGTCTCTCAGCTCCATCAGCAGCCACACCCTGTAGTCTCACAGCTCCATCAGCAGCCACACCCTATAGTCTCTCAGCTCCATCAGCAGCCACACCCTATAGTCTCTCAGCTCCATCAGCAGCCACACCCTATAGTCTCTCAGCTCCATCAGCAGCCACACCCTATAGTCTCTCAGCTCCATCAGCAGCCACACCCTGTAGTCTCACAGCTCCATCAGCAGCCACACCCTGTAGTCCCACAGCTCCATCAGCAGCCACACCCTATAGTCTCACAGCTCCATCAGCAGCCACACCCTGTAGTCTCACAGCTCCATCAGCAGCCACACCCTATAGTCTCCCAGCTCCATCAGCAGCCACACCCAATAGTCTCCCAGCTCCATCAGCAGCCACACGCTGTAGTCTCCCAGCTCCATCAGCAGCCACACGCTGTAGTCTCCCAGCTCCATCAGCAGCCACACGCTGTAGTCTCCCAGCTCCATCAGCAGCCACACCCTATAGTCCCACAGCTCCATCAGCAGCCACACCCTATAGTCTCTCAGCTCCATCAGCAGCCACACCCTGTAGTCTCCCAGCTCCATCAGCAGCCACACCCAATAGTCTCTCAGCTCCATCAGCAGCCACACCCAATAGTCTCTCAGCTCCATCAGCAGCCACACCCTGTAGTCCCACAGCTCCATCAGCAGCCACACCCTGTAGTCTCCCAGCTCCATCAGCAGCCACACCCTGTAGTCTCACAGCTCCATCAGCAGCCACACCCAATAGTCTCTCAGCTCCATCAGCAGCCACACCCAATAGTCTCTCAGCTCCATCAGCAGCCACACCCTGTAGTCTCCCAGCTCCATCAGCAGCCACACCCTGTAGTCTCACAGCTCCATCAGCAGCCACACCCTGTAGTCTCCCAGCTCCATCAGCAGCCACACCCTATAGTCTCTCAGCTCCATCAGCAGCCACACCCTATAGTCTCTCAGCTCCATCAGCAGCCACACCCTGTAACCTCCCAATCTCATTCGTCACACCACATAGCCTTCCAGCTCCTGCCACCACACCAACTGCTTCTCAGACCCTACAGAAACATCCGGTAGCTCTCAGCCTTCCCGCAGCCTCCCAGGTTCATCAACAGCCATACCTGCTGACTCCCATCCCCATTAGTCGCACCTGCATCCCCCACACCCTGAAGCCACACACCGCAGTCTTGCACCCACTACTACAGTCACACCCGCATCCTCCTACCCCGCAGTTTCCCAGACTTTACCATCGCACTACTCAATATCAGCTCTTGCAGCCTGCCAGATCTATAACCTCCAAGTTCTGTTGCCTTCCAGATCATGTAGCCATTCCCTCAGCTTCCAGTCCCTGCAGTCCCTCCTTCGTTCTCCCAGACCAATTCAGGTCCCATACACCATGTAGGTCTTAGCCTGTGCAGCTCATCAGCTCAGTCATCTGCTGAGTCTTCTCAGTCTCCTCAGCCCTACCCAGTCTCCTGTGAGTTGGTCCAGTCGGTCTGGACCGGACCGGACCGCACCGGACCGTCACGTGCTGGTGTCAGTGTCGCTGCGCACCTGGCCCGTCGTCGATACGCGACCGTCGACGCCGACGCGCGGACCCGCACGCGACTTATTGGGCGCTGGCTGGCCTGCCAACGGGGCCGGCCAGCGAGCCAACATGAAACCCTAGGCGGTGGCTGCGAGGCCGGGCCGTTTTAGGCCGGCCGTCGTCGGCGCCGATGGCGGATGGCGCTGGCAGCCGGCGTCTATTCGCACCGCGCGGTACCACCCGCCGTCCGGGCGCCCGCCGACCGCCCCGGGCGCTGCAGGTCACCGTCGCGCCGACAAGGCCGCGCCGCTGCCGAGCCCGTCACGTCACGTCACACCACGTCACGTCGCGTCACCACCACTACCACCACCACCACCACCACGTCACGTCACGCCACGTCACGTCACGTCACGTCACGTCACCACCACCACCACCACCACCACCACCACCACCAACAACACCACCAACACCACGTCACGCCATCACCACCACCACCGCGTCACGTCACGCACGTCACGTCACGCACGTCACGTCACGCACGCACCACCACCACCACCACCACGTCACGTCACGCCACGTCACGCACGCACGCACGTCACCACGTCACGTCACCGCCACGCACGCACCACCACCACCACGTCACGTCACGTCACGCCACGCACCACCACCACCACCACCACCACCACCACCACCACCACCACCACCACCACCACCACTCGGTCGCCGGCCGCCGGCTCCGCGCCTACCAGCCATCCTTTGAAGTCTGCTGACGGCGGAACCTGGCCGGACCGGGGCTATTCAGGGAAGGCGCCTGACGCCGTACAAATATTCCCGAACATCGTCTGACGGTTTGGAATCACCGCTAGATCAAATTGGATATGTGTGAGTCGGGAGGGTCGCATAATGTATGGGGCTCCATATCAGGGTATAATGCAAAATTGCAAAATACGAGGTGCAAACTCATGGCCATGAGCTTTTCCACTGTCAAATTGAAACCACTAGATACAGAGATGTTCGGATTGTTTCAGATCCATACGGTTCACGCAACGATGGTATGGGTGCAACATGAGAACTTAACAGCTATTTAGGGAAATATATTTTCCAGAAACCCGACGACGGCAGAACCCGTTATTGTACAGCTCATGAGTATTAGATAGGTCTGGTATCGGGTCCCATAACAATTTTAAAGACTATTTCAAAACATTGCAGGGATCCAAGTGCCCTCGGAAGTGACATTCACCACCAGCATTCGTGAATAGGCTATGGAATAAGGGTCCGCGCGGTCCCTTACAGCCTGCTCTAGGGCAAGTTTGGCTCGTCTATGGTTGGTGTCAAGACAGTGTTTGGCTGCGCTGAGTGTTTTGCTGGAGTTTGGGGACGGGTCCTGTCGGTTGTGTCAGGACCAGCTTGGGAATGTCTTTGTCCCTCCCCACTATTCCTGGGCAGAAACCGAGCCGTAGTCGATCGCGCAATGTCACGTGCCCGCATTCGGGCTAGGGCTTGGTGCAGTCACGTGACCACAGTCGGGCTGTGGCTTGGTGCAGTCACGTGACCACAGTCGGACTATGGCTTGGTGCAGTCACGTGACCACAGTCGGACTGTGGCTTGGTGCAGTCACGTGACCACAGTCGGACTGTGGCTGGGTGCAGCCACGTGACCACAGTCGAACTGTGGCTTGGTGCAGTCACGTGACCACAGTCGAACTGTGGCTTGGCGCAGTCACGTGACCACAGTCGGACTATGGCTTGGTGCAGTCACGTGACCACAGTCGGACTGTGGCTGGGTACGGTCGCGTGACCACAGTCGGACTGTGGCTGGGTGCAGTCACGTGACCACAGTCGGAATGTGGCTTGGTGCAGTCACGTGACCACAGTCGGACTGTGGCTTGGCGCAGTCACGTGACCACAGTCGGACTGTGGCTTGGTGCAGTCACGTGACCACAGTCGGACTGTGGCTTGGTGCAGTCACGTGACCACAGTCGGACTGTGGCTTGGCGCAGTCACGTGACCACAGTCGGACTGTGGCTGGGTGCAGTCACGTGACCACAGTCGGACTGTGGCTGGGTACGGTCGCGTGACCACAGTCGGACTGTGGCTGGGTACGGTCGCGTGACAAGTCATGCTTTTGAAGTTGTTAGCTTCACGAAATACCCTAGATTTACGCTAAAACATGATAAATCAGCTCTAAGCCATTTGTTGAAGCGTTAACAATTAAGAAACAACATCTTTATAATTCTTCAGGTTTCAAGATTCAGCACTCCGTGTATGTTTTGCTCACCATTTGATTGAATGTCTTGCTTTTGGTTTCAACGTCGATATCTAGTAGGGTCATTGACCTCCATAGTACTTACAACTAGGAATAAAAGTGTCGGTTACGTTCTATTGATAATTATTCGTCTGGCATTAGATGGTATGGGGTATGTTAAGATGCATTATTGGGCCTGCTAAAGCACACACTGTGCCCTGTTCTAGAACGGATCATTTCAGCGTGTGCCCAATTATTGCAATAAATCCAATCCATGTGAGATACAATTAGAGACACTAAGTGAGCGAAGGTAAATGTTGAAAATGAAGTTTGGCAGAATGTGGCTCTGCGTACGTTCAATCATCGTGGCAATGCATTGTCGGAGAATCAACCTGGTAAAAACAGTAGAATGAAGAACGCTAGATTATATATCAATTGAGTGAAAGTGTATTGCTCCGATTACGATTCAAAACTATTTCCCGACGTTTCGACTATATTGTCTGCATCAACAACGACATACATTCAGACTAAAAACATGTTTAAGTGTTTTCTTAATCACGATCAAAGTTCCTTTTTATGCCTCCAACTCAAGAACAGCTGTGTACCTAACGTTTGCACCAGGGGGAGGGGGCAAACGGATTTGGAGGGGCCCTCCTATCTCACTAAAAGTCCCCTGATTTCGACCACTAATTTGTGAATGAGACTCCTTTTTATTTATTAAACGAAATGGTTTGTAACAAATTTAACTGTCCTATGAAGGTGGCCCAGTCTAATACCATCGTTTCTATGCCACCGGATTTCAACCCTAACTTGTTCCATCCTGTTCATAGCATTTTCTTTTGGTATCCCTTTAGAAGTCACCTCACACTGCTGAATTTGCACGTGTACAAATAATTAAAAAATGTACAATTTTCAAATTTCAAGCCTTCCAGTAAATAATGTCCGGTTGCCAGAACGTCCGCATTCGTACACGTGCACGCCGGCCTTGCGCATTCGGCGCATTCGCCACGCTTGGTGCGACTCTCCGGTTTCTGCTAGACCTCCTACGTTCTACTAATTGTTGTCACATGATAGTTTTGCTCCATATTTGACATGTGGAATGCTTAGGATGGGGGTTCGATTGGAGAATACGATCATTGAACTCGATGATTAGTTCTCTTCTGCCCACATTGCATGGAGGTTAAGAAGCCAGGAGACCCGCAAAGCTTTGATGCACCTCACCTCTTTGGTTAAATATGTTCCTAGATAAATATGTCCCTAGATCCTACCGAACCTAGGCGCTGTTTTGGTGCTATTTTTGGACCAGTTTTGTTTTTCTTTGTCTACGGATAGGGCTCCAGCTATTTTTTAGGGGGCAGGCACATATTTGAAACCACGGTTTATTTAAGAGCTGCTCTTTGTGCATCGACGATATTTTTGATGTATAGGCTCGAAGACTTTGTAGCCCTAATTTATTGCCCAATCTATTTGTTCCTTCTTTAGGACCATGGCGCAACTTTGAGGACCCCAGCTTGCCTTTGAGGTCCCACGCGGCAGTGTTTCCCGAGTGTGCCTTGAGGGTCTCCGTTGTGTTTTTAGAGCTAACGGTGTTGTACTTAGATCTGCAACGCATGTTTTAAGGCCTTGGCGCTTTTTGAGACTTGGTACACCTTCCAGGGCCATGTGCATTCTGGCCTCCCGCTGTGCTCTTTGGGTCCCGCTGTGTATATTTTGGGTTCCCGATCGCACATCTGTAGCACTCCAGTACGATTTTTGGATCTAGTATATTTTATTGAGGTCCCAGTGTGACGTTCCGTGCCTAGACGCGTGTTTTTGGAGGACCAGAAGCTAGGTTTCTTGTCTTCATGCAATTCTTGGTGGCTTTTTCATATTTTTTTTAGTCTGAGTCCCGGCCTCATTTTTTTTTGGCATCCAGCGCCATGTTTTTGTGCCCTGTCACGATTTTTTCGAGATCCGGTGTGTTTTTTTTTGCAGTGCCGTGCGCGATTTGTGAAGGCTGGTGTAATGTGTATTACGTATTTTGAAGGCTGATGAATCTGGTGGTACGTTTGGATCTTCGGAGCGATTTTCCTGCCTCGGGCATTTCTTTTTCAGAATCTATCCATATTTTGGATTACCCCAGCTCGATTTTTGTCGAGTTCCGATACGATGTTTGGGGCCACACTGTGCTGGGAGTTTTTAATGCCCTGACCATAATTTTTTAGACGACTAACAGGAAATGCTGGTCCGGGGCGCAATATTTGGGTGCTCGGGCCTAGTTCGCGGGGCGCCGTGGCCCGGTGTAGTTTCTTGGGGAGCGATGTGAGTTTTTGGTGCCCGCTGTATTGATTTAGAGCCCACGCGCAAATTCTGGGGGCCCCGAGTCGAATTTGTGGCGGCCCAACACTTTTTTTTTTTTTGGGGGGGGGGGGGACTCCCGCGTAATTCTTGAGAGCCGAAATTCCCCCTCCACCTGAAGGTTGGAGGGGGATTTTTTACCTTTGGTATGCCATTGGTACCACACGAGTTTTTTTTCTCGTTTCCTCAATGAGTTTTTTTTTCGGCCGCTGTAAAAGCCCTTCGGAATAAAAGCCCCTTCGGATAATCATATTTCCGGACCTGTTCTGAATTTTCCGGTGCTCGGATCAATCGAAGTCCAATTTTGACTTTTCGGTTCGAGATCTATATTTTGGTTAGACCCCTGCGCGATATTTTTGGGGCCCGGTACGATTCTTTGGGCTCACAATGCGTTTTTCTGTGCTCTAAGACGTTTCTTTCCCGAAGCCTGAAACTTTTTTTTTGGGGTGGTCCCTGACGTAATTTTTGTGGCCGCAGAGTGACTTTCAATATAGGAATTGATTTTTTGAGTCAGCTGGGACTTGTGGGGCTCCGGTACGAGTTTTTGCATTCTAGTGGAATTTCCAAGGGCAGCGGTGTGAACTTTTTGTGTCTAAGTGTGATGTTTGTTTGGGGGCACCGTGGACACTTTTTGGAATCCATAGCGCGAGTTTTAGTGGCTACAACAAATCGTTTGGGTCCCAACCATTTTTGGGACCCTTTGGAGCGATTGTTAGGACTCCAGAGCGATTTTCTATGTCCGGACTTTTTTCCAGGCGTATTTTTTTATGTTACCGATAATACTTTTGGGGGCCCGGTGAGACCTGATATCGTGATTTCCAGGACCACTGACCAGACCTTTTGGAGCCCAGTCTAACTCCGGTAGGACGCCGTCCCCCTCCCCAGCGTGTTTTTCAGGAGCTCAGGTACGAACTTGTGTGGCCCCCAGAGTGATTTTTATGTGTCGCGGTCTGACTTTGTGTGGGCCCAAGCGCCATTTTCAAGTATTCCAGCCCATTATTTTGACCCAGTGAGATTTTCATGGGCCCGTCCCAAATATGTGGGGCCCAGTGTTACTTTCAGGGGGCCCGCGGGACTTCTTAGGCGCAGGCGTGATTGCTAGGGGCCTGGACCTGACGTTTTGAGGCCCCATTGTGATTTTCGTGGTCCCCGACGCAACGTTTTGGGGTTCCAGCGGTAATTTCAGAGGCCCGGTCCATTCTTGAGAGCCCGACGTCATTTTTAGTGCCCTGAGAAGCATTTGTGGATTCCCCAATTTGATCTTAAGGGGCCTTAGTGGGATTTTGGAACCCCAGTCATGTTCAGAGCTCCTGCGCGACATTTTGGGCCCCAATATGACTTGCAGGCGATGGACAGTATGACTGTCAGGTGTAACTTTTTGGAGCACCAGTGTCATCTTCAATGTACCCGGAACTGTTTTTTGGACCCCAATTTGAATTCAGTGGACTTGGTGGGATTTTGGGTTTCAGCGGCATTTTCAGTGCCCCTTTGCGACTTTTTTGGGCCCCAATGTAACTTGTAAAAGCACTGAAGCGTATTTGGCAGACCTAGCGGCATTTTCAGAGGCCCCGGTCCTAATCTGTTGAGCTCCAGTTCCATTTGCATGGGTTCCGGGACAATTTTCGTGGCCCAAAGGAAGTTTTAAGATGCCCTGCGCGTCTTTGTAACCCCCCAATGTGATGTTTAGAGGACCGTGCGATTTTAGGGACTCAACAGGATTTTTATGGAGGCTGACGCAATGTTTCCGAAGCCCGGGGTGATCCTTGGGGACCCTACTACCTCTCAGGGGGGAGGAAACTGCCCCAAATGCCACGCCTTCGGTACGCCACTACTCAAGAACCTGCTCAGGATATCGCAAAGCCGCTGACATAATGCACACAGGAAGCATGATAGCAAGTGTAAATGCAGAGAAGACCCCAGCTTCCTTCTCCATGGTCTTCACGTCGCAACGGGACGGACGTTTTTCGGACCACTTCGGCGGTGGTGCTGAAGGTCTTTAACACGCGCCCTGGAGGGCCTCGGAAAATTACGCGCACTGGAGGGGGTGGCGGATTCCGCTCCCTAAGATCTCAGCTCCTACTGAGGCTACAGCAGCGAAATTCGCAGGGTGGATAGGCACGATGGTGAACTCTATTGTGTGCAAATTTCATGACCTTAGGTCAAAATTGTCAAGGTCAAATGAGGTCAAAATTGCAAAATGTTCTGGTCTTGCGTGGATTAGCTTGTCAATGTTATGGATCGCTGTGATTGTGTTTAAAAGCTCCAAAATTGCCATTGATGATGTTTTGGATATTACTGATGATGCAATACAGATGCCAGATCCACCATTTGACCTCAGGTCACCTATATAGGAGCACTTTAGCAGGTCATTACCTGCTCCAGTTACCGGAACCGGGCTGCCCACCCGACTGTTCCGTTTGGCGGTTCAGTACAATCGGCTTCGCAAAGAAAGAAGTGAAGTACATGAAGAAAGTATGGAAACGCTTAGGTACACAATGACGAACAGTAGATTTCGGGATGTCTAGAGAGTAACATGTAAAGTGACATCAATCGCATGACAGTCATTTGCATTTTTGACAACATTCCAGTTGACAAAGTTTGGTTCCATTAACCTGTCATGGACTTGACCTGACTTGATCTCGGCGAACTAACATGACTTTTAAATTATATATCATAACACTATGCATCAAACAAGTCGCTAGTGTTGTCATGAGCAGTTCCCTTTTGCCAATATGCGGGAAGCACATCAGCGCCGACTTTTGTGGTCTTGCGCTGCGAATTGTTTTTAATTTAACGGCCCCTAACTTGAAAAGTTCTCGGCCGATCTTCATTTTTGTTACTTTGAACAATGCGCGGATCATTTCCAAGTAGCTACGTAAAATATGGCGTATATCGGCAGGTGCAATATGGAGTTATTTACACACAAAAATCGGAGGGGTGGGCGGATTTCGCATCCCCCTCCAGGGCGTGTGTTAACCTGTTATAACCTTGACCTGACTTGACCTCGGTAACCCAACATGACTTTGAAATAATATAGCATAACAATGTACACCAAACAAGTCGCTAGTTTTGCCAACAACATTTCCTTTTTGCCAATATACGGGAAGTGCATCAGCGCCGATGTTTGTGGTCTGGCGCTGATGAAATTTTTTTAGTTTAGCGCGACCCCTAACTCGAAACATTTTCGGTCGATTTTCTTTTTTTTTGCTTTAAAGAACGCGCTGGTCATTTTTAAGTAGATGCACAAACAATGGCGTATAACGGCCGGTAAAATCTGGAGTTATCTACGAAAAACCGGAGGGGTGGGCGGATTTGGCCCCCC
The DNA here is from genome assembly GCA_034440575.1 of Imbricaverruca yamaguchii. NCBI lineage: Eukaryota > Metazoa > Arthropoda > Thecostraca > Neoverrucidae > Imbricaverruca > Imbricaverruca yamaguchii. Next base: position 883,484 of record JAOTOL010001563.1, read on the forward strand.
TCCAGGGCGCGTGTTGATGAACCCTATTGAAGAACCCTTTCGATGTGTTTGTTGTGACCTCAGTGGTAATGTAGGCCGCCTCCACTGCTCGTCGCTCAGCGTCTTGTCAGGTTGTTGTGTATGGTGATTGCCTCTATCCAGTTCGTAAGTGCCCTTCCATGTCCTCGGGAAGTAATGGGCACTGGACATCCTGTGATTGCGTACGTGTGCTTTATGAGCTCTGATTATCGTTCGTAGCCTTCGGCCAACTTACCCGTAGTACGTTTTTTTCCTCATGCACTATATGGAATCTTGCAAAATACACTCTTAACATTTGCTTGTCTTTCCCCTTGTCTTGACTTCACGAGCTGACCTATTTTTGCCCAGATACAGTAGCGACAGATACTGCGAGATGTACAAATTGTGTGACGTACTCCAAGTTTTCAGTTGCTAGTGCGATCAGAGTCCCTTTGGTTATTAATCCCTTTTCCTCATTTCTGTGCTTATTGATGATGCGATGTGCTTCCTTGCGTAGAATTAGAAGATAAGCTAGATCAAATATGAGTTTTCTGAATGCTTGAAGTATGTAGTCAAGCTCATCCTGCAGAAACTGTAGGAGAGCAAATCATTAGCGCCCAGGTAAAAACCAAAGCCAGGTAAAACAGATAGCATGGAGTATTTAGTACTATCAGACCACGCGTCGACAGAGCCCACTGAGTACTCCGCTGTTCCATTGTTTTGGAGCGACTGATTTCCCCTTGCCGCTGTTCGTATTTTTAATTTTCGTGGGTGATACCCGTCACTTTTTTCTTTCGTTTCCGTGTCACACCTGCCACCCCGCGCGTTTTTTTTCCCAACGTTGTACTTCCGTTCCGTGTTTGTGTGTGTTCTTGTTTTCTTGGGTTTCATTAGGTAGGTCTTTCCGCGACGGGAATAAAACGGGAAAAGGATGCCGACCCCAGCTCGCCAGCGGACTCCGAGTCTGAATTCCCCCCGCTGACCGCGACTGCTGACCATCGCTGGACTCCGGACTCGGCCCCTGATGCTCCCCCACTAGATATAGCTGTTGGTGACTCGCGCCGAACAATTCCCCTTGATGACGTCATGGAAGCCCTTTGGGCCTCACCAACCCTTGCCCGTCCCAAGACCATAACCTCGTCTCTCAATCCGGACCAGACCATTACTCTCCACGTCGCAAACCCATGCTCGAACCAGACCACCCCCTCTCCACTTGAACCCATCCAACCCATCGAACCCTGCCTTGACAGTGCTGGCTCGTACGTAGTCGTTAAACCTGTCGAAAAAATCCGTTTCCTCTCACCGGGTCAATGTTCTCTGGCCGACTAAGCAACTCCTCGCCATCTGCTCCTTAGTCACTCCCGACACTGAAGCCCCTGCCAACGGAACCTTGGTGATCAAAACCCAATCCCGAGCCCAGATCAAATCCCTTCTCCGCACCACCACATTTCGTGGAAAATACGTAACTATCGCTCTCCATTCGAACCGCAATGCCACCAAGGGCACCGTCTTCGCGCCGGAGCTCCGCTTTATGTCTGAGGCAGACATTCAGGCGCAGCTCAGGACGGAGGGGGTGACCCACGTCCGCCGCATCACTTTCTTTAAAGACGGCCAGAAACGTGACACGAGACTTTGTCCTTACCTTTAATTCTACCATTCAACGACAACGACACTACTCGGTTTGGTCTAAATGCGAGTATTTTGGCCTCGTCGTCATTTGTTGTGATTACTAGCGCAATTTTAAGTAGCCTCGACTTGCTTTTGGGCCCAACAAGTTTGTGGGGCTTTTGGAGCGATTGTTATGACTCCAGAATGATTTACCATGTCGAGACAACTTTTGTGTTGCCCATGGTTCATTTTTTGGGGTGGGTGGGCCAGATGAGACGTTTGTGACCCCGGTACAATCTGTCGAGCCCCTAGTGTGATTGTCATGTGCCCAGGCACGACTTTTTGGTACTCCAAGGCGCAGTATATTTCCACGGGCCCCGGCCCGACCTTTTCGTGTCCTGTCGTGACTCTGAAGAACCCATACGACTTTTTGGGCCCCCCAACGCGATTTTAAGGAGCCAAGGCCCAAACTTGTGGCCGCCTCCAGCATGATTTTGAGAGACCAGGGGAGCCTCAAGAATGGGACCGGAGCCAATACTTTCGCGCAGGGAGCTTACAAAAACAGAATTCGACCCCCAAAATGTCGCATTTGTTTGCACCGAATCGACCCGAGCGCCGGAAAATGCTGGACTGGTTCCGAAATGAAGTTCTCCGAAGGGCCCTCATACTCTGAATGGTACCATCGGCTGAAAAACAGCTCATTGAGCAGCCACAATGGAGTACAAGAGGCAAATTCTCTTCTTGAACTCCCAAGAATCGCGCCGTGGTCCCGAAAATCGCACTGGGGACCAACAAATTCTCGTCGGAGATCCCAAAATTCGGGGTGGGGGAGGGTGTGGAGAGTTATTTTTTAGGCGTGCCGGACTATAAAGGTCAATTGCGCTGCCTTTAAAGCGAGTACGTTACATGTCTGTCTATAAGGCAATGGACGCGCAGACACCGAAGCAAACATAGCCAGAGCACTGCAACAAACCACACCATGTCCACTCTCACAATCTGATTACTACCCCGCAATGCATCAGACAATCAGTAAACATATTCAGCAAGCATGGGACACAGCAATAACTCAACTCTACGAAACACACCCGAAACACGAACACTGGCACATCATCAATCAACACTCCAGACTCAACATGGAGTGTTCAGTACTATTCGCTCGATCATATTCAGAGCCCCTGATAACTCCGTCCCGTCAGTCTTGGCGCGCCTGACTGCTGGTTAAAGCAGTATGGTTTTTTTTTTCGTGGGGTGACACCCGTCGCTCTTTTCGTTTATTTCTGTGGGTGACACCCGTTACCCCACGCGATTTCTTTTTATTTCGTCGTTACATTGCGTTCACTGTGTTTGTGTGTCCTTATTTCCTTACGTTACATTAGTTTGGGCTTTTTCACCACCCGGCCATCGCACGAACACGGCCTTGGTCCCTAATGCTTCCCCACTTTATCAGACCCTCGACGACACGCGCCGGACCGTTCCTTTGAATGATGCCATGGAAGCCCTTTGTGCCTCACCGAACCATGCTCGTCCCAAGACCACGACCTCCCCTCACGAACCGGACCATACCATCACTCTCCACGCCGCTGATCCACGCTTGAACCAGACACACCCTTCCAACCTGAACCTATCCAATCCATCGGTCCTTATATCGACAGTGCGGTATCATACATCTTGGCAAAGCCTGTCGAGGAATCCGTCTCCTTTCGTCATATCGACGTTTTCTTGCCAGACAAACAACTCCTTGCCATCTGCTCCTTAGCGAATCCTGACATTGAAGCCCCAGCTAGCGAAACTCTTTTTATCAAGACTCAAACCCGAGCCCAGACCAAAACCCTCTTTCGTACCACCACATTTTGTGGAAAATCCGTCTCCATCGCTCTCCATTCCAATCATAAAACGACCAAGGGCACCATCTTCGCGCCGGAGCTCCGCTTCATGACTGAAACAGACATCCAAGCGGAGCTCAGGCCGGAGGGGGTGACCCACGTCCGCCGCATCACATCCTTCAAAGGTGGTCACAAACGTGGCATGAGTCGCCTAGAAACCTTGAATTCTACCATTCTTCCCAAGACCATCCTCGCCGGATACCTACGCTACCCACTTAAAGTATTTATTCCCAATCCTCTTCGCTGTTTTAACTGCCAGCGCTTTGGCCATGGCAGCAAAACATGTCGTCAACCTGCCCGATTCCCCAAGTACGGCGATGCACCTCATCCTGAATCCGCCTGCTACAAACCAGCCCAATGCCTTAACTGTAGCACTTACGACCACCTGACTATATCACCTCTCTGTCCAGTCTGGCGCAAGAAGGAGGTTTGCGCTGTTAAGGCCACCACTGGAGTTTCATACCTCCAGGCCCGACAATCTATCAAGGCCACCTCCCCGTCTACCAAAACCAACGCCCAGTCGGCCACCGCTGCTCCCCCACACGTCGCGTCAACACTACTTCTGCCTCTATTATGCAAACTGACATTTTTTCCCGGTTTAGCTCCACTCAAAAAGTTCATGCCATTCACCACACCGACACAAAACACCCTGGATTCCAGCACACAAACCACTCTGACTACGCACACTCCGGCAAATTCCATGAGGAATGCCAGACCCCGCAGCCATTCGGCAGCAGGGAAAATAAGTCCCACTTCGGTGGGACGCCGATCAAGCCCGGTCCGTCCAGCGCCGGCTGGCGCCCGCGTGACCCGACCGATTCAACCCAGCCGACGTGCATCCCCCGCGGGAGCGGCCGGCCGTCATGACCATTCCAAGGTCACCGGTCGGCCGGTCGGCCGGACGGCTCGGGTGGTTCCACTGTCGTCGTTCACACCCAGCCCACAGGTCCGCCAGAAATACACTCCTGGCTCCGACATGCACCGAAAGGTGCCGATAAACATTAAATTGTCTCTTCTCTTCTTTATGTCCATATTTGTACAGTGGAACTGCCATAGTTCAACTTGGAAATGGGCAGAAATGAAAGCATTCTTTAGTTTGCTCACTCCCATTCTCATCGCACTCCAGGAAACCTGGTTCTCACCCACCGATCCGTATAATTTCGATATCTTCAATCACTCGCTGTATCGCCACGATGAGATACGTGAAATACACCTCAATGGCGGCACAGCACTTCACACAAGCAATGGCTACACACATACACAAATTAAACTCAATTCATCGTTACAAGCCGTAGCTTGTACTTTGCGTTTACATGGTAGGAACATAAATGTATGTTCATTATACATTCCACCAGGGGCGGTCCGTGGCACCTAAATGAGGTGAGGCAGAAAGAAATCGCCGGATTTCGACCAGTCTTTTAGCATTTTATATAATAAGTATCTATTATTATTTTATCGTAAGATGAGTATCAACAACTTAATTTGGCCCCGCAAAGTGCCAAGCCAATCACCATCGTTCCGAAGTCAGTTGATTTCATCCCTATCCCTCCTGTTCAAATATTTCTGAAATTGCCGGGAAGTCTTCATATATCAATGGCGGGAAATAAAATAATATATTGATATATCATTGAGGTTTTGATATATGTCCATTTCATTACCCGAAATGGCTGGCATACACACACACACACACACACACACACACACATATATATATATATATATATATATATATATATATATATATATATATATATATATATATATATATATATATAATATATATATATATGGTATATATTGTCAGTATTATATGTTATGCATATACATAATTATTATTATTGATGTTACTATTATTATTCATTATTTGGGTGCAAAATACATGAAGAAGCCCCACCTCGATCGAGTGCATGCTCAATGGTGCCCCATGTTAAAAGTCTAAATTATTAGTGGACAGGGCAAACATTGAGGGAGCACTTGCTGTTCAAAAATATACAAAAAGAACACCCTGGTCTAGACGTATATGAATTAAAAATGGGCAACAATCTTGAGAACCAGCTGTAGGCTCCGTATCTGTACCTGGGTGACAAGGGCGTGCTATTCCACCCAGTATAGTTACATCCACTGGTAGCCTAAATATAATGTTGGTGCTTTTTCCTGGCCGGATGGGTTCCACCTTCCCGTAGGTACACATGCCCCCAGTACCCCCACCTTTGTTTACGCCCCTGCACCGAGTGGGGAGGAATTATGTTGCTTTCTTATAATAATACTCTTTCTTGCTCCCACCCCTCCTTCCCGGCCGTGATCTACAGTTGGCCTGTCTCATCATACTGCTACTACCCGTGGCACCACGCGATTCCTGCGGCGCTTGACATGAATGCAGCCAGCGTGGGTCCAAGCGAAAAATCCTAGTTTTATGGAAAATACGGCACATATCCGTGGACAAGATTCTTCAAGCTTTCCAATGAACCCGATTTTGTTCCATTTCGATGGTATTTAACATCGGAAATATTGTGTGGAAAACAAGGAAGTTTCCCTAGAGCGCCTACGGGACTGAGCAATTGTCCAGCCCATGTGACGTCACCAATTGCCAAACGATATTGGAGGGCCCCTGCCTACCCTGCGCTTGTTATGAAACGAAAACTCACTATATGGCGAAATGTGCGAGAGGAAAGCCTCTGCCGACCAGTGATAGAGCTGTTTGGAAGTTAAGGTGCAAATGATGTAAATGTAAATGAACTTCGAACTTTCACCATAATTGTGAGTCACCAATGCATATTTGTTTCCAGTTTTTTTTTTCACGTTTGCCATTTTCCAGTGGATGAAAGCATCATTTTATGAAAATAACATACAAAAATACTTACCAGCTCTACTCAGGTGAGGCACTGCCTTAGTGCCTCACATGGGCCGACCGCCCTTGCATTACACTATCTACAGACAACAGAAACATTTTGACAGAATTTTAACACCTCATAGAGCAATTAAAAAACCCTTTCATTTTATTTGGCAATTTTAACGCCCACAGCCCAGCGTGGGATAGACCATGCACACTTCCAGACACCCGCGGACGCATAGTTGAACACATTAAAGACAGATACAATTTAACATTGCTCAACACCGGTGAGCCAACTTTTTCCGCTCGGTCGCAATACAGAAATTGCTATTGTTTCACTATTTGTTCCCCAGCCATTGCCAACGATTTTGATTGGACAATATACACAGACATTGACGACAGCGATCACTACGTCATGCAGTTAAAACCGACCATTTCAACAACAGCCGATACCACACCAAGTTTTATCCCACGCTGGAAACTTTCCAAGGCCAACTGGACCAAATTTGAGGAGCTTTCATCAGTGCAATACAACTCGGACATTTCTCCAATACAAAACATTCATTTCATTACTAATACACTTTTGCAAACAGCATCTACAGCAATTCCACTCACAAAGTCTATCACAAAACGAACGCCAGTCCCCTGGAGGTCCATGGAAGTTTCCCAAACAATAGCCGCTATAAAAAAGGGCATTTAGAAAATATTTACGCCAACCAAATCAACACAATTTTGTCAACCGGGGCCATGAACGCGCGAGAACACGCCGCAGCATTCGCGAAGGTCGACGCCGTTCATGGTCGTTATGTTTACAGCAATTAACATTTCAAACATCGTTTGGCAAAATATGAGGGTTAATTCGCCGCTTGAGCGGACGATCCCCATTTAGATCACTACAGGCCCTCAAACTTAACAATATCACCATTACCGAACCACAAACAATAGTAAACACCATAGCGAACATCATAGCTCATCATAGTTCCGACAAAAACTACACACGGGTTTCATAGAAAATGCACAAGACATTTTTACGTCGATCTCACACAATTGGATTCGGATAACACAGAGATATAAAATACTCCTTTCCAAATGTCAGAAGTTGATACCACCATTTCATCCACATGCAATACTTCCGTTGGTCCCGACTACTTACACTATTATTTTTCAGACATGTACTGGATCATACCAAGCATTGCATTTTGTACACATATAATTCACCATGGACAACTCATACCTTCCCCGAAACATGGAAATAATCTTTCATCATACCCATCCAGAAACATGGGAATAATCTTTCATCATACCCATACCCAAACCTGGTAAGGACCATATAAACCCCACACATTTTCGACTCATTGCACTCACCAGTTGTTTATGGAAACTTTTCGAGCGCTTGGTTATCAAAAGGCTCACCTGCCACCTGGAAACAAATTCTCTTCTATCTCCATTTAACTGCGGTTTTCGGCAAGGACGCAGCACCATAGATTATCTCATCCGGTTGGATACTGACATCCGTGAAGGCTATAAAACAATCAACACACAGTCGCAGTATTTTTGGACATCAGCAAAGCGTACGATAAGGTTTTCAAATCCGCATTACTGTTGAAAATTCAACAACTCAGTATAAAAGGACATTTAGCACATTATTTAGTAGGATTTTTATATGGTTCTCGTCAAATCAACATAAGGTACCGGTCAGCCATTTCCGATCCACATTGTCTCCAGAACTGCCTATCACAGGGAAGTTGTCCTTCACCAGTATCATTTAACATCATCATTAATGCTCTTTTCGATGGCATGCCAGCAAATATTTCATATTCACTATTTGCAAATGATAGCGCAATTTGGTGATCCGGCAAAAAATGTGAACATTGTTTAATTCGTTCGCGAAACACACTTGACAGAATACACGAACGGTCCCTGAAGTACGGTTTCATTTTTTTTCGGCCCCAAAATCTGCAACACAGATATTTAGTAAATCGACACCCTGCCCAAACCTAGACACACTGCTTCACCTCTGGAAGAACCACATACCTTTAGTAAATTCATTTAAATTTCCTGGTAACATTTTAGACCGTACGTTTTCAACACATCAAATACATCCAGAACAAATGTTTTCACCGACACAGTTTATTTTAATGCATCACTTCTTCATCACTTGGAGCCGACCGCCATGCACGTCTACTACTCTATAAATGTTTAGTTTTACCCATGATATAATATGGATCCGTAGTATGTGCCTGTGCCAGCACATCCTCCTTAAAAATGTTAGACACCATTCAAAATAAATTTATCCGTATCGCACTCGGTGCAATGACCACTTCACCCATCATTCTTTTAGAAACCGACGCAGGAAGCCCTGCATTAGCTCTGAGACGAATGCAACAGACTCTTAGGTATGCCACAAAATTCAATTTCACGAAAATTCAATTTCACACACACACATCTTTGCACACTCTTCCAAACCTACATCATGACTATCTCGGTCCAGCGGAAAAAACTGGCCTCACTATAGCTTCTCGGATCAAAACATTTTCTGCAAAACTTCATTTCACTATTCCACTGATTATTTATCTTTATCGACCAACCACAGCACCCTGGCAGATGGCCGAACGACACATTTTTTTATCTCACCACCACTCCAAAATCACTATTCGTATCACAGTGGACTATTCGTAAAAGTGTGACTTGACATCGAAGCTCATCACCTTCTTCTCGCTGACGTACGCATTCTTCAGCCGGTCCAGTAGGTCAGCTGAGTTTTTCAGATGTGCTCAATTTCGGCTGCCAAGGGCGAAGATGGTAGTTTGGCTAAGTAAGCGATTGGCAAGCCGATAGGAGCGTTCGAAATTCCGGACGTTATGGGACGCATGGGATAGTATCCGGTTTGTGCACTTCTACTGCTCCTACGCAAGAAAGCCATCGCATAATCAATAGGTATACAGAAATGATGAAGAAGGCATAGGCAAACGGACGCTGATCGCCCCAGTAACTCAAATCATCGAGTATTTCACAACATTTATCTATCCCACGGTTTCTGTCGCTACGGTATCTGGGAAAATCATAGGTCAGCTCGTGAGGCCGAGACAGGAGGAAAACAAGAAAATATTGATGGTGTGGTTTACAAGATACCATGCGGTGAATGTCAAAAAGTATTATATGGGGAAGCTGGTCGAGGCCTACAAACGATAATCAGAGAGCATAAGGTATACCTATGCAATAACAGGCTGTCCAATGCCCCAGCAATTCGCGTGGACATGGCAGGGCATCTGTCGAACTGGACAGGACAGTCATAATTCGCAACAACCCTACTAGAGTTGAATGGAGAGCTGTCGAGAAAATCTGCATTGCCACTGAAGCCACAACAAATGCATGGATAAAATTGATTAAGACTTCTAGCATTACGGCCAAAGTAATCAGAAAAATGTGCTGTCCCGTTGCGACCCTGGATAAGAAAGATATGTGATATTTTGGCGCCTGTGTGCCTGACTCCTGTGAGGTATGAAAAGTGAACTGGATCATGATTTAAAAAATGTTTTAACCAGCTTAAGCATGTTTTCACTTTGCCTATATCATGTTTCCATGTTGAAGACTATATAGTCGAAACGTTGGAAAATGTTTTTTAATTGTTATCTGAAGTAATAATTTGCCATCCAATTGATTTATAATCTAGTGTTTATCGCTCTACCACGTTTACCATGGTGGCATTGTTTTAGTGATTATATAGCCGCATGTGTTTCAAACATGTGTGACAAGCGCAGGTAACCCCAGCTGCGATACATTCGCCAGATTGATTCACCAAAGATGTCATTGGACTATGTCTAACCTCACTGGGTTTGAACGCACGGACAGTACCTTCAATTCCCGCTTAGCTCGGATTCCGCTTACCGGCTACCTCGTGCGGTGATAAATGAATGACTTGCTGCAAGAACCATTCAAGTTTATCAAAACCTGTTAGCTAGTAATAACAGGTTTTAGGTCGGGTCAGGTCGGGTCGGGTCGGGTCGGGTCGGGTCGGGTCGGGTCGGGTCGGGTCGGGTCGGGTCGGGTCGGGTCGGGTCGGGTCGGGTCGGGTCGGGTCGGGTCGAGTCAGACTGGGTCGCTTTACGAACTTCTTCGAGTATGCATGACACAAGACTGGGTTTAGTTTTGCGTTTGCTCGTGGTTGTTATAGATGGGTACATAATTCAGGACGGGTGAATATTTCTATATATATTTAAGAGGATAAGGTTGATGTGCCTTTGTATAATCCGTGCTGTTAGAAATCTTTGTTTTTAAGTTTTTCCATGCTTATGAGGTTATACAATCAATTGTCGGTATCTCAATATAAATAATGCTTAACAATTCTCCGAAAATTTATATTCAATTCAGAGCAACCAAGCCTGCAGTTTCTCAGCACTACGTAATATAAAGTGATGTAAAATGTGGTGCATTTCTATCACGAAGCGAGTAGCTTTCCGCCGTCAACGCGAAGAAAGTTAGGAAGGTTGGCAACATATTTACATGCATGTTTCGTGGACCGCAGCATTTCCTTCAGACAAATGTTTGCACTTTTCTGTGTGTAAATTGGGCCATACAGCACCGCGATTCATCAAAGTTTAGCGAATAACCTCAGGCGTATGCCAGGCTATTAAGTGCAATACGTGCCCAGGTCCATGTATGTGATTTTTAGTGCAGAGGCATTGGTGAACTACATGTTCGCATACCGGAAAGCCTATTTTCGTGGAGTGGAGTTTCCATGTGTATTGGGCATGTGCCGGCAGTGGTGTATGTGCCATAACCATTGACCAGGTTCCGATATGGCATGTGTTCGGCACCCAGAAGTGTTGCACGTGTCGTGCCGTTACTGGTGGAGCCACCTTTACGGGGGCTCGTCGTGCTGTCCTTGTACGGCGGACAGGCGCCGTCTCGGCCGACGGCGGGGGCGGAGCCGGCTGTGTGGGGGGGGGGGGGGGGGGGGGCCGACCGCAGTGCGACACATCAGGTTGGTGCCCGGCCGACGCCGGCCAACGAGAGGCCGACGGCCGGCGGCCAGCTCGGAGCTCAGCTGGCGGCCGGTCGGGCCGCGGGCCGCCAGCAGTGCCGCCAGCCGCCTCGGTGGCCCAGTGGTGCCGCCGTACCAAGGCCGTGCCAAGGCCGTACCAAGGCCGTGCCAGGCCCGTGCCAGGGACGTGCCAGGGATGTGGCAGGGACATGCCAGGGACGTGCCAGGGACGTGCCAGGGACGTGCCAGGGACATGCCAAGGACGTGCCAGGGACGTGCCAGGGCCGTGCCAGGGACGTGCCAGGGACGTGCCAGAGCGACAGGGACGTGACAGGGACGTGCCAGGGACGTGCCAGGGACGTGCCAGGGACGTGCCAGGGCCGTGCCAGGGCCGTGCCAGGGACATGCCAGGGCCGTGTCATGGACGTGCCAGGGACGTGCCAGGGACGTGCCAGGGACGTGCCAGAGCGACAGGGACGTGCCAGGGACGTGCCAGGGACGTGCCAAGACGTGCCAGGGCCGTGTCATGGACGTGCCAGGGACGTGCCAGGGACGTGCCAGAGCGACAGGGACGTGCCAGGGACGTGCCAGGGACGTGCCAGGGACGTGCCAGGGACGTGCCAGAGCGACAGTGTTTGCTAGTGCTCCAAGGGATTTTCGCTGACGAGCCCCGTACACTGGTTCCACTGTGCCAAGGCTGTGCCAGGGCTGTGCCAAGGTGCCAGGGTGAATGTGTTGCCAGGGTTCGCAGGGATTCGCGGGGCCGCTGGCGAGCCCTGCCCACAGTTCACTTCCGTCCGCAGCTAATTGATACGGCGCGGCTGGTAGAAATAGAGCTGAGCGCGTCATCTGACTAAATGCGTCCCAACTCAACTTCCCGTCTGTTTCCATTGTCCGCGTAATTTGGTGATCTGCTTCTGTGAGGCACGCGCTGGCGAAGGTTCCCGCGTCTGTGCTGCTCGCCAAACAACGCAGTCCGATATTACCGGGGTCGCTACCAAGACCGGAGCAGCACATGCGAGCGTGTCGAAACTCGTCGTATAGCGTCAGACGCAATGTTAACCCTCGGAGGGAGCTGATATGGGCCCCCTAAGACTTTCCGCGCAAAGGAAAAGAACAGAGTTCGGCAGCGCGCCGAACTTTGGCATAGCTTTTCCCTCATCAATTTGGCATGATCTGTGAACATTTGGATTTTTGGTCACCTACGGTCAACGTGTTACCTCCGGTCAAGTGAGGTCACCTCCAGAAAAAAAATAAACAAGATGTTTGAATGAAACTTTCAGCGTTTACATACATTTAAGGATAAGGCAAAACTCACCAGATGATTTTTTTAGTTTTTGGTGACATGTTCGTAATGCATAACTTCCTATTGGGGCTAAAATAGAAGATTCTGGCTAAAGTAATCATTTTTAATGTGAGCAAGTTCACTTCAAACAACGATCTACCCATTGCAGAACGAAAAATTCAATTCAATTCAAAATTCAAAATTGTAGAAATAGCAAAAATTATCGGTGGGCAAAAATGTTAGGGCAATGTCGATTTCGCCTTCCGTTTCGGCTTCCAATTCATGTTTTTCAAATCTTCCTCAAAATGAAATTCCTTTTCTGATTTCACATTTTTTTATTCTTCAAATCTCCTCCAAAATGCTCTCAGCCAAAACATGATGTCAGTCGTGATCACATAGACTCCCTAGTGACGTCACGTTTATTGGGATACAATTTTGTAGGCAGCGTCGCCCTACTCGTCAAACGCTTTCCGATGACCCCTCTTTCGTTTTCGTACGACGCTTAGTAGGAAGATTATGGAGGGATATGCATGAACCCCCCTCGAAACGGGGTGTTAGAATCTGATTGGAAAGACGGTCAATGCGGACATGGGGATTTCCAGTAAAGAAAGAAAACAGTTCTTTATGCCATTCAAGAACTCTGAAATATGCGCCCGCAACAAGCGCGCCAGGATACTCACTAGTGTGTTCGCGAATAATATAATTACAATTTACGAAACTGTCTCCGTGAAATATGATGGCAAGTCCATTTATTAAAGTTAGCTTCTTGGCATTAGATATAAATTCAATTGCCACTTACAGTGATATACTTCACAGGAGATTTGACCTGAATGAATATCCTACGCTGACGCAGGTGGACTGGAAGAGGGAGGCAACATAGTGTAGTAAATTGGACCAACAGCAAGGAAACGCAGGTAAACGTGACTGGGTCTTGGCACCAACTCAAGCCTAAATCAGGACAAGCTTTCCAAGGAGCAAACTACCAAAGTATCGCGTCATGCGTCCTGCATCATGTTGATGTGGACATGTCAAATAAATATAAAATGACTACCCAAAATGTATATGCATGGCAGTGAAACATGCATTAACAAAGAGAATGCAACTGTCTGATATGCTGTTGCCATGGGTGTTTGCAACCATGACTGTTCATCATGAGTACTGTAGAAACATGTCGTCAGCTGGAGCGTAAAATATCGCCGAGTGCTGCAAACAACCCCAAAGTGCTGAACCAAAGTTTTGGAAAGGGATTATAGATATCATCAGGCAGGTATCGAACGTGCCCAATCCCCTACAGCGTGGGTGTTTACAAACATGACAATATGCAGCCGTGTAGGCAGTAAACTTGCCAGATGTCTTCCATTTTAGTTCTAAGTAGTAAGTGTCTTCAGCGTCAGCAAGGAATTGCCGCACCAGAAATTTCGTAAATCGCTGTGAAACCAGCCTGATATAAGAGGCAGTGGCATTTAGTATTTTGTTACTGTGTGAGTTTTCAAAATACACTTAGGATTCCATGTTTTTTCCCCGAGTATTTATAGCATGTCGTCCGGTTTTCCTCTCCGACCGCAACGCAGCGCCAGTAGTCAAATGTCCTCGCTTGTAGCGCAAAGCGACTGAACAAACTAAGTCAGTAACAAAACACCCAGCAACGCCCATCACTGTTCCTCCATATTTTGGAAGAGTATTCTGCGCCTGGCCCTGCCGACGTTCAAGATGGGCGAATGGGCGCGCTGCGACCATTCGCGACCCAGCTGAATGGGCGCGCTGGGTCGCACTGTTCAAGGCTCTGGTGGACGGCCAAGCGTCGTTCTCGGACACGGAGCGAATGATCCACCTTCAGGCGTCGGTAGACGGACCCGCAGAGCAGCCAACCGCGGGAATACTCTAGGACGGCAGTCGGTACCGAGCGGGGCTGAAGACTCCACAAGAACAATTCGGACACGACGTCGTCATCACCCAGGTACGCCTAGGTGTCGTTCTTGCCACGCCGTCGCCGTCTATCTCTGGTCTGCCCGCTATGAAGAAGCTATGCGCAACTTTGCGGTACATAATGCGGCGACCGGCTGTGCAGGAGATTTGGCTAGCAGTGAAAACCAGAGACGAATGGTGAGCAAGCTGCCACCAGCACTGTATCGCGAGTGGGTCAAGAGGTCTTCCAGCTTCGCCCAGACCCAAGCTCGAGCACTTCGGTGACTTTAGTGAGGGGCTCAAAATCTAGGTGAGCATTGCTTTATTTGCTGCCGTCCAAGTGGAATCGCTAGACAGAAGGTGAATACTGGGAGCGTAAGTTTAACCTGTTGTTCTCAAGACAACCTTGACTATAATTACGGCTCGGTTGCGGATAAGTACGGGTCTCACTCCGCGCGTCTTGTGCAAGAACGACCACGGCCGGCGGAACGTGCCACGCTCGGCCAACGGAATCTGGAGGAGGGGATGCACTTGCCTAAATCGAGGGCCTATGGGTGACCTGCTCGAAGAAAGGTCGCTGAAGCAAACTGCTGCATGGCGGCATATCCGAGATGTAAATTTAACCAAGTATAGCAGAGCTGAGGTGAAGCTGCTGCTAAAGACAACGTCCTAAGAGCAGTCCTGCGGAAGGATGTTAGGGTCCGACGTCCAGAGCCGGGAAAGCAGACTTCGAATGGACACTGACAGGCTCTGCCACCGGCTTGGCACCGAACAGCATGCGTCGTCAGAAACCAAACAGCTAGCCAGTCGATAGGATCTCCTACAGAACGGTGCAGCAGTTATTTGACGTGACATAAGATGGAAAAAGCGGGAATCTGGATTCTGAAGAAGACCCAGGTTGAAGAAGTTCCTGGTGACTTTCCGAGTGCGGATTCGAAGCGGTCTTTGCCGTGGAAGAGATTTGTACAAGCCTCTTACTCCGGTTCAAGAGGCTACATGTTTACTGCGAGTAGGACCATCAGAAATGCTCCCATACTGGAGGAGAGGAAGATAAGCATCCAATGTGACTGACACTTCACGCACATATGGCGAACTTGTTGTCTTTCATGTTGTCTTTCATTTTCACACTAAGTGTAGATGCGCGAGAGATGAACACACACGGAACGAGCTGAGGAAATGGTACTGGATCGTGAATGGATAAGTAATTGTGAAGCATTCCAGATAGATTGTGGTGAATGTCGTCGGTACAAAAGTCGTCCTTGTCCGTCCAAAATGGATCCTCTCTCCATCGGAAGGCTTGACTATGATCACCCCTTCAGAGGTGTGAGAGCGTATGCTCTCACACCTGTAGTCTGGTCCACTACAGTTCAATCGTCTCAGAAAAGCTGAGAGCAGATGGCGACACACTCGTGCCGCGCAGAGCCACGAGAGCGGTACACCTTGGAGTGGAACACCACTTAGACATGTGCAACTGTATTGTGGATCTGAGAAGTTTCTCTGCTCAGAGGGCAGGCCAGCAGCTACCTATATGGAAAACGAAGCAAGCTTTCTGGAACCAGACGCGGGTTACGGAAGGAGCTGCAGGCTACGGGGATGTTAATGGTTGGAAAACCCAACGTCTTTAGAGTCGACTGGCATTTCAACCCGCACAGTATCAGCCGCATTATGAGGAGTGTGGAAATGGATGGTCAGATCAGTGAAAGACTGTACGACAATGAAGGGTAGGCAATCAAACGCTGACGAACAACAGAACCAACAGGTTCTGTTGGCGGTGTTTGCCGAAGTGGAGCACATGGTCAACTGCAGACCACTCACTCGTATGAGAGCACAGAACCGGCAGATCCAGAAGCGCTGACTCTAAATTATTTCTTGTTCGGTCGTGCAAGCCGACATGTTGCGCCCGGACTAGTTCTGAATCAAGATACCTACAGTCGGAAGACTAGTGACGGGCAGAGACACCTGCAGTTGGAAGCGGTGCAACCAAGGTCAGGCTGTCATCGAGCATGTGTGGAAAGGTGGTCCAAAGAGCGCGTGTCTACTCTGATTCGACACCATAAGTGGATGACCGAAAGCAGGAAGTTGAAGGTCGAGCACCTGATATTAATGGCAGAACCTGGTCTCACCAGAGGCTCCTGGGCATTAGCTCGAATCATCAAGGCGTGTCCCACTCGAGATGGAAACGAACGGTCAGTCGAGCTCCTCACCGCCAGGGGAAATGCATACACCCGACCGGCCACTAAAATCTTCTTCCTAGAATAAATTGAAAATGAGTTCCAGGATCCTTTCGTGATCACCCTGTTCCCAAGGATCCAGGACCCGGGAGATGCTCGCGCGACCATCCGTCTCCGGTGAATGAAGCTGGCAGATTCACTTCCAAGCCATCATAGACAGTAAATCGTGTATCCAGCCTGAATGTATGAGGGGCAATCAAGCTCACAGTTGGTCAAGTAGCAGGCTAGCGGTGCGGCGAGTTCATTTATCGGTGTTCCAGCGTGACACGGGCACCAAGCACGTATTTGGCACGTATTTGGTCCGTGGGTACCTGGGGCTCCATGGTCGTCTGCAGGCACGTACTTGGTCCGTGGGTACCTGGGGCTCCATGGTCGTCTGCAGGCACGTATTTGGTCCGTGGGTACCTGGGGCTCCATGGTACCTGGGGTTCCATGGTCGTCTGCACCCCCGGCGCCGGCCGGACGTGCGACATCCGCTGGTATCGCAGACGTCCGTTTTTGGTGCCTTTCATCCAATTTCTTCTTATCTACTATGCAAAAGTTAAGTGTCAAAAAGTCGCGTCACTTCGCTCTGCCTCGCCGTAAAGTTGCTGGTCTCTGCCCTCCCTGCAAGCTCTGCAACATGACGAGTACAGAAGTTTTGAGGATGTCTCAGTGACTACATGTGCACTGACAGGAAGATGCAGTACTCACTTGAGCGATGAATTTCTTAATGTGCAATATCTGATTGATGCAGACTTCCTGGTCATGCCTGTCCTTTGATTCAGTTCTTATCGTCTCAGTCTCATCTATGGTGGCTTCAATTGTATGGCTCATTTAGACTTGAATTAACCCGCACTTTACACTCTTCTAAACAGGCTTGAATTTGAGTTAGTAAAGGTTCCAAATTTCAACAGAGCAGACTTTGACGGCATGGGAGCGGCTTTAAGTGCCATCAGATGGCAAGAAGAATTCTCCAATTTAAATGCCTGTGAAATGTGGGAAAAGTTCAAATCTTACTTGAAGGAAACTCAGATTAGACATGTCCCCCAAAAGCAAAGACGCAAAAGAAGGGTAGAAAAGCCAGCATGGCTTACACCAGACTTGATAAAAGCAATTAAGGCTAAGAAAACTGCATTTAGAGTTTTTAAAGAAGCCTCAAATGTCGTTAATCTAAAAGCGTATCGAAAAGCTAGAGACACTGTGAAGCAAAAAACCAGAGCAGCAAAGCGAGCAAAAGAACTGGATTTAGCTAGAAACTGTAATGGGGACAGTAAAAAGTTCTTTAGTTTCTACAAGCTGAGTAAAGTTTCCAGCACAATTGGTCCACTGGAAGTAAACGGGACTACATTGGGTGAGGATAGTGAGATGGTTGAGGAGCTGAGCAAGCAGTTCAAATCACTGTTTCCATTGGAAGATATGACCAACCTGCCGACCGTACACCATAGTTCAGTGACATGGGATATGACAAATGATGTTGATTTCATTGATAGTGATGTTGTGTACAATCGTACCAGGAAAATAAAGCCAAACAAGGGAGCAGGACCTGATGAAATTTATGCTAGGGTGTTGCGGGAAACTGAAAAGGAACTGGCATGTCCACTTAGTATAATATTTTGTAGATCAGTTTCACAAAATGAAATTCCAACCGATTGGAAAAGGGCAAATGTAGTTCCTATTTTCAAGAAAGGAGAAAGAGGGAAAGTTGAAAACTATAGGCCAATAAGTCTCACATCCCTAGTCTGCAAGGTACTCGAATCAATTATCAAGGATATAATAGTTAGTTATCTGGAAGGTAGCAGATTGATTCAAGATACTCAACATGGGTTTAGAAAAGGACGATCGTGTCTCACAAACCTCTTGGACTTTTTGAACTTCGCCACAGAACAATTTGATCAGGGAAATCAGGTTGATGTAGCATATCTTGACTTTAGTAAGGCCTTTGAGAAGGTACCCCATAAACGGTTAATGATACTGCTTCAGTCCCATGGTATTGCAGGTAGCATCTTAAAATGGATAGAGTTGTGGCTTTCAGATAGACAACAAAGAGTGATGCTAAATGGTACAAAGTCATCATGACAAAATGTTCTTAGTGGAGTCCCCCCAGGGGTCAGTACTGGGGCCACTACTGTTCATTATATTTGTAAATAACATTGAAAGTGGCCTAAGCAGTAAAGTTTTGGAATTTGCGGATGATTTGAAGGTCTTTAGGGCAATAACAGGACAAGATGAGCATATCTCGCTGCAAAAAGACTTAGACGAACTTGTGAAGTGGTCCGAAGAATGGCGAATGAAATTTAATTTTGATAAGTGCAAAATCATGCATGTAGGTAAGCAGCATATGAAGGCTCCATACTTGATGGGTGGCCAAGTGCTATCAGTGACTCAACAGGAGAAGGATTTAGGTGTTATTCTAAACACAAAACTGGGGGCATCAGAACAGACCAAGGAAGCCAGGAAGAAGGCACTGAGAATGCTCGGGGCAACAAATATGAAGGCATCATACAGAAGTGAGGAAGTGATCAGGAAGCTTTACTGTGCATACGTCAGGCCACATTTGGAATACTGCATCCAAGCTTGGTCTTCTAGCTATGAAAAAGATTGTTGGCTTTTAGAGAGAGTACAAAAGAGGGCTACAAAAATGGTTAATGGCATAAGCAACCTGGCATATGAGGAAAGATTGAAGAAATTGAATATGTTTTCACATAGATATAGAAGGCTGAGAGGAGATCTCATCGAGGTTTTTTAATTTGTCCATGGTCTGGAGAGGGGATACCTTGGGGACATGTTTGAATTGAACAGAAATGATGCAATTAGGGGTCATAAATTCAAAATTAAAGTTAACCACAGCAGAACAAGGTTAAGGCAAACTTTATTCACCAACAGGGTAGTAGAACACTGGAACCAGCTGCCAGAAAACATTGTCAGTAGCAGCACATTGAACATCTTTAAAAACAGCATAGACAATCATTATAAGAATAGAGGGCTTCCTTTTCAGTATTACATGGAGGGCTGATTGACACATTTGGTGGGCAACTGGTTCAGTGTTTAGAGTGCAACCAAGAATGGCCCTTGTGGCTCATAGTTGCACTAATCTTTTATGTCTTTATGTCTTTATGATGGCTCCTTTGGGTTTCAAAGGAGTCATCAAAGGAAACTAAGCAAGTCATGGAGATCTAGCTAATAAAGGGAAATTGCAAAGCAAGCATTGAAAGCATTGCAGGCAAGGAAAGAAATAGTTTATCATGTTTAACACGCGCACTGGAGGGGAGGCGAAATCCGCCCACCCCTCCAGTTTTTCGTAGATAACTCCACATTTTACCGGCCGATATACGCTATTGTTTGTATACCTGCCAATATATGACCGGCGCGTTGTTTGAAATAAGAAAAATGAAACTCGACCGAAAATGTTTCGAGTTAGGGGCCGTTAAAGTAAAAACAATTCGCAGCTCCAGACCACAAAAATCGGCGCTGATGCGCTTCCCGTATATTGGCAATAGGGAAGTGTTCTTGACAACACTAGCGACTTGTTTGATGTATATTGTAATGCTATAAAATTTAAAAGTCATGTTAGGTCGCCGAGGTCAAGTCAGGTCAATTTCATGATAGGCTAATGGAACCAAACTTGGTCAACTGGAATGTGTCATAAATTCAAATGAATGTTATGCGATTGATGTCACTTTACATGTTACTCCCTATACATCCAGAAATCTACTGTTTGTCATTGTGTGCCTAAGCGTTTCCATACTTTATTCATGTATTTCACTCTTTCTTTGCGAAGCCGATGTGCCGAGCCGCCCAACAGAGCAGTCGGGATGGGAGGCCGGTTCCGGTCACTGGAGCAGGTAATGACCTAATAAAGTGCTCCTATATAGGTGACTTGAGGTCAAATGGCGCATCTGACATCTGCATTGCATCGTTAGTAATGTCCAAAACATCATTAATGCCAATTTTGGAGCATTTAAACACAACCACAGCGATCCATAACAATGACAAGCTAAGCCACGCAAAACCATAAAATTTTGCTATTGTGACCTCATTTGACCTTGAATATATTGACCTAAGGTCATGAACTTTGCACACAATAGAGTTCACTATCGAGCCCATCCACCCGGTTAATTTCGTTGCTCTAGACTTCATAGGAGCTGAGATCTTAGGGGGGCGGAATCCGCCCCCCCCCCCTCCAGTGCGCGTTATTTTCAGAGGCCCTCCAGGGCGCGTGTTAATGTCAACTCCAGAAGTGTTAAGAACAAAATTGGTGTACTGTTTGCAAATATGTTGTTTGGACAGCTATATTTTGTGTGCATAACCGAGATCTGGGTTAGTGAGAGTATTTCGGAGACTTGTAGGAATTTGAATTGACAGGTTACAACATGCATGCAAGGAAGGAAAGGAAGGCAAGGATAAGAGGAGCGACGCTCTTGCATGTCAGGCAACTTATGAAATGTCGTTCCATAGAGGATAGTGTGCATAGTGAAGGAGTAGAATATTTGCGGTTGGATATCATTCTGAAGAATGGAACACAAATTAGCATTGGGGCATTCTATACACCCCAAACTAGAACGATGACACAGGCGAGTTGATGCAAAAAGAGACAAGTAGGAGAATACAGGAGATAACTGTTTTCTTGGGTGATTTCAACATAGCAGGATTGGGAGATAAAGCTAGATGTCTAAACAAATTAGGATGAGCTTCCATGGCTTGCTATGAGGAAAATTTCTTCTTCAAATGAAATGAATCAAATGACATGAACCTACAAGGGAAAATTAAACATTAGATCTTGTGCATACTAATGAGCAAAATTGTGTGCACAGTGTGAACATAGGGGAGACCTTTGGTAATGGTGATCACAACATTATACGCTTCTCATTGTATGTTGGAAGTGTAGGAACCAATACAATATTGATTCCAAATTTGTCTCAAGGAAATTACAATGAATTCAGGATCTTCTTGAATGAAGCTCGCTGACAAGACTTATTGACAGACTTATATGCTTATAATATGTGGATAATGATAAAAGATAAACTATTTCAAAGTCATGATGGGTTCATTCCCAATAGGCAAATTAGATTAATCAGGATTAAGCTCCTTTCATGACTGACCAGGGAAGTAAAGTACTTACTGGAGTCCAAGAAACAGCCATTCACGGAACTAAACAATGGGAAACTCTGAGGTAAACCTCGAATAATATAAAATAGCTAGAATAAAGTTTAGAAGTGTGTTAGAGCATCTAAAAGACTGGCTGAAATCAACCAAGCTCGAGCATGTTCAGCAGGTAATCCTAGGAGATTATTTAGCTTCTACAAATTTAAGGCTAAAAAGTGCAGTGTCGGACCGCTGGAGATTGATGGGAAATAGTCGTTGATAATTGTGATATAATGGAATCTCTAAGCAAGCAATTCTCATCAGTCTTTACGAAAGATAATTCTGGCATAATAGAAACAACTGAAGGTTATGCCATGACAGGTGATAAGCTGGAGGGTCTTACAATAACTACAAGAGATGTGAAATAGCAGTTGCAGAATACGAAGCCTAATAAAGCTTCTGGGCCAGTTGATATACATTCTAGGATCTTATTGGTGCGTTAAAGCTTTAGCAGTTCCCCTAGGTGTTATTTCAAGGCGGTCTATGGAGTATTCTGAAGTGCCTGAAGATTGGAGAATTGGAAACGTAGTACCAATTTAAAAAATAGGAAGTATGCAGTTTGTAGGAAACTGCAGGCCAGTCAGCTTAACTTCAATTGTTTGCAATGTACTAGGAAAATTGGTTAAACAGATTGTTCAGATTCATCTTCATAGAGACAACCTTTAAGGGATACCGAACATGGATTTCGATCCCGAAGGTCTTGTTTAACTAACCTATTGGAGTTCATGTAGTATGTTACTAAAGGAGTAGACAATCAAAGTAGGATGGATGTTGTGTGCTTGGATTTTAGCAAAGCTTTTGATAAAGTTCCACGTGGATTTTATCAACTACAGCAGCATGGGATTGTTGGAAAAGTGCTAGGTTGTACAGAAACATGGTTAAGGGAAGGAAACATGGGGTAGTGTGGAATAGATGTAAAGCTGATTAGAAGGGTATTATGAGTGGAGTACCTCAGGGCTCAGGACCCTAGTACTCTGTTCTAGGGCCTCTTTATCATATTTGTGAATAACATTAAGGGCTGAGCGATCGTCACGGCTACGGATCATCGGACGGCCGTGGCTACTGGCATCTGGCACACACCCACACCTACGTCGGTTTGAGCTTGAATTTGCCCACTCTCATCCTCTGACCTTTCAATTAGCCCACTCTGCCCCCAGTTTCCATCCCTTGCTTTTCCTGCAGCCTGGCGGATCGCCAGTCACACTGCGTCTGGACCAGCCCGTGGTATTAACTTGCCACGAGTCGCTATTCGTCGCAAGTTCACAGTCCACACCGGAGTTGGTGACCCAGACCGACGTCCGTGATCTGTTTACAGAGGGCATTCGAATGATAGCCAGGTGGTCAGGACCATCTCCTATTGGTAAAAATGGCCAATACTTCAATCACTATCATCAAATTTATCAAAACATCTCTCTCCATCTCTCTCACTCTCTCTCTCTCTCTCACTCGCTCTCTCTCTCTCTCTCCCTCTCTCTCTGGACACCGCCGCTGAAGCGTCCGAGTGGTTCCCGCTCGGCCTCGTCACGTCTCGCCTTGGCATTACCGCGGGAGCTATTGAGATGAGCCGGGGAGGGTGACTACCTCACCACATCATGGCCCGGGGAGGGTGACTACCTCACCACATCATGGCCCGGGGAGGGTGACTTCCGCACCACGTCATGGCCCGGGGAGGGTGACTACCTCACCACGTCATGCCCGGGGAGGGTGACTTCCTCACCACGTCATGGCCCGGGGAGGGTGACTTCCTCACCACGTCTCGTCGTGACATTACCGGGGGCTACTGAGATGGCCCGGAGGAGGGTGACTACCTCACCACGTCATGACCCGGAGGATGGTGACTACTTCGTTCAGCTGTGGCTCAGCTGAGTACGCTGAATTCGGGGCGGCGTTCGGGTCGGCGGCGTATCGGCGCCGAACAAAGCCAGAGCCGTGTCGGCGCCAGACAAAGCCAGAGCCGTGTCAGCGCCAGCTCCGACTGGACTGCGTGCCATTCATCTGGGCAATAACCGTCCGACCAGTGGCCACATAAGAGTCGCACACACCGCAGAACGGCTCCGCTAAGCCCGGCTTGGGATAGCCCACGAGTGCAGAGCGAGCGTGGACCTATCGGGTCCGAACCGATCACAATGTGGCAGCCAAGTCCACGCAGTGGAAATGGAATTCAGATGCTTCCGGCTGTTGTACGGAATCTTCCAATAACATATATGACGCTGTGTATTTACATTGAAATGAGCAAGCAACCGGGAAGAAATAGTTTTGCTTCAGTATGGGCATTGAGATCGCACCACGTCTTAAATATCCTTATTCCAGATTGAATGTGTATATATATATATATATATATATATATATATATATATATATATATCAAGACATAACACGCGCACGGAGGCAGATATCTCCCCCCCCCCCTCCGATTTTTTGTCATTTGCCGCCAAACTAATCGGGTTAGCAAGGCAAAACCTCGCATAGCTGTTCATTGGTCTTTTCCACATACCCTCATACATTTTTAATCCTGGCTAATCTCAGGTCAGATCACCAGGTCAGGCGAAGTGACCCAACTACACTTGGAGTTCTAGGTGGCATAACTTCCACAATAATTGGGGGATTGATTTCAAACTTATAACATGTTATGATCTCATCAGAGACCATAATGTGACTATCGGGTTTTTTTATCGGCTAATCTCAGGTCAGATCACCAGGTCAGGCGAAGTGACCCAACTACACTAGGAGTTCTAGGTGGCATAACTTCCACAATAATTGGGGGATTGATTTCAAACTTATAACATGTCATGATCTCATCAGAGACCATAATATGACTATCGGTTTTTTTTCGTAGCATTGACCTTAGGTCAGGTCGCAGCCATGGCTTCCTCATTATAGGGCTATGGTAAAATATACAAATGTTCCCTGGTTACATATTTGCGCTCGGAATGATCTCCCAACGGTTGTGGCATGTACGTGGAAGCTATGCTCAATGTTACCGCTGATATTTTTGCTCAGTGACCTCACAAAGGTCTCTGAGGTTTCCTGAGATCACTACGGATTTCTGCGCATTATATCACACTTCATTGAACTAGATGGCTGGAATTACCGTCATTGTGCTTGCACCGCCGAAACATGTCGATTGATACATTAAATGGCCTCCCTAGGCGAATTCATGACCTTGACCGGAGTTTCGGTTGACCTGACCTTAATTCACACCGCCTATTGTCGGTAGCGCAATTTAAGGACTGTCGAATAGCGTGGGCCGTTTGTTTCTATCTGTTACAGGTCCTGAGATATGTGTCAATATCTGAATCCCACCTGTTCTGGTCGAATTTGACCTATGATGGCCCGGTGACCTGAATGTTGACCTGAGTGAAAAAATGACCGAAACACTTTCGATAGAACCCGTCACCAGCTATCCAACGCCGTTTCTCGTTCATCACTAGCTAGCATAGTTCCAGAGATCTTAGGGGACAGACAACTGCCTCCCCCCGGACATGCGAAGTTGGCGCGGACCGCCGGACGTGGAGTGATAAAGACATAAAAGATCAGTGCAACTATGAGCCACACGGGCCCTTCTTGGTTGCACTGTGTACACTCAACCAGTTGCCCACCAAATCCGTCGATCAGCCCTCCCTGTAATACTGAAAAGCTAGCCCTCTATTTTTATAATGATGGTCTATGCTGTTTTTAAAGACGTTCAATGTGCTGCTACTTACAATGGTTCCTGACAGTTGGTTCCAGTGTTCTGCTACCCTGTTGGTGAAGAAAGGCTGGCTTAACCTTGTTCTGCTATGGTTAACTTTAATTTTGAATTGACGACCTCTAATTGCATCATTTTTGTTAAATTCAAGCATTTCCCCCAAATATCCCCTCTCCAGACCATGGACAAATTTAAAGACCTAGATGAGATCTCCTCTCAGCCTTCTATATCTAAATGAAAACATACTCACTTTCTTCAATCTTTCCCTATATGCCAGGATGCTTATACCATTAACCATTTTTGTAGCCCTCTTTTGTACTCTCTCTAAAAGTATATTTATTGCCCCGAGCATTTTCAGTGCTTTCTTCCTGGCTTCCTTGGTCTGTTCTGATGCCCCCAATTTTGTACTTAGAATAACACCTAAATCCTTCTCCTGTTGAGTCACTGATAGCATTTGGCCACCCATTAAGTATGGAGCCTTCATATGCTGCTTACCCACATGCATGATTTTGTACTTCTCGAATTTAAATTTCATTTGCCATTCTTTGGACCACTTCACAAGTTCGTCTAAGTCTTTTTGCAGCGAGATATGCTCATTCTTACCTGTTATTGCCCTAAAGACTTTCAAATCATCCGCAAATGTCAAAACTTTACCGCTTAGGCCAATTTCAATGTTATTTACAAATATAATGAACAGTTGTGGCCCCAGTACTGGCCCCTGGGGGACTCCACTAAGAACATTTTGCCATGATGACTTTGTACCATTTAGCATCACTCTTTGCTGTCTATCTGAAAGCCACAACTCTATCCATTTTAAGATGCTACCTGCAATACCATGGGACTGAAGCTGAATCATTAACCGTCTATGGGGTACCTTGTCAAAGACCCTACTAAAGTCAAGATATGCTACATCAACCTGATTTCCCTGATCAAATTGCTCTGTGGCGAAGTTCGAAAAGTCCAAGAGATTTGTGCGGCATGATCGCCCTTTCCTAAACCCATGTTGAGTATCTTGAATCAATCTGTTTCCTTCCAGACAACTAACTATTCTATCCTTGACAATTGATTCGAGTACCTTGCACACTAGGGATGTGAGACTTACTGGCCTATAGTTTTCGACTTTCCTTCTTTCTCCTTTCTTAAAAATAGAAACTACATTTGCCCTTTTCCAATCTGTTGGAATTTCATTTTGTGGAACAGATCTACAAAATATTTGACTAAGTGGAAATGCCAGTTCCGTTTCAGCTTCCTGCAATATATATATATACATATATATATGTGTGTGTGTGTGTGTATGTATGTGTGTGTGTTTGTGTGTGTGCGTGTATGCGTGTGTGTGTGTGTGTGTGTGTGTGTGTGTGTTTGTGTGTGTGCGTGTATGCGTGTGTGTGTGTGTGTGTGTGTAATCAGCTTATCTTTCAATTTCATTTCCGTGTTTTAAACCTCAGTGAGATTTATTATCAGAAAAGATTGTATTGCAAGTGCCCTGTATTAAGTGGAATCTCCAATTTGGAGGGATTAGTGTTCCTTACAATATATCACCGGCCCGCAGGGCCTATGTTTTATTTATTTCTGGGCTATTTCTATATATTCTAGTCTATTCGATTTTGTAGCTGACTCCAGTTCTTAACCCGTCCCGTCCCGTCTCGGGGGGTCTTCAACCGACCCCCCCCCTAGGTTTTTCACAGATAGCGGACGAACGGCGCACGGGAGCGCACCAAAATTTGGCATACCCCTTTCCACATCAATTTGACATGCTGATTAAAAAATGTAGGTCAGGTCATCTAGGGTCAACGAGTTAGTCGAGGTCAAGTGAGGTCCCCTCCAAAAACGTTCAACTAGTCGTCACGCTTTAACGGATACAGATATTTTAATGAAACTTTCAGCGTTTGCTTATCTGTACGGATGCAACAAAACGTTCGAGTGGAATTTTTCATTATTTTCGTTTTTAACTACATATAATTTATGCGAATTTGCCAAGTTGCAGTTAAAATACATGATTCTGGCTAAAGTAAGCATTTTTCAGGGCAAGTTGACTTCCAACAACGTTTACCGGTCTGCTCCACCCATTGGAAAAGGATAATTTTCCTTTTCTTGAAAACTTGAAAACTTGAAAACTCAAAATTTTTAACTTCAAAAACGAATAATTTTGGGGCGGCCAAAAAAATTATAGCCCTGGTCGAATTCGTTGTCATTTTCCCATTCCAAAATACATTTTGTTTTTTTTCATATATCCCCAAAATGAACTCCCCAGAGTCAAAAACATAATGTAAGTCGTGAAAAGTCTTGAAATCTGGCCGCCCTGTTGACGTCATCTTTTGGGGGAACTTGTTTTGGAGGGTGTACCCGGACCCTACTCGTCGAGCGATTTCCGATGACACCGCTTTTGTTTTGTGCGATGCTTAGTTTTTATTGTATGGGGGTCTTCCCCCCCCCCTCCGAGACAGGGTGTGAGGACTTGACCGGAAAGACGGCGCGGGTTAAAGAACCGGGATTTCAGTGGAGAATCCTGATTTGCCACCAGTTTCTAGTTTGCGAAAATTAGAATATGTTGTGTTGGATTAAATATGGCGGTAGATATAGGTGCGAAAATAATAAACTAGTAATATCTTTTACGTACTTGAATTCACCATTCCCGAATGATACCAAAGTGAAAAATATAGGTAGGCACTGGGACTAACTCCTTACATTTCGAGAATCGTCTAAATGAACTTGGTCCTTTCATATAATCCTAATCCCATCAAGTAACTTAGGAACTTGGGTCCAATCACAACGTGGACCATTATCACTTAAGTGAACCCTCCTCCCCTTTCCCTGACTGCCGTTCTCAACCTCAAGGGGGTGACGACCTCATCACCCACGAGGGATATCCAGTATGCCGATATATACTTTGTGTTATGTACATGTCTGCGTAGCCATACATACTCGTGTGTACACAAGTGCCGTGTGTGTGTCTTTGTGTAT
The DNA here is from genome assembly GCA_034440575.1 of Imbricaverruca yamaguchii. NCBI lineage: Eukaryota > Metazoa > Arthropoda > Thecostraca > Neoverrucidae > Imbricaverruca > Imbricaverruca yamaguchii. Next base: position 911,983 of record JAOTOL010001563.1, read on the forward strand.
TCCGTGGCATTGTTTTAGTAGCATTCATTATAAATTATAGCATGCAACAAGTTGTAGTCCAACCATGCGCCTCCTTTGACAATGTGCATTAAGCGTGCAATAAACCCGGCAATCTGGTTCGTTTTGTACTCAGCGAGGCAAGCTAGGTGCGCAGCAGTTTTTCCTGCGCCTACTTTACTTCCTGGGGATGAATATGGTACGAGGCTAAAAGAAGAGAACTTCGTTGCAGGAATGTGTACATGGACATTCAAATGAGGTACATTTGAAGTTCGAAGTGATATCCATTACTAAAATGGCTATTTGACATGACGTGCTTCCAAGAGTAGGTAACCAGTGCTTTCCTTTCCCTCTTGAAACCACCTCAGTCCAACAGCAAACAGAGTTCTGCGTTTTGTCGTTTTGGCTCCGCGTTTCCATTGCTTGAAACGAAATATATTTGTCTGCTTTGGCTTCATAGCCTGCTTCCACGCGTACCTTTTCCCGCCCTATCTTTCATGTAGGCCGGAGGTCTACATATAATGTGCTAAAATCGAATGCATTTTGCCGATTAGAAGCCATGAGGCAAACGTGTCATGGCAAACGTTTCAAACTCTATTTCTACCTTGTGGTGAGTCCCTCAGCTCCGGCGATATGCGTTCCAAATTAGTGTTTCGACACCGGTACAAACTGATGGAAGCTGATGAAACAGACTGATGGAAGCTGATGAAACAGACTTATGAATTTCGGCCCAGCTGACGACGGATTTAACATTGGTCACTCGCGCAAACTACGGACTCAATGTTGACCCCTCGTGTGAATAACAAACCTGTTGCCACCGTGTGAAGGCCGGATTTTGCTCACTGAAGAACAAATTGGATGTTTTTGACTCGTGTGAAACGACTACTCAGATGTTGTTCATGTGTGTGATTGTGTGATTGTGTGAGCACCACGCCGAATGTTGGCCGCTCGTATGTACGACGGGTCAGATGTTGTTCACGTGTGTGATTGTGTGAACATCACCTCGAATGTTGGCCGCTTGTAGCGACGGACCCATGCCTGGCGTTGACATAGATGGTGCGCTCTGTGGTGTCGTATTGATCGAGGACGACGCCGCGCTGCCGACTATGCAGGTCACGCACACTGCCGAACAAGTCAGACACAGACGGCCCACCCCACACACATCTGGTACTGAACTTGGCGCAGGATGACTGGTAGTACAGGATGGTAGAGCAGTGTCTCGGTTTTCCTGCTGTGTTGTGCTGGCCCTAGTGATGGCGCGGTGTTTTTGTGTCTTCCATACGCTCGTAATAGTGGGGGCTCTGGCACGGCGCACAGTTTGATGGGCATAATTATAATCGTGTCCGAACCACCAACTGCTTAGCTGAACCAGAAACGCTGGTTTGTTCTAAAAATATATTCCGAAATTAGTTAAACGTACTCTGGGCACTCAATGGCTCAGAATCGGATCTTGTTTTCGAAAAAGTGCAGGTGTCATCAGCCCATGCACTTTCAGTCTTCAGGGGTTAAATGGCTGCTCACAACCGGAACCCGTCCTTTTGAGTCAAACAGCTGGATTTATTTAATATACTCATCTCATCATAACATCATATGCGCACTATGAAAGCAAGTTAATCAAATAATCGTCATCCATCCTAAGCGGACGCACTCATTTCTCCCCCCCAACACAACACACACTCTCTCTCGCTCTCGTTCTCTCTCTCTCGCTCTCGCTTTCTTCCCTTTTCTGTCTTCTCTCTTCTCTCTTCTCCTACATCCAGCATTCATAGAGGTTCAATGAAAATTTAGGTTCCACTCGGAAACGGACTACTTATGGAAAACTTTGATATCCATGATATTTTAAGTGGCATATTCACAGCTTGTACTCAAAGTGAATTTCGTTCAGTTTTGCAGATGCTATTCTGCTTTTCTATGTGTTGACCAATCACGGTTGTTAAGAGTGGAAATGATTAAATATAGCACTTCCCCTGCTTCGATGCAAAAGCCAAAACGTCCGCAAATATTCGAAATTGCCCATAATAATCACACAGAAAATTGCATGAACTGCCCATTAGAGTGCCCGGAGTGTTTGTGGACTATTGGGAAGTGACATAAATCATGTATATTGCATGATTAAGACAGGGAGATGTGTTGTTCGGGAGGGGACGGGTGGTTCCGGGCTGGCGAATTTGGCAGTGTTGGCGGACCACGACCTCCACTTAGGTAAAGCTCTGTATGGGGTATGGGGTCTAGTGTCTGGTCATAACTTTAGGTGCAGCTCTGTATGGGGTATGGGGTCTAGTGTCTGGTCATAACCTTAGGTGCAGCTCTGTATGGGGTATGGGGTCTAGTGTCTGGCCATAACCTTAGGTACAGCCCCGCCTGAGGTGTGTAGTACACTGCCTGGTCAGAGCCTTAGGTACAGCCCCGCCTGCGGTGTGTAGTACACTGTCTAGTGAGAGCCTTAGGTACAGCCCCGCCTGCGGTGTGTAGTACACTGTCTGGTTAGAGCCTTAGGTACAGCCCCGCCTGCGGTGTGTAGTACACTGTCTGGTTAGAGCCTTTGGTGCAGCCCCGCCTGCGGTGTGTAGTACACTGTCTGGTTAGATGGTTAGAGCCTTAGGTACAGCCCCGCCTGCGGTGTGTAGTACACTGTCTGGTTAGATTGTAGAGCCTTAGGTACAGCCCCGCCTGCGGTGTGTAGTACACTGTCTGGTCAGAGCATTAGGTGCAGCCCCGCCTGCGGTGTGTAGTACACTGTCTGGTCAGAGCATTAGGTACAGCCCCGCCTGCGGTGTGTAGTACACTGTCTGGTTAGAGCATCTTAGGTACAGCCCCGCCTGCGGTGTGTAGTACACTGTCTGGTTAGAGCATTAGGTACAGCCCCGCCTGCGGTGTGTAGTACACTGTCTAGTGAGAGCCTTAGGTACAGCCCCGCCTGCGGTGTGTAGTACACTGTCTGGTTAGAGCATTAGGTACAGCCCCGCCTGCGGTGTGTAGTACACTGTCTGGTCAGAGCATTAGGTACAGCCCCGCCTGCGGTGTGTAGTGCACTGTCTGGTCAGAGCCTTAGATGCAGCCCCGCCTGCGGTGTGTAGTACACTGTCTAGTCAGAGCATTCAGGTACAGCCCCGCCTGCGGTGTGTAGTACACTGTCTGGTTAGAGCATTAGGTACAGCCCCGCCTGCGGTGTGTAGTACACTGTCTGGTTAGAGCCTTTGGTGCAGCCCTGCCTGCGGTGTGTAGTGGTATGTAGCACAGTGTATGATCAGAATGAATGTGAGTTGCACAATTATCAATCTGCGGGTGCAATGGTTGGTAAGGATGCTTTCTGTTAAGAAGGCATTACTGCTGCTGGAGTGCCGGGGGAGGGAGAGATGGGCTGGTAAGAGCCAGTATTGGGGAACTCCTACTAATTCACTATCCTGTCCTGCTAACACCAATCCATAAGATTTTGGCCATGTGGTTAATAGGTCTCGAACTTTAAGCCACTATTTTAGCGTTCAAGTTACTTCCAAAAATCTTTCAAAGTTCCGCGCAACTCTACACTCGAACGTCTGGGGTACCCACCACAAATGCATACCCTTTCCTTTCCTAGAATGAGAAAATTCGGGCACCGGTTGAGGAACAACTCACCCAGGAAGCTCACTCAAGTCAAATATTCCTTTCTTTAGGATTTGTTTGTTTGTTTGTTCGGTGATTCATACAGTGTGTACCAATATATTTAGATCTTCGCAAGTAATAGATACAAGATGATAGCCAGATAGGACTGGACTGGAATGCCCCTGAACTTTATGATGGGTGCCTGAGGGGTCGGGGCCTCTGAGAGCTACCGGGGCTCCTGAGAATTGGCGATGCGCGCAAGGAATACTGATGGCCAACCTCAGAGCCAAGATGTCCTTGAGAGCCATACAGCATGGTGCCAAGTACTGGGAAGGCCAGAATGCCTGCGAGGTCTGCCTGAAGGTGGGGAACTATAACTATGGAGGAACGAGATCAAAATAAGCGAGGTTCTTTTGAGCGCTGCAGCTATGATGCACATTCATCCCGCAAAAAGGTGCCGTAGCCTGCTGTTTCTTGATGACAAAGAAACGCCGGTACCAGGCAACTTCCCCAATGCTGATGGCGGCCACCGCAGTGGCGACGGCTGTCCCATTAGCTACGGCCACCACGACGGCGAAGGTCATTTCAGCGGTGGTGGTCGTCACAGCGGCTACAGAAGTCCCAGTGAGACAGCCGCCAAAGTGGTGACGGCTGTCCCAGCAGCCACCGCCACCTCAGCGGCGGCGGCCGTCCCTGTAGCCACGGCCGTACTAGCTGCCATAGCCGTCCTGGCGGTGATGGCCGTCCCACCGGTGGAAACCTTCCAAGTGGCTAAAACTGTACCAGTAGCCTGGCCACAACTGTCACAGCAGCTACCATCGCTCCGGAGATGGCGATAAAGACAGCTGAGGGATAGCTGTGATTGATGACTGCAGTGCCACTTTCTTTTCTTTGAACCGGTGTGAGGCCGGTTAAGTGGGACAAACATCAATTTGCATAATGCTCTATGTAGGGCATTACCGGTTAGACTTGCTGCTGCGCCTTTCCTTCTTCCCAAATCTTGCATTCATGTTTTACCCTGGAATTCACGCGTCCTAATGAGGAAGCAAGAAAGTATTGAAAAGGGGCATTAATGTGTACCTGGCCCTTATCATGAGCACCCCTACTAAACTGGGCTACCTGCTGATGTTGTTCGGGGTCACTCATTGGATATGTTTAAAATAGGATGGACATTTTTGGTGGAAAATCTTGTTCTTGAGTTATAAGCAGGGGTGAATGGGGTGAGCTTTATCTTAAGTATGTGTGCACTGTAAAGGCCCCTTAAAGCAGGCATGGTTGCAGTTTGAAGATTATTAGTGGGACACTCAAGACATATATGTTATGCTGGATTGAGTGAAAAGGTCTGGATAGGTAAGGTAGGTAGGCATTGATGAGCGCGTGGGATGTGGGTGGATGGATTCTTTGGAATTAGGGATGTGGTCTTGGTTGGGGCGATGAGTGTCTTTTGCCGGGGTTATGTTATATTCCCTTTGCATACTTAACCTCGATGGGCCCTTGTGGGACTTATTAAGCCTGGACACTATATGTCTTCTATGATTGTATGACTTTAGGAAACTATTTCTGGATGTAGGGGATAACAGAAAGAAGTAATCCGAAATGGTGCCCATGGAGATGAAAAATCGTATTGTTACCAAATTCGTCCCATTGTCCCTTTGTCACATCAGCTTAAAGTGCCTGATTTTCTCACATATTGAACTAGATTTGCCTGCATATATATATATATATATATATATATATATATATATATATATATATATATATATATGTGTGTGTGTGTGTGTGTGTGTATATGTATTATAGGGGTCCTTTGAAAACAAAGTGCCAGAAATCCGAGGAGCTTCGGGAAAATGTTGGGGGTCTAATTAGGCAGGGAGCCCCGTTCAGATGTTCGTTCCCCGGGATCAACTCTTGGCTACTCCACTGATAAGATGTGGCATAGTCATACACTTCACAATGAAGGTCGAACAATGGATAAATACAAAGTGATACGCATCAGGCGCAGTGGTAATGCGGACATCGGTGGATATCCAGCTAGGAAAAGGGAACTCGTAAGCTTTTGATAATATTCAAAAACTGTGAAAAACACCTTTGTGCCAATCGTGCGCGTATGCGAACGGATGAAACCACGCTTCCGAGTGGCTATGTGAAAATGTTGTTCCTGGGTACCTTTGAACCAAAAGTGAGAGAGGTGAAATGCTCGCGATCTTCTTCGACTATGTGCATTAATGTAGCATTAAGTGCATCCTTCAAATAGCACGACGGGTGGGTGTTAAACCGCGCCGTCCCAGGGTTCGTTGACGACCCCTCCCCCTCCCCTAAGGTTTTCCGCAGACTGTGAAAGAACGGCACGTGGCAGCGCACCCAAATTTAGTACACCATTTTCCACATCAATTTTACATTTTGTGTCAAAATTTTGAAGTCAGGTCATCTAGGGTCAACGAGTTAGTTCAGGTCAAGTGAGGTCACCTCCAATAAAAGAAAGTCCAGGCAGTCGTAACGCTTTAACGGATAAAGATGTTTGGATAAAACTTTTAGCGTTTGCTTATCTTTAGGGGTGCAGTAAAACGCACCAGAGGGATTTGTCATTCTTCCCGTTTTTGGATTACTTATTAGCTTTGTATATTTGCCCATTAGAGTTAAAATAGAAGATTCTTGTTGAAGTAAGCATTTTACATTGGAGCAAGTAATGACTTCGAACATTTTCCCGTCCGCTCTATCCATTAGAAAAGGAATGTGAAAGAAAATTGTTAAACTCATAATTTTGAAATTAAAAAGATATCGTTTTTGTGTGGCCAAAATTTGAATGGTCTTGCCCGATTTCGCTTTCTTTTCCTGATTCCATAATTTTTGTTTTGTTTAAATCTCCCCCAAATTACCCCCCTCCCCCCAGAGCCGCAAACATGATGTACATCGCCAAATTCTAGGGCCCCTAGTAACGTCACTTTTGGGAGGGACATTTTTGGGGATGTTGACTGACCCTACTCGTCGAGCGCATTCCGATTACACCTATTTCGTTTTCGTGCCATACTCAGTTTGGAGATTAGAGGGGTGTCTCTATCGACCCGTCTCCGGAACGGGGTATGAGGATCTGATGGGAGAGACGGGAGTAAGCATGCCCTTTAATGTACAATTGCATCGCTTGAAATGCAGCGATCCAATTTTCTATTGCATTTGGAGTGACTTCACCTTCAAAATGACGGGGAAAAAAATACTAAAAAGGAACTGGGTTTTGCATTGACGGATCCGTGGTTAATATGTTTATATTATGTTGACCCCAACGAGTTGCACCATGCGTTGCTTTAAGCTACATTTTGCATTTCACATGATCATGTGCATGTGCAAGGTGGTGCTTCACTTGTGGTACTGCATTGTATTAATATTACTTGCCGAATTCGTATGTGTAGATGACATGCAAACTATACCTATGCGAAGGTAGTGTCTTCGACAAATAATTACTGTCTGGAAAATGTCAATTAATTCCTGAAATTTCCTCTTACCATCTTCATGTATGTCTGTTCCCAAGAGGGGCGGGAATGTCTGAGTGGTTAAGGCGTCGGACTGTGGATACTAAGGTCCCGGATGGATAAAAGGTCGCGCGGCCCGGACATTTCAAAATCCCGCGGCCCACCGGCGAAACAGTTTGGGCGGCGCCGATTACCGATTGCATAAAGTGTGTCGTGAATCAAACCCACATTAGGCGTCAGACGCAATATCAATGCTGACATCGGGAATCTCCAGTAAAGAGAGAAAACAGGCAGGTTCCTGATTCCATTCAAGAACTCTGAAATATGCGCCCGCCACATGCGCGTCCGGATGTTCAGTAGTGTGTGCACGAAGAATGTAGTTACAAGTTATGATACTCCGTCTCTATAAAATATGACCCGAAGTGCATTTATGAAGGTCAGCTTGCCTTCAAATGTCAATTTATTGCCACTCACAGTGATATATTGTGCTTGTTGTTACTTCGAATATTGTCTTCTGGGACTATTTTCTACCATAGACGGCGGGCCGTCCCCGGCCGCCCATCATTCATACTATGGCGGTGCGCGGCACCATTCTCTGAATGTTAATGGGCCTCAACGCCAAAGTTCAGTACACCGTAGATCTTCCATTGGTGGTCTGGTGTGTTGATAATGCTGCAGGCAATTAAAAATTCTTGCATAGATCGATGATGACATTATTTTGGGGGTCTAAATCCCGAACATAATTTTTCATGATCGCAACTGATCGTAACGTTTGACGAATTCATGGCATTGTACCACAGTGCTGCGACTTTTTAAAATTCCTCGCGCGTTTATCTGATGTTGCGGCAAACAATTATGAATTCGTGGATGCGGAACCCACGATTAGGACCGCAGCCAGTTTTCGATTATAAGATAAAATTTATTCGTTTTTAGTAAGGGTGCCGTACTGGGGTAATCAACTTCCGATGTTTTTCTTTACATGCAATGCATTACAGATGTGCTTGCGCGAAAATTGGTGTCGACATTTTGTGGTTCCAAGAAACACGTCGTCAATCCACTGATGTTGCGAATTGCGTTAATGACGGCATCATTTTGGCGGTCCAAATCTCGAACCGAATTTTTCAACAACCTGACTGCAACTGCGTTTAATGTTCGCCTAATTCACAATAGCCTCAATAGGCTCAATAGGGCTGCGACTTATTGAGATTCGTGGCCCGGTTGCCTGATGTCGCGGCAAACAATGACAAATTCGTGGATGGATTAATAACGGCACTGTTTTTGGAGTCGACATCCAGAAGTGAATTTTTCAACAAGATGTTCGCAACGAAGTTTCACGTTCGCCGAACTCATGACATTATAACGCAGTGCTGCGACCTTTCGGGATTCGTGGCCTGTTTTCTTGATATTGCGGCAAGCAATTACGAATTCGTGGATTGATCAATGACGGCATAGTTTTTGGGTCCAATTCTCGAAACTATTTTTTTTTTAATGACCCCAACTGAACTTAATGTTCACCGAATTCATTATATTATAAGGCAGTGCTGCGACTTTTTTTTCAATTAATGACCCGTTTTCTTTATGTCGCGATAAACAACTACAAATTCGTGAATGGATCAATGACGGCATTATTTTGTAGGTCTAAAACCCGAAGCTAATCTTCCAACAAAATGATCGCAACTAAGCTTAATGTTTGCCGACTATATGACATTACAACACAGTGCTGCGATGAAAAAAAAAAATATTGCATGGTTTCTTTGTGTTGTTGAGTTTATGACAATGTCGGGTCGCTCTGCCTATAGTTTCCCCCGCCGACCGATTGGCGGCGCTAGTTTCACCGTCCGACGGCCGGTGGCTAATGTCTGCGCTTGACGCGTACAGAAATTGAGAAAAATATGTTCCCGAGATATTCCGCTTGGCGGCGCTACAGGTCCTCTAAAGAGCAAATGTCCGCGCGTGACTCATATCGGATGCAATTTCATGAATCAATCCTGAATATTTAATCAAGAAATCGTCTTCATAGATCCCATTGTGAATAAGAAAACAACATCCAAAGAAACCGAAACCATTTTCACTGCCAGTAACACCTCGTCTAATATCAAGAAGCAAGCCATTCAGACACCTTTTATAGGGCGCACCAAACATCGGAATTGACACAGCATTTACTGCCAAAGGAATACTTCACAAGAAGACCATGAGGCAAGTTTAGTAATGCAAAGCTCACACATCTTACAAATTATTAAATATGCAGTTAAGCTCAGACGGAAGATAGCCGACACTTGCCTGAAGGGTACATTGCATGTAGACATGCCACGTGTGTCTTAAGTTTGATGCATGTTATCACAACACAGAAATAAAACCGCTAAGAAAAACTGTTTACTGCAGGTTAATTTGCACCTTGCGCCTTGCGAAACGGTAAATATATTTCGAGTGTTTTTAAACATCAAAACTATGATGTTCGCAGGTTATCTTGCAACATCTGAAACCTACATGTTAAAAGAGGTCTTTGCAATTCATGGCATTTTATAAGTGTGTTACAAAATTCGCAATGCAATGATAACAGCAAGCCCCTCAATGGCATTAAGAAATATGATGATGCTGAATAATGCAGTATCGTGCGCTGCGAGCACAGTGCGTGTGCGCTGCCACCTGTTGGCACAATCGGACACTTGGGTTTGCATTGTTACCTGTAGGTGGCGGCAACGCGAGAGCTAGCGTGATTTGCTGATCAGCTGAGCTGAAGTGTGTGACACTGAACTGCGATGGCGCCGGCCACGCCCAGTGTCGGACCAACAGGGACTGCCGGGTGTTGGTCGGGGTCGGACTAAGCTGAGTTTTTCTCACGTGGTTATAGAAGACTGAGTGGGAGAGAAAATATAGGAGTGGCATTGAGATCGTGTTGGTGTGACGGGAAGTGAGCGAAGACTACAAATACATCGGCGTGTAGCATAGAACCGTACATGATTGTTTGAGCTAATACTGTCTTAACGATCTACGATAGGTGCCAAACGCACACTGACGTGCAACGTTTTTTTTTCAAGCAACCTATACCGAGTCGACCCGTCGATTTATGTATACAACTGCGCCCATAATATTTCTGCTGGTTCAAGAGGTGTTGCCCTTCAAACATATTCGGCATTTTGCACATCATAACGTATAGAAGGATGATACGACTCTTCCTCGCAATTCCAACTCAAGTGCGTAAGCGAAATGGAACATAGCACCAGCTAGCAGCTTGTCAATGATGTCGAGATTTTAGATCAGTCTGACTTTTTCGGTCACCAATTGACATTCTATGTTTCGTGGAAAGTCAAGTTTAGACAATCATCTGGAAATGCTAGATGTTTGTGTAAATGTTTGGATATTTGGGTTATCATGTGAGTTAATATCAAACACCCATGCTATGTCTATATATATATATATATATATATATATATATATATATATATATATATATATATATATATATATTCATGCGATGTGTATATACGTGACCCATAAGATTAGCTATGTGGAAACGATTTTCACATCGCTGCGCAACTTGCACCTTCAAAATATATAAGTTGGACGAGCAAGATAATGAAGGTTGAATGCCATTCAGGAATGATATTTTCCAAGAAATATGTCAAAGCTGGGTTTCCTCTTCATGTTAATGCTTCCAGCTGAGTGAGAAAATGAACTCCAAGCGGATGTCTAAATCAAACCATAACAGAATCGGCTGAAGGCAGACTAATGGCACAATCCTGACGTGATACCCGTCGCATGCACGCTACGTCAACACACGCTTTAAGCCAGTGGCGAAGGTACCGTGGACGTGTGCTAGACAACGTAATGAAGTGTGCACAGTTGATTCCAGAATTGATTTGAATATAATTCGCAACTTAAGTCTGCTGAGAAGTAACTTTAGCCTCTGGGGAAATAAAAACGGCGGACTTCCCTCTCAGGAGATCTTCATTTGTGATTGAAAAAATATCAGTGATGATAACTTAGCAGGTCGTAGGCAACCCGCTAAGTCTCCAATGATTCCAAAATTGCGAAATTAAAATTTGCGCATGAATATTGAAGTATTTGCGTTTGCGAATGAATTTGAGTACGAAATTGTGAGTGCCCAAGAAATCGGCCTGGCCAATTTCTAGAACCGTTCAAGGCAAATGACTCTCGGGCCGTTAGGAGTGATACATTGGTGCGCGGTATTTTTGGTACGGTGCAAGGTCATGTGAATGTTGTACGCGGTAGGTACGGTACGGTGTAAGGTCAGTTGAATGGGCATGGGCGGAGCAAAGCCAGGTGAATGGAGTCACTCAAAAATGTCAACATTTTTACAATAAAATCAGCATTTCTATATTATGGTTATATTTTGTTGTACACGAACATCATTCAAAGCCATTGAGTACCTATTCACCATCAACGCTCCGTTGCTGTCGATTTTAATCGTACCACATAGCGCATTTCACCAGTTTCTGCACCCACCTGACACCCCGCCCCGTGGAACAGCCCATGCCAATCTCAGTGTGTTTGAGACCACCATCTCGGGCATCTCCACCTCTGTCTAGTGTGATGTAAGGGGTGTTCCGTACTTGAACCACTGCACACCCACAGGACTGATGGCAAACGTTACGTTATTATGAGTGCCCCAAGCACTATCGTAGATGTTTAGGCACCCAAGCATCAGCGGCCAAGCACACCTCAGCTGATCGAATATACAGCATGGCGATTGGTTCTCACCAAACCGCTGCGCCACTGCCCGCGAGAAGGATCACCGACAGCACTCTTCAGTCAGCTGATGATGACACCGCTGCTGGCACCTGCTGCTGTTCATATTGGCAGCGGCCGATTTGGCAGCCCTGGTGGTCACGTTGGCAGCTGTAGCTAGTTTACACTCTGAGCGCCCGCCCCCGAAATCAATGCATTGCTAGCTTGAACAAGACTGGCATCTGGGTCAATTTTACATCTGTTGGTCGAACTGCAGCTTCTCATCGGCAGGCACTTCTGCTTAATTTTCTGGAGCTGCCAGTTCCTTGTCGATTCTGGCAGGGTTCGTATTTTCCTGCTGCGGCAGCAGCTTCTGGTCGCATTGGTGGCTGCTGGTCAGTGTTGTCAGCGTTGACGGGCCCTTGTTCCGGACGCAGCTTCTGGTCGCATTGGTGGCTGCTGGTCAGTGTTGTCAGCGTTGACGGGTCCTTGTTCCGGACGCAGCTCCTGGTCGCATTGGTGGCCGCTGGTCAGTGTTGTAGCTTCTGGTCGCATTGGTGGCTGCTGGTCAGTGTTGTCAGCGTTGACGGGCCCTTGTTCCGGACGCAGCTTCTGGTCGCATTGGTGGCTGCTGGTCAGTGTTGTCAGCGTTGACGGGCCCTTGTTCCGGACGCAGCTTCTGGTCGCATTGGTGGCTGCTGGTCAGTGTTGTCAGCGTTGACGGGTCCTTGTTCGACGCAGCTTCTGGTCGCATTGGTGGCTGCTGGTCAGTGTTGTCAGTGTTGACGGGTCCTTGTTCCGGACGCAGCTTCTGGTCGCATTGGTGGCTGCTGGTCAGTGTTGTCAGCGTTGACGGGTCCTTGTTCCGGACGCAGCTCCTGGTCGCATTGGTGGCTGCTGGTCAGTGTTGTCAGCGTTGACGGGCCCTTGTTCCGGACGCAGCTTCTGGTCGCATTGGTGGCCGCTGGTCAGTGTTGTAGTTCTGGTCGCATTGGTGGCTGCTGGTCAGTGTTGTCAGCGTTGACGGGCCCTTGTTCCGACGCAGCTTCTGGTCGCATTGGTGGCTGCTGGTCAGTGTTGTCAGCGTTGACGGGCCCTTGTTCCGGACGCAGCTTCTGGTCGCATTGGTGGCTGCTGGTCAGTGTTGTCAGCGTTGACGGGCCCTTGTTCCGGACGCAGCTTCTGGTCGCATTGGTGGCTGCTGGTCAGTGTTGTCAGTGTTGACGGGCCCTTGTTCCGGACGCAGCTTCTGGTCGCATTGGTGGCTGCTGGTCAGTGTTGTCAGCGTTGACGGGTCCTTGTTCTGGACGCAGCTCCTGGTCGTATTAGTGGCTCCTGGGCGGTGTTGACAGGGTTGACAAGTCCCCGCCTTGATGGCAGCCGGTGATCACCCCACCCGGCTACAGCTGGTTGAAGGGGACCAATAGACGAACAAAAACTATTCGGCCCGATTTCAGCCAGCTAGGATCGGGTGGTGCGCTGGGCGTGCCCTGTCTCCTTTGACCACTGACCTCTGATCTGTGATCTCTGACCTCTGACTGGGTGTTCTGATGACGGTCAGCCCAACTCTGCTCGCTCGGCGTATTTCCTGTGTCACTTGCCGACGTTGAAGCACCAACTCAAACCTCTCAGCTCAGCTCGGTACATCTCTAGTGTCTTCCACTTGCTGACGTTGTCGGAGTAACTCCGATATCACAGTTCAGCTCGTCGTATCTCACGTGTCGCCCACTGGCTGACATCCAGGCGCCAACTCCAATCTCTCAGTCCAGTTCGGCGTGTGAGATATCTGGACATTCGTCGTGTGCTGACACCATTGTAATGTATTTCGAATCCCCGTGAACTGCATAGAACGACGTGAAGTTGGTAGAACTGGATTCTTATGAAATGATCTCCTCCTTCGGTTGCATAGGGTAGTAATGTAAATAATTTTCTAACGTTGATTCGGTATTCGTCCTGCCTGTTATATGAGCTCCCACATTCACCCCTCCCTTATGGGCTGTCACATCCACTCTTCCCCTATGGGCTGTCACATCCACTATTCCCCTATGGGCTGCCACATCCACTCTTCCCCTATGGGCTGCTACATCTACGCTTCCCCTATGGGCTGCCACATCCACGCCTTCCCTATGGGCTGCTAAATCCACGCCTCCCATATGGGCTGCCACATCCACGCCTCCCATATGGGCTGCTACATCCATACCGGTAGCAGCCCATAGGGGTGGCGAAGCAATTAATGCTGATCACACGCAGCATTAATTTCTGCGTGTGATCATATTTTGGTCATGTAAATCAGCACGGGAAACGCTAATTGCTTCCACCATGTCTCGTTTGACCTATGATAGTGCCGCTATTTATATCCCTGCAAAAAGCATCTCCTGCTCAAACGCCAATGTCGCTTTGATGTCATGATCTGATCATCTTAACACGAAATCGCGAATTATCGTACCTTGACATGACATAGTGACCTCAAAGAGACAAATTGTGAGCGGCTTAGGCTAACTGACCACTGTATTCTTATTTGGACATTGTCCCTGTTGGACCTTTTCAATGTTATTCAACGTAACTTACCTAGGCCGACCTCCGGTTACCTTCTTCGTGTTTCCGAATGGTTTGGGGTTATTTGAAGTCCTGAATCCGACTTCACTGTCCATTTGTATCCATGGATGGATTGGAACAGTGGTTATAGTCTACATTCTATATGTCTTCAAATGTGAGGTCGGCCCCTACTCTTACCTGATCCGTGACCTAAACATAAATGGAGGGTGAGGTACGTCATGACACACAAAAGGTACCGAGAAGCGTCCTGGTAGTAAGTAAACGTGTATATCTGTTGCGATTTTGTAGGTGTTTGCGATCGATATATAAAAACACCGATTTCGGCGAGAAAGAAAAACAATGCATTTGGTAGAACCTGGAGGGTCCCCCATGCAAACTCCAGGTATAAAATACAGTATCAATCGTGATATCTTCTCCCACCCCAGATGTCCATTTTTGTTTCGCCTGTCTAGCACGTTTTGTTTGGAAATGCCAAGGTGGTCGCACGGCACTCCGACCCCCCCCCCATCTCTCCCTCCCCCTCCTCCACTGGCGAAGGTGGCAACATTTCGACATCGGGCGAGGGTTAAAGGGCAAGGGTGGAACAATGTCCGTCATGAGGAATCGAGCCGGCTTGTTTCGATTGCCGCCTCCTCATAGTTGCATGATCATGACCAATTGCCCCGTACCGCACCGGTGTCCAGACCTGTCACTGCCCTCACCGGACCTGTCACTGCCCTCACCGGACCTGTCACTGCCCTCACCGTACCTGACACCATCCTCACCGGACCTGACATTGCTCTCACCGGACCTGACATTGCCTTCATGGGACCTGTCACTACACTCACCGGACCTGTCACTGCCATCACTGGACCTGTCACTGCCCTCACCGGACATGTCACTGCCCTCACCGGACCTGTCACTGCCCTCACCGGACCTATCACTGCCCTCACCGGACCTGTCACTACACTCACCGGACATGTCACTGCCCTCACCGGACCTGTCACTGCCTCACACCTTCACCCCTGCACTGCCCTCACCGGACATGACTGCCCCACCATCTACGACCTGTCACTGCCCTACCGGACATGTCACTGCCCTCACCGGACCTGTCACTGCCATCACCGGACCTGTCACTGCCCTCACCGGACATGTCACTGCCCTCACCGGACCTGCCACTGCCCTCACCGGACCTATCACTGCCATCACCGGACCTGTCACTACACTCATCGGACCTGCCACTGCCCTCACCGGACCTGTCACTGCCCTCACTGGACCTGTCACTGCCCTCACCGGACCTGTCACTGCCCTCACCAGACCTGTCACTGCCCTCACTGGACCTGTCACTGCCCTCACCGGACCTAACACTGCCCTCATCGGACCTGTCACTGCCCTCACCGGATCTGACACCATCCTCACCGGACCTGATGCCGTCCTCACTGGACCTGACACTTCCCTCACCTGATCTGACACCGTCCTCATCGAACCTGACACCTTCCTCACCGGACATGACACCGTCCTCAACGGACCTAACACCGTCCTCAACGAACCTGATACTGCTCTCACCGCTTCATGTGAACCCAACCGCCGGACAGCGTATGTCCTTCTAGGACCCTGATTCCTACCCCCCTCCCCCCTGTAGCATGCTAAGCTTGTCACCGGTCACTGTCAAAGTGGGCTACCCTCTGCTATGTTGCCGCCCGCCCTGCCAGGTCGCCGCCCCCCCCCCCCCTGCTGTCGCCCCCCCCCTGCTAGGTTGCCTGCAGAGGTCGGCACCAGCTGGCAGGTCGGAGCTGTGTGCCATGCAGTTTGTAACTGGTGCATTTGTCGGTTGGCTGTGGCGGCGCGCACGCCGGTGCTGGCCGGCCGCAGCTTGCACAGCAATCAATACAGCGTCGACACCGATGGGCATCATAACACGGCGTCGACACTGATAGGACATCCACGGGACGGCATCGACACCGACGGGCATCCACGGGACGGCATCGACACCGACGGGACACCCACAGCACGGCGTCGACACCGACGGGACATCCACGGGACGGCATCGACACCGACGGGCATCCACAGTACAGTGTCGACACCGACGACATCCACGGGACGGCATCGACACCGACGGGCATCCACAGTACGGCGTCTACACCAACGACATCCACGGGACGGAATCGACACCGACGGGCATCCACAGTACGGCGTCGACACCGACGGGACATCCACAGCACGGCGTCGACACCGACGGGGCACCGACCGAACACCGGCTAGGCAGCATCGACACCGACGGGACAGCATCGAAACCGACGAGATGGCATCGTCACCGATGGGACCCTAACGGCGAGTGGCCAGGCTCTCTCGACGATCATTGGACATGTATTTTGTCTCCCGCCGACCGATCTCGCGAGAGATCTCCTCTCCACGGGTCTCCCGGCGGATCTTGTGTCAGCTTATCTCCTGGCTTGTGTCTTGACCAGCCGATGTCACCCGAAACTTTTGATTGTGCGCGTGGGGTAGCTTCACGAACACTGCACAGCCGGTATTTCGACGGTGTCATAGTTCAGTCATGCTCTCTGTATTTTCCTGCGTGAATGTCGGTAGTCTGCATTTAGGTTTGTGGGGTAAGAGCAGTCCACTTCAACGGAGTGAGAGAGCTTGCTGCTGCCAGTGATGACCTAAAAATACGGCCCTGCTTATTTTGTATGCCAAGGGTAACTATGCCAGCTGGCAACAGACGTGTCAATGACTGGCTGTTCTAAATCAGTTGCCGGTACGTTCAGAATAAGCACAGAGCGAGACGCATATCACTGTCACCAACCGACTGTGCATCCACCAGTGCGCACGTAGCAGTCAAGGCTTGTGCGCGTGTGTGAAGCGAAGCATTTGTCCCGGTGTTTTTCTGTGCTCGTGTGTACCGTCTTGCGCATTCGGCGCGTTCACCACACATTGTAGGATTCTGCGGTTTCTGCTAGGTCTCATACTTTTGCTAATTGCTGCTGTATGACAGTCTTGTGCCATCTTTCATGTCATGGAACACTTCGCTCTCTGGTGTTGCCTGGGAAAATTCGATGAATTCAATTCGATGCTCATTTCTCATCATTTTCTTTTCCTCCCACACCTCCTGTTGAGAATGAAATATGGATGCCCTGCTGAGCTTTGATGCAGCTTATCCTTCTGTTTCAATACGCCCTCAGATCTTACCGAACCGAGCACTGGTTCTATTTTGTTCGACCCGTTGCGTTCTTCTTCATCTACTGATGCCCCAGCACAATTGTCTTGGGACTCTACATACAAAGACATAAAGACATAAAGACATAAAGATTAGCATAACTATGAGCCACAAGGGCCATTCTTGGATGCACTCTGTACACTCAACCAGTTTCCCACCAAATCCGTCGATCAGGCCTCCCTGGAATACTGAAAAGCAAGCCCTTCCTTCTTATAATGATTTTCTGTGCTGTTTTTCAAGATGTTCAATGTGCTACTTGTTCAATGTGCTAAGACCTCGATGAGATCTCCTCTCAGCCTTCTATATCTAAGTGAAAACATATTCAATTTCTTCAATCTTTCCTCATATGCCAGGTTGCTTATACCATGAACCATTTTTGTGGCCCTCTTTTGTACTCTTTCTAAAAGCCAACAATCTTGTTCATAGCTAGGAAACAAAGATTGGATGCAGTATTCCAAATGTGGCCTGACATTTGCACAGTATAGCTTCCTGATGACTTCCTCACTTCTGTATGATACATTCCTATGAATTGCCCCAAGCATTTTCTGTGCCCTCTTCCTGGCCTCCTTGGTCTATTCTGATGCCCCCAATTTTGTGCTTAGAATAACACCTAAATCCTTCTCCCGTTGAGTCACTGATAGGACGTGGCCACCAATCAAATATGGAGCCTTCATATGCTGCTTACCTACATGCACGATTTTACACTTATCGAAATTAAATTAAATTTGCCATTCTTCGGACCGCTTCACAAGTTCGTCTAAGTATTGCTGCAGCGAGATATGCTCATTGTGACTTGTTATTGCCCTAAAGACCTTCAAATCATCCGCATATTTGAAAACCTTACTGCTTATGCCGTTTTCAATGCTATTTACAAATATAATGAACAGTAGTGGCCCCAGTACTGAACCCTGGGGGACTCCACTAAGAACACTTGGTCATGATGACTTTGTACCATTTAGCATCGCGCTTTGCTGTTCATCTGAATGCCACAACTCTATCCATTTTAAGATGCTGCCTGTAATACCATGAACCTAAAGCTGCATCATTAACCGTTTATGGGGTGCCTTGTCAAAGGCCTTACTAAAGTCAAGATATGCTACATCAACCTGATTTCCCTGATCAAATTGTTCTGTGGCGAATTTCAAAAAGTCCAAGAGATTTGTCAGACGCGATCGCCCATTTCTAAACCCATGTTGAGTATCTTGAATCAACCTGTTACCTTCCAGATAACTAACTATTCTATCTTTGATAATTTATTCGAGTACCTTGCAGACTAGGGATGTGAGACTTACTGGCATATAGTTTTCAACTTTCCCTCTTTCTCCTTTTTTGAAAATGGGAACTACATTTGCCCTTTTCCAATCTGATGTAATTTCATTTTGCGAAACTCACGTACAAAATATTATACTAAGCCAGTTCCTTTTCAGCTTCCCGCAATACCCTGGCAGAAATTTCATCAAGGTCCTGCTGTCTTGTTTGGCTTTATTTTGCTAATATAATTGAAAACAACATCATTATCAATGAAATCAACATCATTTATACGATGACATGCCACTGCACTATAGAGTGCGGTCGGCAGATTGGTCATATCTTCCAATGTAAACACTGATTTAAACTGCTTGCTCAGCTCCACAGCCATCTTACTATCCTCACCCAATATAGTCCCACTTACTTCCATTTACACGTTTTTAGACACCGACATTTTTAGGGCTCTGTTTCGTTTTGGTCAAACCAAGGTATTTTTTAGGCACGCGCGGATTTCCCAAGTGTATATTTAGTTCCTGGCGCGTCTTTTTATTATATTTTAGGACCAGGTTTCTTTTAGCGGACAACAGTCTGTTTGTGAGGACCTCAAGCTGTTTTTGTGGCCCCAGTGTGCTTTGAGGGCTTCCAGTGTGGTTTTCACAGCTCTCAGTGTGTTTATTTAGAGCCAGATGTCAGCTTTTAGCTCCTGTTGTTGTTCGCGAGCCTTGGTGCACTTTGGAAAGCCTCTGTGCGTTTTCGGCTTCCCGTTGTGATTTTAGGGCTCTGCTTTGTTTATGACCATCGATACCAATTGTTGTGGTCACGGCAATATTGTTTGGATCTGGCGCGACTTCTCGAGTTCCCGATGCGATTTTTCGGTCTCTTATGCGTGTTTCCGGAGACCCGTTGCGAGTATTCTGGACTTGACGCGGTCTTTCTTCAGTCCGGTTTTTTTTCGCGCGTTTTCTCGTGCTCCCGGCACCATATTTTCCCCGCCGCAATTTTCCTACCCCCGGTACGTTCCTTTGATGACCCTGTACGATTGTTCGGCCTTTGACGAAATGTTTGTGGTTTCAGAGGTTCCTCCTGGCCCGGACATTTACTTTTCAGAATTACCGCCTCTTCTGGAGGGGCGTTCTGGGCTTCATTTTTATTCCGTTCCGAAGCTATTTTTGCTTCCACGCTGTTTTTGTGGAAGCGAATTTTGGGTGACCACAATGGGTAATTTCTGTCACCCTAGTGCAAATTTTGGGGGCCCTGACGAGATAATTGTTGGCTCGGCGCAATTGGTTTTTATTCTGGCCGAGCCCGGAAGGGAGTCTTGGAACCTAGCTGGATTTTTGGGTGTTCCGACCCGATTTTTGCTGGCTCTTGTGGAAGGATTCGAGACCCCACCGTATTTATTCCTGCCTTCCGACGCTAATTTTTGGCGGCCCCGGTAGAAATTGTTGGGGCCTCTGCGCGATTATATGGGGCCAGCACATCTGGTGGGAGCACTTGCTCCATTGTACCCTCTCCCTTCAGCACGCTTCTGCTCGGAAGTTTACGTGTGCGGTCTCGAACTTTTCACTCAGAAGAATCGGGAGACGCTGTTCCATCTCTGGATAAGCCTAACTGATTGAAAAAGTCCCTGTCGTGGATGATTAGATGGGTCAGGGCTAAGGTGCCATGCGATGCGCTTAGTATTGTTCTAATGCACGCACACTAGTCTATGATGACACCGAGCGCGATTGGGGCTGATGCAGCCGCATACCTCAAAAAGCGCATATTGAGCAGTTCACTATGAATAATTGAACATGTGAATGCTGTGATCCCTCGGCATGATAGCTGCCGGCTGCATCTCCATCAGTAATGCAATCATGGAATTTTATGACAATGTGTCAGACTGATATGCCACTCTGTTTGTGACACCATGACACCAATGCCACTCTGTTTATGACATCATGGCACTCATGCTGCTTTCTGAGAATCAATGTCCCACACTGATCGCGTGATAAATATGACGATTACATGCTGCGGATCCCAGATAAAGTGAGAATGTGAATACACTATCGGTTAGTTATGTGCCACTGAGGACATTAGACAGTGTCGAGTGTTTTCGTGTTGGTGCGAGAAGATCCGCCAAAAGACATGTTCTGAAGATTTTTAGTTGACTGACCTGTAATGATAATGGGTCCATTATTGGTGTGTGTGGTGTTTTGTTGTGAAAAACGTAGTAAGGTGATTCCATCACTGTTGCACTTGATGTTGCTTTCTTGTGGGTGGTGCAGTGACGTGGGGATCTTGACCAGGGATCGCTCTCAGTCGCCAGTAAATGTTGGTCTGACAGGACTTAATAGTATTTATACAACGCTAGGTTGTGAGGTTCTCAATTTTAAGGGAGGCTTCACAAGATGACTTTTGGTATGGACGGTGCGTATTGTATGGTTGTGTGTCGGATATTGGCTGTCTTGTGTTGTACGATTGTGTGTGTTGGGGATTGGCTATCTTGCATTGCAAGATGGTGTGTGTTGGGAATTGGTTGTCTTGTAATGCTGTCGTGCTGTCGATTATAGGGACGAGTGAATGTGACATTTTCCTGGAGTTGGGTGTCTGGTCTTGGTCTGCCAAACATCATTAGTGTATGCATTTTTTTGCCGGGGATCGATGGAGTCCAGCCTAAGCTTTGCTTCAGTGCAAGCTTACTTGTTGGTTTCTGCAGCTCATCACAATCGGATACCAAATGCAGCTTCCGGTGGCCGGGCAATTTGTGCGACAGTAGCCAAAGAAGTCAAAGTGTTGGAGACCAATGCGTGATAAACACATAATCCCTCTCTTCTTCCCCTCGCTCTCACTGAGCAAAGGTAATCGCCTCATATTGGGGACGACGCCAGGAGTAGTCTCTGGCCCGGGCTGTGTCTGGTGGGCATGTTGTCCCCCACCCGAGGTCGGTTGGCCCCAGCAGTGGCCTCTGGCCCGGGTTGTGTCTGGTGGGCATGTTGTCCCCCACCCCAGGTTGGTTGGCTCCAGCAGTGGCCTCTGGTCCGGGTTGTGTCTGGTGGGCATGTTGTCCCCCACCCGAGGTCGGTTGGCCCCAGCAGTGGCCTCTGGCCCGGGTTGTGTCTGGTGGGCATGTTGTCCCCCCACCCCAGGTTGGTTGGCTCCAGCAGTGGCCTTTGGTCCGGGTTGTGTCTGGTGGGCATGTTGTCCCCCACCCCAGGTTGGTTGGCTCCAGCAGTGGCCTCTGGTCCGGGTTGTGTCTGGTGGGCATGTTGTCCCCCACCCGAGGTCGGTTGGCCCCAGCAGTGGCCTCTGGCCCGGGTTGTGTCTGGTGGGCATGTTGTCCCCCACCCCAGGTTGGTTGGCCCCAGGAGTAGTCTCTGGCCCGGGTTGTGTCTGGTGGGCATGTTGTCCCCCACCCGAGGTCGGTTGGCCCCAGCAGTGGCCTCTGGCCCGGGTTGTGTCTGGTAGGCATGTTGTCCCACACCCCGGGTCGATTGGCCCCAGCAGTGGCCTCTGGCCCGGGTTGTGTCTGGTGGGCATGTTGTCCCCCACCCCAGGTTGGTTGGCTCCAGCAGTGGCCTCTGGCCCGGGTTGTGTCTGGTGGGCATGTTGTCCCCCACCCCGGGTCGGTTGGCTCCAGCAGTGGCCTCTGGCCCGGGTTGTGTCTGGTGGGCATGTTGTCCCCCACCCCGGGTCGGTTGGCTCCAGCAGTGGCCTCTGGTCCGGGTTGTGTCTGGTGGGCATGTTGTCCCCCACCCCAGGTCGGTTGGCCCCAGCAGTGGCCTCTGGCCCGGGTTGTGTCTGGTGGGCATGTTGTCCCCCACCCCAGGTCGGTTGGCCCCAGCAGTGGCCTCTGGTCCGGGTTGTGTCTGGTGGGCATGTTGTCCCCCACCCGAGGTCGGTTGGTCCCAGCAGTGGCCTCTGGCCCGGGTTGTGTCTGGTGGGCATGTTGTCCCCCACCCCGAGGTCGGTTGGCTCCAGCAGTGGCCTCTGGCCCGGGTTGTGTCTGGTGGGCATGTTGTCCCCCACCCTAGGTCGGTTGGCTCCAGCATCCGGCTCAGCACAGCAATGGCGTCCTCAGGACACGCACATCTGGAATGGTGTTGCCATTTGTAGCTCAGCGGGTTCAATGCTTCTGAGACATAGCCCTGATGAATGAAAAGCAGATCGCAGAGTAAGCACATTTCCTACGATACTTTGCATACTTAATTGACCGAAGATGTACGCAATACGGGTATCCCACACCGTCTCGGGGGTCTTTAACCGCCCCCTAAGGTTTTCCGCAAACAATGAAAGAACGGCGCGTGGCAGCGCGCGAAATTTGGCATAACTTTTCCCACATAAATTTGCCACGTTGTGTACAAATTTTGAAGTCAGGTCATCTATGGTCAACGAGTTAGTCTAGAACAAGTGAGGTCGACTCCGAAAAAGTTCAGCCAGTCGTCACGCTTTAACAGATACAGATATTTTAATGAAACGTACAGGGTTTGCTTACCATTAGGGATGCAACAAAACGCACCAGCTAATTTTTTTTTTGATTAGTTATTGGTTTTGCATATTTTCCCATTAGAGTGCAACTAGAAGATGCTGGCTAAAGTAAGCATTTTTATGGGTGTAAGTTGACTTCACACGTTTTGATGTCTCTATCTATTAAAGAAGAAAAAGAAAGAAAAAATTGAAAACTAAAAATTGTACAATAAAAAATTGGTTTTGGGTGGCCAAAGATTGCATGGTCCTGGTCGATTTCGCTGTCCTTTTATGATTCCTTTTTTCTGTCAAATTTCTGCCAAAATGAACTCTCCGAGAGCCAAAAACATGATGTAAGTCGTGAAGACCTAGGCTTCCTAGTGACATTACCTCTGGGGGAAAAATGTTGGGGATGGTGTGGGATCCTACTGAACGAGGGCTTTCCGATGACACCCCTTTCGTTTTCGTGTGACGCTTAGTTTGGAGATTAGAGGTGAGTTTACTCTGAACCCCCCCCGAGACGGGGTGTGAGGATCTGACCGGAGGGACGGGGCGGGGTATACTTCAATCGCCATTGTCCAAATCATTTTTAAGATGTTTCGGTTGCTATGCTGAAGAGCAATGCGTCATTTACATAATGTTCTGAGGCATGTGCTTATTATTATATCCATATAAATCAATGGTGGTGCGGATAGATGTTTCCAAATACGAACATCGTAACATCAGTTCAATTTTCAATCCAATAATTTTATTTGGTATATCCAATAATAATTTTAGCAACTTATCGACAAGAATTCGGTTATTTTGCTTCTTTTAGCGCTTGACGGTGGACCATGGTGGGAACGTGGGTACCTGCGACTGGGAACGTACAATGTGAAAGTGAATGTGGATACCTTTTGCTGGTTGGTGGCTTTACTTAGATTGAACGCATAAAAAACCGTGTTTCACATGCATATAGTTATTGCCTTACTGGTGAGTGCACTTCGACCGAAGATCTGGAAGGGACCTGAGATTTTGGAACGCCAAAGTTGAGAGACGAGCAGCCACGTGCCGCCGATAATCAGTCACAATGGCCCACGCCGCCCCGTCATGCCTCTGTCGAACTGAAAGTAACCGAGACGCGTAGAGTTTACAGAGGTCGGGAAAAGATCAGATCTTTTTCCGACGGAAACTGAAAAGTGTCAGCAATGTGCCACGGAAATGGTCGGCGCTCGAGCCGACTTGGTCAACCGTAGGAAGGTTTTCCACTCTCTCCGGCAGCCGAAGTACTCCACAGACTGCTTGCAGAGTCAGACCTTGCCGCCCCAACCGGGCGGATGCCGCCACAAGTGGGCTCCTGGTAGCCAATCTCGCCACAAGTGGGCTCCTGGTAGCTAATCTCGCCACAAGTGGGCTCCTGGTAGCCAATCTCGCCACAAGTGGGCTCCTGGTGCAATCAAGTGGGTTGATGCCACAAGTGGGCTCCTGGTAGCCAATCTCGCCACAAGTGGGCTCCTGGTAGCCAATCTCGCCACAAGTGGGCTCCTGGTAGCCAATCTCGCCACAAGTGGGCTCCTGGCAGCCAATCTCGCTCGCCACAAGTGGGCTCCTGGTAGCTAATCTCGCCACAAGTGGGCTCCTGGTAGCCAATCTCGCCACAAGTGGGCTCCTGGTAGCCAATCTCGCCACAAGTGGGCTCCTGGTAGCCAATCTCGCCACAAGTGGGCTCCTGGCAGCCAATCTCGCTACAAGTGGGCTCCTGGTAGCTAATCTCGCCACAAGTGGGCTCCTGGTAGCCAATCTCGCCACAAGTGGGCTCCTGGTAGCCAATCTCGCCACAAGTGGGCTCCTGGTAGCCAATCTCGCCACAAGTGGGCTCCTGGTAGCCACTGGAGAATGTTCCGCGGCACCTTGGCACCTCTGATGATATGTCCTTTGCTGATGCTTAGCATTTTTGGAGTCAGGTCTCAGAAAGTCACGTAGCTTGAACGCATACTCGGTGCAGTTCTGCAGAAGTTGTGTGTCTGCCCTTCAGCAGCTAATACGCCCAAATTGTTTCATTTTCCAGCTGGCATTTCATGTGTCAGGTTTTCCTAGCCTATAGCTTCTCCTCGATGACATTCCGAAGACCCAATGGGGTCATTGATATCAATTGGGCTCGAATGACTGTGCTCCAGTGGTGATCCAGACGTTTTCATGGATCGTGAGTATGGGAGGGGGCAGAGAATCACGGCACCCGTAGTTAGCAAGTTAGAGGATGTTTGCTTTAGTTACAAAAACATTGCCATCCGGGAAGGAGGAAATGTGCTTGTTGAAGTGCGATGTGTATGACATCACACGCTAAATTATCACCCTAAACATATGTTTTTGGACACATGTGAAGAGTATTTCAGAAGAAACACTGTGGTGGAGGTTGGTAAATGTCAACACGAACAAAGCAGATGCGGCTTCGAGTGAGATAAAAAAATGAACACGGTCAGTTAGGACGTGAAACTCTTGAAATTTCACCACGAGGCGAAATCCCTCCGAGAGCCTGAGCCACACACTATTGATAGCACTTCACGAGGAATATTCCGACAATAAGTAGTAAGAATTAGAGTCAAAGGAGCACATCTGAATCTGAGTTGACGAAAAAAAGAATAGAACGTAGCACTATAATGAAAAAAAAGGTTGTTACTGTTTCATCAGCATGAGTGCCGACCGTACGAAACGATTAGATGAACTTCTGCACCATATATACTGCAATTCACTCGCCACCAATAAGCACTTCTGATGTATCTGATATCTGTATGTGAGTGATAACCTGTGTCATAATCTGGGTGGAGTGGAGGCGGCAGTAGGCGCCCCACATCTGGGAACGTCCACCCGACAATGAGCGGCCAGTCACCGTCCTGCGGAAGTGCGGACGGTCACCGTTCGCCTACTGCGGACGTGCGGACGGTCACCGTTCGCCTACTGCGGACGTGCGGACGGTCACCGTTCGCCTACTGCGGACGTGCGGACGGTCACCGTTCGCCTACTGCGGACGTGCGGACGGTCACCGTTCGCCTACTGCGGACGTGCGGACGGTCACCGTTCGCCTACTGCGGACGTGCGGACGGTTACCGTTCGCCGACTGCGGACGTGCGGACGGTTACCGTTCGCCTACTGCGGACGTGCGGACGGTCACCGTTCGCCTACTGCGGACGTGCGGACGGTCACCGTTCGCCGACTGCGGACGTGCGGACGGTCACCGTTCGCCTACTGCGGACGTGCGGACGGTCACCGTTCCCCGACTGCGGACGTGCGGACGGTCACCGTCCGCCGACTACGAAAGTGTGGACGGTCACCGTTCGCCTACTGCGGACGTGCGGACGGTCACCGTCCGCCGACTGCGGACGTGCGGCTGATTACCGTTCGCCTACTGCGGACGTGCGGACGGTCACCGTCCGCCGACTGCGGACGTGTGGACGGTCACCGTTCGCCGACTGCGGACGTGTGGACGGTCACCGTTCGCCGACTGCGGACGTGCCGCTGGTTACCGTCAGCCGACTGCGGACGTGCGGACGGTCACCGTTCGCCTACTGCGGACGTGCGGACGGACACCGTCAGCCGATTACGGACGTGAGCACGGTCACCGTTCGCCTACTGCGGACGTGCGGACGGTCACCGTCCGCCGACTGCGGACGTGCGGACGGTCACCGTCCGCCGATTACGGACGTGCGGACGGTCACCGTTCGCCGACTGCGGACGTGCGGACGGTCACCGTTCGCCGACTGCGGACGTGCGGCTGGTTACCGTTCGCTCACCATCGATCTGCCGTGCCATAAGCTCAGCTTGAATGGGCCAACTGTTTAAAGGAGCCAATTTATTTCATTTAGAACAGATCAGCCAATGTGGTACGGGCAGTGTCCGTCTATATGGGCATTTTCCGATCGACAATCACTAAGTCAATGGCTGATTTACCCCTCCCCATGCATTCCGTGCATGGCCCGCATGCAACCTTCTCCTCGATTATGGGATCCTCAGGCTAATGTATGAATTTCCGCTCCCACGCTTCACCTCACATTCTTGCATTCGGTTCAATAACACTTCGCCCGAGGCCAGGGTACGTTTTGTATCAATTGAAAAAGTCCATGCTTTTAATTACGCTTCCCTACTGCGAATATTGCAAACCATAGTGAAATTATTTGTTTAATCTACCCTTCCACGCCCTATATCTTTTCGCAGTAATTGCACACCTGTCCAGGTTTCTGGAGCATTTGTGTATAATGTTTCGTTCATGCTTGAAGGGTTTGTTCTAGAATACGTGGTTTATAATTTATACACTGCACAGGTATAATTTGACTCGCGATATAATTGTTAGAACACTGCAAGCGTACGAACACTGGGATTTGTCAGTATGGTGTGTTTGATGTGCACTGTGTACTCAAGTATTCGATGCACGTTACGATACAAATTCGAAGCAACTTCCCGTCCTCTAGCTCTGTGGTGGTAATACAATTTCTTGTTCGCAGGCCTGTGCAACAATATCACGTAGCTAACTTCACTCACACCAAAAGAGGATAAAAGGCGGCAAAGTAGTCAGAACCTTCGAATAAGCCCGAGCAACTTTCCTTTACCTTGTGAGAACTTGTAATTGCTGCAGTCAACAGCCAGAATATGTATTTGAAGGTCTGGCCCGGGACAGGACTGGACAGGACTGGTATGCATATCCTACTGCCTTGCCCTGGCCGCTTCGAAAAGCATAAAGCTATCCAAGAGTTGCAGGAGCGGAATGCAGGGGTCCCGCCCTATTGCTCTACCCCTGATGTAGAGCTGTCCAAGAGTTGCAGGAGCAGGGGGTCCCGCCCCCTATTGCTCTACCCCTGATGTAGAGCTGTCCAAGAGTTGCAGGAGCGGAGAGCAGGTGGTCCCGCCCCCTATTGCTCTATCCCTGATGTAGAGCTGTCCAAGAGTTGCAGGAGCGGAGAGCAGGGGTCCCGCCCTATTGCTCTACCCCTGATGTAGAGCTGTCCAAGAGTTGCAGGAGCGGAGAGCAGGGGTCCCGCCCCTATTGCTCTACCCCTGATGTAGAGCTGTCCAAGAGTTGCAGGAGCAGGGGGTCCCGCCCCCTATTGCTCTACCCCTGATGTAGAGCTGTCCAAGAGTTGCAGGAGCAGGGGGTTCCGCCCCTATTGCTCTACCCCTGATGTAGAGCTGTCCAAGAGTCGCAGGAGCGGAGAGCAGGGGGTCCCGCCCCTATTGCTCTATCCCTGATGTAGAGCTGTCCAAGAGTTGCAGGAGCGGAGAGCAGGTGGTCCCGCCCCCTATTGCTCTATCCCTGATGTAGAGCTGTCCAAGAGTTGCAGGAGCGGAGAGCAGGTGGTCCCGCCCCCTATTGCTCTACCCCTGATGTAGAGCTGTCCAAGAGTTGCAGGAGCAGGGGGTTCCGCCCCTATTGCTCTACCCCTGATGTAGAGCTGTCCAAGAGTCGCAGGAGCGGAGAGCAGGGGTCCCGCCCCCTATTGCTCTATCCCTGATGTAGAGCTGTCCAAGAGTTGCAGGAGCGGAGAGCAGGTGGTCCCGCCCCCTATTGCTCTATCCCTGATGTAGAGCTGTCCAAGAGTTGCAGGAGCGGAGAGCAGGTGGTCCCGCCCCCTATTGCTCTACCCCTGATGTAGAGCTATTCATGAGTTGCAGGAGCAGGGAGTCCCGCCCCTATTGCTCTACCCCTGATGTAGAGCTATTCAAGAGTTGCATGAGCAGGGGGTCCCGCCCTCTATTGCTCTACCCCTGATATAGAGCTATCCAAGAGTTGCAGGAGGGGAGAGTAAGGCCAGGCCCGCCCCCTGTTGTCCTACCCCTGATGTTTTTCCTTCAAATATCTAAGTTGTTTCAGATACGAATCCGACAACTTGTGATTGTTCATAGCTAGCTTTTCTACATCTTTTGGTAACAACTGACGTCCCAGGATGTTTAGGAGCGTACACTGGGGAGACTCCCAGAGGCATGGTCGGTGCCTTGGCCGGCTCGCTTGATGCCGCGTTCAGCGTTGAATTGTCGCTCATGACTTGGCATGTAGATGAAATGCTGTAACGTGCCGGTGATTAGGTTTGTATGTACTTAGCTTTATCTCGAATATATTTTCGATAATCAGAGGTGTGATTTAGGATGGTTTTTAACTTTATCTTTAGCTAAATCTAAACATATGATATGGCATCATGGTTGCTAGTATGCAGAGCACGAAGTTTTCGGAGTATTTTTGTGATCAATGGCGGTTGCAGTTGGATGTTTCAAGGAGGCATCAACGTCGCATTCCTGGCATAGCTTCCGGTGTCCGATTTCTCTTATAATGCAAGCGATATTGGTTATGTTATGCTGAAGCCAAAAATGAGCCTAGAGGTTCGTCCTGTCTCCTTATGTGTTGGCAGTGGGATATCTGAAATCGTCCTCTCAGTGTTTGCATTCGTATTTAGAACATCGTTAAGTCCACGTGCAAAAATGTTGCGCATCAAAGTGCGACATAATTGTCTGTTCAGACGAATGCTTCACGACGCATGCCTACATACACTACTCTGCCAATAAAATCCAGCCGGTGCATACACCGCATTCATCTGGGCGGACCTAGGTTGTCTCCACGATGTCGGTGGCGGGTGGTCTCTAGGCTGTGACTATCGGCTGTAATCATCAGCTGTGATCATCAGCTGTGACTATCGGCTGTGACCATCAGCTGTGACCATCAGCTGTGACCATCAGCTGTGATCATCAGCTGTGACTATCGGTTGTGATCATCAGCTGTGACTATCAGCTGCGGCTATCGGCTATGACCATCAACTGTGACCATCAACTGTGACTATCGGCTGTGATTATCAGGTGTGGCCATCAGCTGTAATCATCAGTTGTGACCATCAGATGTGACCATCAGCTGTGATATCATCTGATCAGATCAGATCAAACCTAACATGCTTTACAACTGATATAAATGACGCGTATGTACATTCTGGTTGCATTTTTTGCCAAGGTTCTATACCGACCTACGACATGACAAGATTGGATTAACTATTGTGTCCGCTGAAGCAGTTAGTAAGTCATGTCATACCTCACAATATGTCAGTATCCGAATGGGATTACTGAATTGGGTACATTCCGTCAGATTTCGGCTGCAAGCAGAGCTTGACGTCCAAAAAAAAAACAATTATAAATATGAGGATATGTACCAGCCTATGATTCCTCGCCGTGATTTATTCCTCAATAGACGTCATGAGTGCAAGAAGTGCTGAAGAAATCACACCAGAAGTGCACGATGTTGGAAATAGATTTTGGGAGCTATGATTCTTGTCGAAGAAGCATTTCGGGCACTTCAACCAGGTGCTGTGCTAGTGCAATTTCCAAACACCTGAAGCACATTTCCGCATTTGTAAAAGCAAATGAATCCGTTGTGTGTATCATCTCATTACGACACGCAGTGCGACACTAACCAACAGCATCGTACAGCACATTTTGTAGTATTACATAAAAACTGAGCTGAGATCGGGTATGCGTGGTCAATTCAAGTGTAATAATTCGGAATTTAATTTTCCAACCAGTTGTTTTTCCTAGCGTCATGTTCTCTGATACGATCTGTTTAACCCTTCGTAAAATAACGACGGTGCGCATATATTGACACTTGGCGTGTCAAATGTTTTCAGTATAATGCAAGGTGCGAACACATACGAATATACAACGATCCTTCATCTACAGTGCTGTTTGTACTGTAAAATTGCATTGCAGTTTTGCTACAACTACAGTCTTGCGATTTAAAGCTCCGGTTTCGCTTGTATGGTGTTTCAGACTGACCGCGCATCAGAATCCAGCAGATATCGTCTAGCCTAGTGGCACTTCATCTCCGTTTGGGTAGCATAGCACTCTAATTCCCTTTAAATAGCATAGCGGGACTCCATGTCCCTTTGGGTAGCGTAGTGGGACACCATTTCGCTTTGGGTGGCGCGGCGATGTTCCAATTCCTTTTGGGTGGCATGGCGGAACTTCATTTATTTTTAGGTAACAGAGCGTGCCAATATTTTCCTTTCGATAACATAGCGGAACTTTATTTCCATTCTGGCAGCATAGCGGAACTTTATTTCCCTCGGGTATCATAGCGGGACTTCATTTCCCTTCGCACCTGGTCTCCATTTCCGCTATATCACAACGGAGCGTCTCTATTTCGTCTCGCTTTCGTTTTCGTCACTGACATCGTATGCCTTCTCCGGGAAGAAGGATGGATGGGAATTCAGAAAGTGAACGTTCAATGACACTTTACACCCAAGGTGTTGACAGCAGTTGGGCAGCTCATCCACCAAACCAGCATCTCACCTACAAAGAAAGCAAATAGGCTTTGTGTAGGCGCCACGGGTGATGTGATTATATTGTTGTTCCGTCGGCGGACCGACTGTTACAGCTATTTGTACGGATACGTGAGGCAGTACCACACAGTACGTACATGGGAACCGATGGTAGATGTGGGGCTGGCTCACACGTAATCAGACTAATTGTGCCGTGGTGTCTGAAATTATCTCGTGTTTCTTTTCTCCGCGCATGACTTGAGCACCAGAATTCATGCGATTTTCGATATTATATCAGCGATGCTTTGCATGGTACGGAATATGAAGATGCAATATCTGATAATGGCTAGGGCGTGCACAATTCGTGCGATTGCCAGACATATATAGCCTCCCATTTCAACAAAGTGTGGGAAGATTGTATGGCCGGTCCTACCGTGTGGAGTGTGTAGTTTGGCATGCGCTTCAGCCCGTCCATAGGCTTGTCTCTGTCTGCTCACTGTGTATTCTTCTTGTGCATCTGTCGCGTGCTAGGCTGGAACGAGAGTGACAGTGTGCTCACGGTGAAAAGTATGCTTCTCACACTTCACAATATGTGCTCACGGTGAAAAGTATGCTTCTCACACTTCACAATATGTGCTCGCGCTGAAAAGTGTGCTTCTCACACTTCACAATATGTGCTCACGGTGAAAAGTGTGCTTCTCACACTTCACAATATGTGCTCAGGGTGAAAAGTGTGCTTCTCACACTTCACAATATGTGCTCACGGTGAAAAGTGTGCTTCTCACACTTCACAATATGTGCTCACGGTGAAAAGTGTGCTTCTCACACTTCACAATATGTGCTCACGGTGAAAAGCGTGCTTGTCACACTTCACAATATGTGCTCACGGTGAAAAGTGTGCTTCTCACACTTCACAATATGTGCTCACGGTGAAAAGTGTGCTTCCCACACTTCACAATATGTGTTCACGGTGAAAAGTGTACTTCTCACACTTCACAATATTGACACTTATTTAATGACAATTGCATTCCATGCATGGTGCTGGCTCTGCCTGTGAAGCTTTGCTCATGATGTACATGTATGTATTATTTAGGTCGACCTGGGGGTTGCCACAACCAATAGCTTCGAAATGTTTGCTTACCTAAAGCTCCACTTTCTCCCCTCCCCCTCCACACACACACTTATACTCACAAACACATTAGGCCCTGGAAAGTACACCGTTTTCCGTTACTTGGATTATAATCTGACATCTCAGTTGATTGCACCTGTTCTAGCTTTGCACGGTGCACCGATCACAAGAGTGTGCCTACTGGCATATGTCCAGCAGAGCCGGCTACAAAGGGCCAGACACGGCCACGATGCAGCTCCAGCTACAAAATCAGAGGCCAGTAGGTGATCGGTCCGCTGTCGGATCCTGTGAGTATTCGGCCTGATGGTGGATCCACTGCCCAGGGGCGGCATGTATCTTGCGATAGCGCTCCACTGTTCATCCTGTGCAGACTATAAGAGGTTGACAGCGCAATATATAAATGTGTCGTACAGTCTGCGAGTCTCGTGAATATCCTTTGAGAAAACTTCTTCCCGCATTTCCATATAGAATTCCAGCATTTCCATTCCAGCATTTCCAGAGTAGAATACCGCGCCTTATTCCGCGCGGTATTCTACTCTCGGTTCTAAATCGTGATTGCGTTTGCTAAAGTTAGATAGTTAATCTGGCGCAAAACCGTGTCATCGTTCACCGCGCGGTGGCAGCTCAGGTATGCCGGCGCCAATTTCGTCTGCCGGTCGCGTGCGTCCGTACGGGCGGACTGTCCACTGGCAGGTTCGACACAGCCTGTACCGGCCAGCCGACACACCCTGTACCGACCAGCCGACACATCCTGTACCGGCCAGCCGACACACCCTGTACCGGCCAGCCGACACACCCTGTACCGGCCAGCCGACACACCCTGTACCGGCCAGTCGACACACCCTGTACCGGCCAGCCGACACACCCTGTACCGGCCAGCCGACACACCCTGTACCGGCCAGCCGACACACCCTGTACCGGCCAGCCGACACACCCTGTACCGGCCAGTCGACACACCCTGTACCGGCCAGCCGACACACCCTGTACCGGCCAGCCGACACACCCTGTACCGGCCAGCCGACACACCCTGTACCGGCCAGCCGACACACCCTGTACCGGCCAGCCGACACACCCTGTACCGGCCAGTCGACACACCCTGTACCGGCCAGCCGACACATCCTGTACCGGCCAACTGACACCCTGTACCGGCCAGCAGACACACCCTGTACCAGCCAGCCGACACACCCTGTACCGGCCAGCCGACACAGCCTGTACCGGCCAGCCGACACAGCCTGTACCGGCCAGCCGACACAGCCTGTACCGGCCAGACGACACAGCCTGTACCGGCCAGCCAACACACCCTGTACCGGCCAGCCGACACACCCTGTACCGGCCAGCCGACACAGCCTGTACCGGCCAGCCGACACAGCCTGTACCGGCCAGCCGACACACCCTGTACCGGCCAGTCGACACACCCTGTACCGGCCAGCCGACACAGCCTGTACCGGCCAGCCGACACAGCCTGTACCGGCCAGCCGACACACCCTGTACCGGCCAGCCGACACCCCCTGTACCGGCCAGCCGACACAGCCTGTACCGGCCAGCCGACACACCCTGTACCGGCCAGCCGACACAGCCTGTACCGGCCAGCCGACACACCCTGTACCGGCCAGCCGACACACCCTGTACCGGCCAGCCGACACACCCTGTACCGGCCAGCCGACACACCCTGTACCGGCCAGCCGACACAGCCTGTACCGGCCAGCCGACACACCCTGTACCGGCCAGCCGACACACCCTGTACCGGCCAGCCGACACCCCCTGTACCGGCCAGCCGACACACCCTGTACCGGCCAGCCGACACCCCCTGTACCGGCCAGCCGACACAGCCTGTACCGGCCAGCCGACACACCCTGTACCGGCCAGCCGACACAGCCTGTACCGGCCAGCCGACACAGCCTGTACCGGCCAGCCGACACCCCCTGTACCGGCCAGCCGACACACCCTGTACCGGCCAGCCGACACACCCTGTACCGGCCAGCCGACACACCCTGTACCGGCCAGCCGACACACCCTGTACCGGCCAGCCGACACACCCTGTACCGGCCAGCCGACACACCCTGTACCGGCCAGCCGACACAGCCTGTACCGGCCAGCCGACACACCCTGTACCGGCCAGCCGACACAGCCTGTACCGGCCAGCCGACACACCCTGTACCGGCCAGCCGACACCCCCTGTACCGGCCAGCCGACACACACGGCGTTTGTCAGGACAGCTGGGAATGGCCGGCATGGCGGTGGCCGGCGGTACCGCCGCAGCAGACGGCGGCTCGCGCGCCTCCTGGTGGTGGCCGGCCCGGGGTGGCTGTCAGCTGGGATTGGACCGGCGGTACCGCCGCGGCAGACGGCGGCTCGCGCGCCTCCTGGTGGTGGCCGGCCCGGGGTGGCTGTCAGCTGGGATTGGACCGGCGGTACTGCCCCGGCAGACGGCGGCTCGCGCGCCTCCTGGTGGTGGCCGACCCGGGGTGGCTGTCAGCTGGGATTGGACCGGCGGTACCGCCGCAGCAGACGGCTGCTCGCGCGCCTCCTAGTGGTGGCCGGCCCGGGGTGGCTGTCAGCTGGGATTGGACCGGCGGTACCGCCGCGGCAGAC
Organism: Imbricaverruca yamaguchii; assembly: GCA_034440575.1. Classification (NCBI taxonomy): domain Eukaryota; kingdom Metazoa; phylum Arthropoda; class Thecostraca; family Neoverrucidae; genus Imbricaverruca; species Imbricaverruca yamaguchii. Next base: position 947,146 of record JAOTOL010001563.1, read on the forward strand.
GGCGGCTCGCGCGCCTCCTGGTGGTGGCCGGCCCGGGGTGGCTGTCAGCTGGGATTGGACCGGCGGTACTGCCCCGGCAGACGGCGGCTCGCGCGCCTCCTGGTGGTGGCCGGCCCGGGGTGGCTGTCAGCTGGGATTGGACCGGCGGTACCGCCGCAGCAGACGGCGGCTCGCGCGCCTCCTGGTGGTGGCCGGCCCGGGGTGGCTGTCAGCTGGGATTGGACCGGCGGTACCGCCGCAGCAGACGGCTGCTCGCGCGCCTCCTAGTGGTGGCCGGCCCGGGGTGGCTGTCAGCTGGGATTGGACCGGCGGTACCGCCGCGGCAGACGGCGGCTCGCGCGCCTCCTGGTGGTGGCCGGCCCGGGGTGGCTGTCAGCTGGGATTGGACCGGCGGTACTGCCCCGGCAGACGGCGGCTCGCGCGCCTCCTGGTGGTGGCCGGCCCGGGGTGGCTGTCAGCTGGGATTGGACCGGCGGTACCGCCGCAGCAGACGGCTGCTCGCGCGCCTCCTAGTGGTGGCCGGCCCGGGGTGGCTGTCAGCTGGGATTGGACCGGCGGTACCGCCGCAGCAGACGGCGGCTCGCGCGCCTCCTGGTGGTGGCCGGCCCGGGGTGGCTGTCAGCTGGGATTGGACCGGCGGTACCGCCGCAGCAGACGGCGGCTCGCGCGCCTCCTGGTGGTGGCCGGCCCGGGGTGGCTGTCAGCTGGCAGCTAATCGATCGCCTCGGTTCGTCGTGTGCCGGAAGCGCTGCAGCTGCATACGACGACCTGGCTCTGTGACAGCCTGGTTACTTGTGCCCACACACTCCACATGTATGCGCTGCTGCCGACCACGGCGGGCGTCTAACGGGAGACAGGGTGCGTATCTGCCCCGACCTGCGTAAAGCTTAGCATTACGCCTATGGGTGTTGTAATTGACCCATTTGATGAATAATTGATTGTAATTGAAATTGACCCAAAAAGATCCTCCCCCCGTTGACCAAAGCAGGTGGCAGCACTGCTCCGCTGACAAAGGATTACGATAAAGGAAAGACGGTGTGTGATTCGGTGCCGTACTCATGGTTGATGGAGTTATTTCTACGGTAACTTGTGCGACATTTTTCAGCCCGGTATGCATATTTATATAAAGGCCCCCTTTACTGCCTTGGTTATTATGTTGGAGTTGACATACCATCAGCAATAAAATCACAGTCTCTATTTCGATAACATAAATTAACATAACGTTAACATTAGCATCAATAGATCAACACAAATTGAAGTCCCAAATCAAAAGCTTCGATCGAAGAGCCGTTGGAGCAATCAAAAGAGCCGGTTGACTTTGAATTTGCAAGCATACATGGCTAGTTGGCAGTGTAAAGACAATCTCCAGTTTGGGTACCAAATTTCGCTAGTTTCTAATTTACAAAGATGACAGCATTAACACTAATATATACTGTTGAATGCATACTTGGTGCAATTAACTTTTGGAATGATGCGGCCAAATTTCACGGGATAGTAGTTCACCTCTTCCCCGCACAGAAATGAGGAAAACACATTCATACAAGGACATACATAATGGTTCATTTGCTTGAATAACGTATCTAGCTTCAAAGCAGCGTTTCGTATGGCTATGTAGGCTTCGGAGTTACTAGCCATACCAACTCGTTCAAACGAAGTTGTGGTAAGCATTATCATTTACAACACGTATGCCACATAGCGAGCCAGTGCATGTTCTTCTGATCAGAGCGGATTAACTCTGAGCATACTGCTCTGTTCAGGAGCTGGCCGAAGCACGGTGTTCTGTTCTGACCGCCGCTCCGCAGGTTGCTGCCGTTCTGTCCCGCATCAGACTCTGGCTTCAGCACAGTCGACGCTCCGGCTTCTCCACATCCAGGTCCGGTGTTCCAGCAAATGTGACCTTAATTATGCAGACCTCGGTGCTAAGCGCAAGGAAAGCATCGTAAATTATCGATACCTCGGTACTGTACCCATCCAAATTATTCTAAATTCTCCAAACCTTCATATGCATTCCAGTACATAGGCAGTACAAGCAGTGCAGTGTTGGACGTGGTATCAGGGAGGATGTCCACACCCCCGCCCCCCAGAGGTCACGTGAGATGCCCACACCCCCAGAGGTCACGTGAGATGTCCACACCCCCAGAGGTCACGTGAGATGTCCACACCCCCAGAGGTCACGTGAGATGTCCACACCCCCAGAGGTCACGTGAGATGTCCACACCCCCAGAGGTCACATGAGCATCGCCAGGCGTCACCTCGGCTCTCAGAAGCGAGGTCACCTCGTCTGTGGACGGCGGCGCCTGCCCGACACGGCAAGACTCAAAACATCAGAGCTTCGGCTCGCAAAATCGATGACCACCGTCCTCACCGCCTATCAACGCCTCTCGATTGATCGATGACCTCCTGCCCGCGCGTCTTGCGACACGTGACAGTGACACGTGGTGTCTCAGCCCCGCTGGCTGACCTCTGACTGACCTCTGAGCTGGTGCCCCTCTCCATCCAACCGCCGCACATCGGCCGTCGCAGCCGCCGCAGCCGTCGGCCCGTGCGCACACTCGCCACCGCCGCCGGCCCCGCCGGCGCCGACGCTCACTGCCCGTGTGTGGCCGACGGTGCGTCGACACCGACGCCAGCGGCGCCGGCGCCGACGCGCTGGCGCAGGTAGGGTCGGGTCGGGTGGCCCCCAGCCTAGTCGGTCCGGCACGAGCTCACGAGCTGGTGCAGGTAGGGCCGGGTCGGGTAGCGCCCAGCCTAGTCGGTCCGGCACGAGCTCACGAGCTGACCCAGGTAGGGCCTGGTCGGGTGGCGCCCAGCCTAGTCGGTCCAGCACGAGCTCACGAGCTGACCCAGGTAGGGCCGGGTCGGGTAGCGCCCAGCCTAGTCGGTCCAGCACGAGCTCACGAGCTGACCCAGGTAGGGCCCGGTCGGGTAGCGCCCAGCCTAGTCGGTCCGGCACGAGCTCACGAGCTGGCGCAAGTAGGGCCGAGTCGGGTAGCACCCAGCCTAGTCGGTCCGGCACGAGCTCACGAGCTGACCCAGGTAGGGCCGGGTCGGGTAGCGCCCAGCCTAGTCGGTCCGGCACGAGCTCACGAGCTGGTGCAGGTAGGGTCGGGTCGGGTAGCGCCCAGCCTAGTCGGACCCGCACGAGCTCACGAGCTGACCCAGGTAGGGTCGGGTCGGGTAGCGCCCAGCCTAGTCGGACCCGCACGAGCTCACGAACTGACCCAGGTAGGGCCGGGTCGGGTAGCGCCCAGCCTAGTCGGTCCGGCACGAGCTCACGAGCTGGCGCAAGTAGGGCCGGGTCGGGTAGCGCCCAGCCTAGTCGGTCCCGCACGAGCTCACGAGCTGACCCAGGTAGGGCCGGGTCGGGTAGCGCCCAGCCTAGTCGGTCCAGCACGAGCTCACGAGCTGGCGCAAGTAGGGCCGGGTCGGGTAGCGCCCAGCCTAGTCGGTCCAGCACGAGCTCACGAGCTGACCCAGGTAGGGCCGGGTCGGGTAGCGCCCAGCCTAGTCGGTCCGGCACGAGCTCACGAGCTGACCCAGGTAGGGCCGGGTCGGGTAGCGCCCAGCCTAGTCGGTCCGGCACGAGCTTACGAGCTGACCCAGGTAGGGCCGGGTCGGGTAGCGCCCAGCCTAGTCGGTCCAGCACGAGCTCACGAGCTGACCCAGGTAGGGCCCGGTCGGGTAGCGCCCAGCCTAGTCGGACCCGCACGAATTGGAGTGGAGATGTCGGGCTCCGCCCGGCAGCTCAGTACTTCAGTACCGGGGTTGGATTGGAGACGCACCAGTTGTGGTGCAGGTATAGCAGTTGGCCCGGAGGTTCAGTAGTTCGGTATAGAGTTGGAGTGGAGACGCACCAGCTTGGGTAGAGGCATAGCAGTCAGACCGAAAGTACAGTACCGAAGTGGAGATACAAGAAATACATACTCAAAATGACACACGGTGCATTTTGAATACATATAGTGAGGCAATATTATATTTACATAGTTGGCATAAAGACGCCGGCATCATTCTGACCTAGGAGAAGGGCTTTTGTCTCCTGATGTTTCATCATTGAATTATGCAAATAAAGTGTTCGATCTTCGCTCAACAGAAGAAAATTATATATAAACAGTGTCCAAAATGCATGTTCGAAATTTTGACATATGACTATGATGACGAACACACGTACACTAACACAATTAACAGGTCTATGTACATGAAAAATAATCGTGGCGCATGATAAATAATATCACTTCCTGCACAGCTCCTCAACGAACACACCCAAGCTGTTTCATCCGCTCATGCATGGCTAACACTCGGCATAGCATCCAATCTGCCCGACTGATGTCTACAGCACTGAGATCCGTGTGTTCGGTGGAGTAGTAGCTGACGTTGCTGGCAATATGTTGTCACTCAGGCGACAAATTTCGTGCTCTCGAGGAATGGTCAACTGAGAGTTTGATGCCCGGTGACAAAGCGGCGCCAAGGAATTTGGATCAGGAGCGAGAGGATTTTGGATCGATTTGTTCCGTGCTAGGCCATGCGAGTACTATACAGCTTCTGAAGTCCTACCAGTTTCCATGTGAAAGGAGGTCATATTTCCGCTGCTTACAGCATCCGTTTGTGCGACAATATTCCCAATCTGCTGACTTTCTTTCGTGAGCGACAACCCCGAGCACTTTTTAGCCTCTGCTACAGCATATCTTTGCAAACAATTTGATAAGCTATGGCGATACCATGTTCAGGCAGGAGAAGTATGTTGCGATGAACGATCGATGCACGCTGCCGCTGGTCATTGTTTTGGCGCAGGCATTTCAAGCCAGTTTTCTTAGCTTTGTGTGGGACAAGTCAGCCATTTATGCTCGATGTAGTGACGATATCTTTGGAATCTGGACCTATGGTTTGTATAAGCTGATGGATTTTACACACAAGTCGATCAACACCATCCAGACCAGGGATATGGCCAAGGGGGACGGAGGCGATAGACCCCCCCCCCTTCGGGCTTCCACGGACCCTTGGCGCTCCCAGAAGGGCCGCACCAGAGGACCGTACGTAGGTACTGCGTACTAGGTACTACGTACTAGATACTACGTACTGGGTACTGCGTGCTAGGTACTGCGTACTGGGTACTACGTACTAGGTACTACGTACTGGGTACTGCGTACTAGGTACTGCGTACTGGGTATTACGTACTAGGTTCTACGTACCAGGTATTACGTATCAGGTACTACGTACTGGGTACTACGTACTGGGTACTGCGTACTAGGTACTGCGTACTAGGTACTGCGTACTAGGTGATATGTACTAGGCACTACGTACTAGGCACTACGTACTAGGCACTACGTACTAGGCACTACGTACTAGGCACTACGTACTAGGCACTACGTACTAGGCACTACGTACTAGGTACTACGTACTAGGTACTACGTACTGGGTACTGCGTACTAAGTACTACGTACTAGGTACTACGTACTAGGTACTACGTACTACGTACTAGGTACTACGTACTAGGTACTACGTACTAGGTACTACGTACTAGGTATTATGTACTAGGTACTACGTACTAGGTACTACGTACTGGGTACTACGTACTGGGTACTACGTACTCGGTAGTACTACGTACTAGGTAGTACTACGTACTAGGTAGTACTACGTACTAGGTAGTACTACGCACTAGGTAGTACTACGTACTAGGTAGTACTACGTACTAGGTAGTACTACGTACCAGGTAGTACTACGTACTAGGCAGTACTACGTACCAGGCAGTACTACGTACCAGGTAGTACTACGTACTAGGGTAGTACTACGTACTAGGTAGTACTACGTACTAGGTAGTACTACGTACTAGGTAGTACTACGTACTAGGTAGTACTACGTACTAGGTAGTACTACGTACTAGGTAGTACTACGTACTAGGTAGTACTACGTACTAGGTAGTACTACGTACTAGGTAGTACTACGTACCTAGGTAGTACTACGTAGCAGGTAGTACTACGTACTAGGTAGTACTACGTACTAGGTAGTACTACGTACTAGGTAGTACTACGTACTAGGTAGTACTACGTACTAGGTAGTACTACGTACTAGGTACTACGTACTAGGTACTACGTAATAGGTACTACGTAATAGGTACTACGTACTAGGTACTACGTACTAGGTACTGCGTACTAGGTACTACGTACTAGGTACTACGTACTGGGTACCGCGTACTAGGTACTACGTACTAGGTACTACGTACTAGGTACTACGTACTAGGTACTACGTACTAGGTACTACGTACTAGGTACTACGTACTAGGTACTACGTACTAGGTACTACGTACTAGGTACTACGTACTAGGTACTACGTACTAGGTACTACGTACTAGGTACTACGTACTAGGTACTACGTACTGGGTACCGCGTACTAAGTACCACATACTAGGTACTGCGTACTGGGTACTAAATACTAGGTACTACGTACTAGGTACTACGTACTAGGTACTACGTACTAGGTACTACGTACTAGGTACTACGTACTAGGTACTACGTACTAGGTACTACGTACTAGGTACTACGTACTAGGTACTACGTACTAGGTACTACGTACTAGGTACTACGTACCACATACTAGGTACTGCGTACTGGGTACTAAATACTAGGTACTACGTACTAGGTACTACGTACTAGGTACTACGTACTAGGTACTAGGTACTACGTACTGGGTACCACGTACTAGGTACCACGTACTAGGTACTACGTACTGGGTACTAAATACTAGGTACTACGTACTAGGTACTACGTACTAGGTACTACGTACTAGGTACTACGTACTAGGTACTACGTACTAGGTACTACGTACTAGGTACTACGTACTAGGTACTGTACTACGTACTAGGTACTACGTACTAGGTACTACGTACTAGGTACTACGTACTAGGTACTACGTACTAGGTACTACGTACTTAGGTACTACGTACTAGGTACTACGTACTGGGTACTACGTACTAAGGTACTACGTACTAGGTACTACGTACTGGGTACTACGTACTAGGTACTACGTACTAGGTACTACGTACTAGGTATACGTACTAGGTACTACGTACTAGGTACTGCGTACTAGGTACTACGTACTAGGTACTACGTACTAGGTACTACGTACTAGGTACTACGTACTAGGTACTACGTACTAGGTACTACGTACTAGGTACTACGTACTAGGTACTAGTACTACGTACTAGGTACTACGTACTAGGTACTACGTACTAGGTACTACGTACTAGGTACTACGTACTAGGTACTACGTACTAGGTACTACGTACTAGGTACTACGTACTAGGTACTACGTACTAGGTACTACGTACTAGGCACTACGTACTAGGTACTACGTACTGGGTACTACGACATAGCCAAGGTCGACAGCATTTGCATGGCTACTGAAGCAATTGTCGGCGTCCTAATGGTGTCGGCGGGCCTTCTACGGGTCCTTACGAATGTTCGCGTTCCCTTGCAAATTTCTGTGCGCCCTAGCAAACGTCTGTTATCGCTTGCAGACGCCTGCGAGCTCCCACGAATGTGCGGCCCTTACAAGCGCTTTAGCGCCGGCGCGGACGTTTACGGGTTGACAGGCTCTTCCGACCGTCTTCCGTTCCCTACGGATGTCTGCGGGCTATTACGAAAGTTTACGGACCTCTACGAATGTTAACGGGCTCTTACGAACGTATATTGGCTCTTATCAATGTCTGTAGACCCTTAAGAACGTGTGCGGGCTCTTGCGAATGCGTGCGGGCCCTTACGTGAGTCTACGTGCTCTTACAAACGTGTATTTCCCCTTACCAAATACTGAATTGACGTCTTTCGTAATTGGTTGTACACAATTGCGGAAGGGGATTCGGCGATCTCGGCCCCAATGAGGATTTTAAAAACTTCCTTTTTTACTTCATTTTTTCGAAGTAACAACACCGGCCCTTTTAAATGAAGTAACCGAAATCCGAGGACATAAAAATAAAATTCGCGTAGTCCTGGCCCTACGCAAAATCCGCACCCCACCACACATGAACAATTCTTAGCTATGTCACTGACCGAAACATCATGTTCGCTGTAACACAGCTTGCACTCTAAATCCATGCCGTTCCTTCATCCTTTGTTCTCAGTTCAACCGAATATCTCTTATAAAGCGGATCTGTATTTTATGTGTTTGCATCACCGACTCCAGTACATGGCATCTGGACCGACGTCGAACATTTCGCTGCCGTTGACGCGCGTAGCCGTTGTGGTTCTGGTTAACGATGAAGGCTGATATCTCTTCTGAGGGAGAAGTTCGCAACCTTGCTTTTCAGTGGGTGAAGCAAATGTAAACTGTTTAAAATGAAACGCTTCGTTTCTTCATCCACGCTACATATCGAGGCATTCGTCGATAATGTCCTACATTGCCGGCCGATAACGCTCTAGTATCAGAGTAAGCAACACCACTTTCCCAGCTGTTTGCTGACATGGTGCGACAACAGCAGAATGTGTTGTGTGATGCTTATTAGTGAAATGTGTATGTGAAAGACATATTTTACCTTTTGTGTTATCAACTGCAAGCACCTGTCTATGCATGTAATTTGAGAAGACAGACTTCCAACACGTTTCCAATCAAAACAAAATTGCATATTCCGCACTGGTTGTGGGCCAGATAGGTCTGTTGGTTAGGGCACGGGTCTGCATTGGTCGTAGCAGGACATGCTCGTAGTGAGCTTCCTCGGGGTCTGGGAGGTACGTCGGCAGAGTCGGGGTCAGGTCACCAGCCGACACGTTGGTGGGCCCGTGCCATGGTGGGCTGTCACCCCCAACTCTGCCTCGGAGTCTGCGAGGTATGTCGACAGAGTTTGAGTGAGGCCACCAGCCGGCACCCTGTGTTAGACTTCCCCCCCCCCCCAGCTCTGCCTTGAGGTTTGGGGGGTATGTCAGCAGAGTCGGGGTGAGGTCACCAGCCGACACGTTGGTGGGCCCGTGCCGTGGTGGACTATCACCCCCAGCTCTGTCTTTGAGCCGGAATGTCCAGATCAGCTCGTCTGAATTGGATCCACGGAACAAACTTCCCGGCACACGATTTGTTATTCGGCAGTGATCCAGTTAACATTCGGATTTTCACGTTAAAATTATTTCGAGTGAGACTAGTGATACATGTCGGGCGGGATAAGTAGGCCCTCACAGCTGGACCGGACCACTAGACCGGACAAGTGGTTCATGTCGGGCGGGATAAGTAGGCCCTCACAGCTGGACCGGACCACTAGACCGGACAAGTGGTTCATGTCGGGCGGGATAAGTAGGCCCTCATCGCTGGACCGGACCACTAGACCGGACAAGTGATTCATGTCGGGCGGGATAAGTAGGCCCCCACAGCTGGACCGGGTCACTGGACCGGACCACTAGACTGAGCGGCGCTGGCACATGTGGTATATCAAAGTGGGTCCGAAAAATGAGATTATTTGGAGTATTTTGCAGCGGAAATATTTCCATTAATGCCAATAATTACGAATGCAACTCCACTTGCATTAGTTTGTCACAGTAAGATTGCAACAGCCTTTCCTTTGGCACTGCATCATGGTGACGAATGCGCTCAGATGTCTGCGACTTTTGGCATTAGTTCTCTGTTGACAGTTAAGACCAAAGTTACTGCTGCACTCGACCACAACTCATTTGACCATTGTGCAGTCGCCCGGAGTCTGTATTTGTGTTCGCTACGCCAGAAATTTATAACATGTCCTGCTCGGCATGCAATCTATGAGTGGTTCTGCTGAAGCCGAGACTTTGTGTCCGATGCACATCAACAACAGCAGTGACTGATACACAGCCTGGCCTCAAGCTCTCCACCACAGCACGCAGTAGCGCAGTCGAAAGTGCAACTTGAGAACACCAACAAAAAGTCTGCATAGTGTCATGGCGTCTTGGCAGACCAGCTACTGACGTTGCTAATGACTAGTGTTGTTTATCTGTATCATGCCGCCTGTATCTGTAGCATAGTATAATATACATGTATGCCCTGCCGACTCCTCCCCTCCATCGGTCTTTGTAAGCCAATCGCCCTCCAATCCAGTGGTTGCGGTGTATCCCCACCCCCTCCCCTCTAATGGTCTTTGTATATCCATCACCCTCCCGTTCAGTTGTGGCACATCCCCACCCCTCCCCTCCAGCGGTCTTGGTATGTCACTCACCCTCCCATCTAGCGGTCTTGGTATATCCCTTATCCTCCCATCCAGTGGTTGTGGTATATCCCCCACCCCTCCCCTCCAGCGGTATCGGTATGTACCTCACCCTCACCTCCACTGGCTGTAATATGCCCCCCACAGCCACCCCTACCCCACCCCCCACCCCCCACCCCACCTTTCACCTCCAGTGACCTCGGAACATTCTCCATCCTCCTCTCTGAACCGTTTAGTTTGCGCTTCGCATGCTCCGCTGGCCAGCGTCTCCGTGTGTGTCAAGGCCGGCGCGCCCTACTTGGCAACCGCACCAATTTGCAGACTCCTCGTGCCCAGCTGCCCAGCTGCCCAGCCGTCGGACAGCTGCCGACAGCTGTGCAGCGGGACGGCCCGTCTCACGGTGACGTTTCCGGCGGGCACAACGTGAAAATACCGCCGAGACCGCAAACGCCGCAGGTTTGGGCCGGCACGGCACGTCTCCCGAGCGGGCTCTGCTCCAAACTAAATACTGTCTTGCCCTCGGGTGGCGGTCTTGAGCTAAACAAATCGGCTGGAATGAGATCAGATTCGGCAAGAAGTCTCTGCATCAAATGACAGAGGCGATTTGCGAAGCTTTTCGAAACGCTCGTCATTTTTCTGCCGATCGAGAAAACGCACGCCCAAGACCAAACCCGCGCCGCCTGGGCGGTTGATAGGCGCCCCAAAGGTTTTACGCATATAGTGAAAGAACGGCGCGCGACACCGCGCGAAAATTTGGCATACCTTTTCCACATCAGTCTGGCATGTTGTGTCAAAATTGTGGTGTCAGGTCACTTAGGGTCAACGAGTCAGTCAAGGTTAAGTGAGGTCACCTCCAGAAAAGTTAAACCAGTCGTCACCTTTAACAGAGAAAGATATTTTAATGAAGCTTTCAGCGTTTGCATATCTTTAAGGACGAAATAAAACGCACCAGAGGATTTTTTCGTTTTTTATTTCTTATTTGTCTTGCATCTTTGCTCATTAGAGCTCAAATCGAAGATGATGTTTAAAGTAAGCATTTTTATGGGTGCAAGTTCACTTCGAACAACTCTTGTCGGTCCGCTCTACTGATTGTAGATATATGAAATTAAAATAAATATATAAAGATAAATAAAATGTAAAACTCTAAATTTGAAGAAGAAAAAATTTGGTGGTCAAAAAATGTTACGATCATGGTCGATTTCGCCTTCCTTTTCTAATTCCAAATAATGTAAGTTTTTTAAGCTCCCCAGATTAAAAAGGATGATATAAACCGTGAAAATGTTAAAGGAATGTCCCCTAGGGACGTCACTTTTGGGGAAAACAAATTTGGGGTGGTGTCTGGCCCTACTCGTCGAGCGCTTTCCGATGATACCTCTCGTCTTTGTGCGATGCTTAGTTGTGAGATTAGAGTGGGTTTTTTATCACCCACCTCCACCCCACCCCACCCCCACCCCACCCCCACGAGACGGGGTGTGAGGACATGACCGGAAAGACGGAGAGGGTTAAGTGAAAAAGTTTCGATGTCACTTTGCAGGACATCAAGGTGTGGATACGTGTGCAAGTCATCGTGTTCTTAAGGATACGACAAGAAGTCTTTGAGTTGGGACACAGGTTTTTGATTTACAACTCCTTTGCATCATCCAAAGTGTCTCTGGAGGTCGGCCACAGGGAGTGATTATCCTTACTGATTTGCGCATACTCGATGTCCGAGTTAGATCGAGAAGTTGAGACATTACAACATTTTCGCACTATTGACACGTGCTAAGTCACAGGAAACTAAAGAAAATACAACGCTGCAATTTGGTTCTGGTTATTTTTTGTGTGGATAACATAGAATAAACACCTACAGCATACTGTTCTAATCCTACAGCAAAAGAAAAGCGTCGACAAAATTATCCGCATGCTAGAAAGTGAAACCATACATTTGAAACCATAACTGACCAGAACAGACAGTTTGATTCCTTAAATCTCATCTTAAAACTGGAAGCTAGCAGATCAAACTAATTTTCAGGAAAAAACTGATTGGACGGTAATGACAGTTGCATACAATGTTGTGGCATCTGATGTGACCTAGGGAAACCAACCTAAGACATATATTTTAAACTCATCTGTGACGTCACAGTCGAACCGAAAATATAAACGTGTATATCTATCCGATTGAAAGGATGATATTCACTGATTAACTTGATCTATTCACTAAATACCGTGTAATCAACGCACGCTCTGGAGGGGGCGAAATCCGCCCACCCCTCCGGTTTTTCTTACATAACTCTGGATATTACTGGCCGATATACGCCATTGTTTACGTACCTACTTAGAAATGACCGGCGCGTTGTTTAAAACAAGAAAAGCAAAACAAAATTTGTCGAGTTAGAGGCCGTTAAAGTCAACAAGTTTATCAGTGCCAGACTACAAAAATCGGCGCTGATGCGCTTCCAGTATATTGGCAAGAGGGAAATGTTCTTTGCAACACTAACGACTTGTTTCATGTACATATATTGTTAGGCTATATAGTTTCAAACTCATGTTAGGTCAACGAGGTCAAGTCAGGTCAGGTTCATGACAGGTTAATGAAACCAAACTTGGTCAACTGGAATGTTGCCATAAGTGCAAATGACTGTCATGCGATTGATTTCACTTTGCGTGTCACTCCCTACACATCCTCAAACTACTGTTTGTCGTTGTATACCTAAGCGTTTCCATAATTTATTCATGCATTTCACTCCTTTCTTTGCGAAGCCGATTGCGCCGGGCCGCCCAACGGAGCAGTCAGACGGGTAGCCGGTTCCGGAAACTGGAGCAGGTAATGTCCTGATAAAGTACTGCTATATAGGTGACCTGAGGTCAAATGTCGGGTCTAGCATCTGTATTGCATCATTAGTTATGTCGAAAACATCATTGATGCCCATTTTAGAGCATTTAAGCACAATCACAGCGATGTATAACAACGACAAGCCAAGCCACGCAAAACCAGAAAATAGTGACATTTTTACTTCATTTGACCTCGAAGATATTGACCTAAGGTCATGAAACTTGCACATAGTAAAGTGTTCACGGCCGTACACATCCACCATGCGAATTTTGTTGATCCAGCTTTAATAGGAGTCGAAATCGTAGTGGGGCGGAATCCGCCTAGCCCCCCCCTGTCCAGTGCGCTCAATTTTCAAAGGCCCTTTAGGGCGCGTGTTAAGCCAGCCCAACGTATATCAACAAATGGAGAAATGAGGTACATGCAGTGGAAAGTGTCACTTTCGCAATGTTGCTATGGAGTTTCCTATTAGCTGGCTTTCGAGCTTAACTATGGTCTGAGAAAACGTAAACCTGCTTGGCACCATCCCTGCTTAATGATCGCCGCCTGCATCAGTTTGGTGTCTTCCTCAGCTGCTGAAGTAAATAGGTCAGCGGGCGCTGCTTCACAAAACTCCCGAACCTCTTCGCTTCACTGTACGCGTCACTTCATCAATCACCCTAAAATGGCACTCTATACGTCGACGCGACTCGCAGGATCGATGGATATTTACGTCCTAATAAATCAGTCCATCCTGCACAGTTTGTGTGAAATTCGTAAATTTCCGGTCGGTGCCTTGGAATCCAATTTGTCATGCCATCCCAACCCAGAGTAAATATACACATTAGCGGACGTACATGCTCCAGACTTGTACATGGATGTTGAAAGTGTTCCTACGTTGTCAATCAACTCTGCGTTAGGTCGATTTTTCCCGAGATGGACAGGCAGGGTCACCGCTGGCTAGTAACGGCATTCTGCCAAAGCACATTGAACGCTGTTACAATGAACGGATACGCACTGTGCAGTTGCAGTACTTCTTCCGTTCTATTGCTTTGCATCTCGCTGGGAAATTGCCTGGGCTGAATTGAATGACCCTCGGGAACACTTCTAGAAGGAAAAAAAACACTCAACTTTAACAAACAATATTGTCCCGTCCAGTTTACGTTAAGTCGGTAATCCCAAGATAATGGGAACGGCTTTATACCGTCAACCTCATCCCACGAGCGTACGGACTATAACTAATCCCCGTCCCGCTCCCCAAAGTGCCATGCATCGTCGTAAAGAGTTTAATCTTGGCATGCCCCGGAAGCTTGCCATGATCACATCTAGTGCAGATTGCCGTGTCTCGGTCATTCCAACCGGCACTTCTGAGCGCTACTGCAGCAGGGTGCCCAGCCCAGTTCATTCTTAGCTAGTCCAACAATATTACACGTTCCCGGAGCATTTTGGCCTGCCCACACTAATATGCTTTCAGAAGTATTCCACTTAGCTCGCTGTTCCACACAGTTAGCTTCCGGGCGTAACGAGAAGCTTACTCAAAATTACAGTGGAGTCATTCTTAGCTTGGTGACGTGTGGCCGTAACGCGTAATTGCTTGCCTCGCGTTTTTTGGGTATGATTTGGCACCACACGCCTGACGTTACATTTTGCAACGTCTAATGATGAAGTTGGATGATTGGAGAAGCTTAATGTTATTATCTGCCAGTACCACACACGAGCAGATAATGCGGTATGCAGTGGTGGCCACGGTCCTGCTAATCCGATAACCGCTAACTAGCGAAGCTAAGCTAACTTTTTCGATAGCCGATTAGCGATTTTGTTAAGTTTGGAAACCGATAGGGGACCAATTACCTTCCGCTAAATTTAGTTCCGTTATCCTTAAATCCGCTAGCAAGATTTCTACATGTTCCATCATCAACTTTCAATAACATATATATATATATATATATATATATATATATATATATATATATATATATATATATATATATATACATACATATATATAATATATACATGTATTTGTGTGTGTGTGTGTATGTGTGTGTATGTATACATATCAAAATGTCTTACAATTACGGGCCATATTATCCATAGGCAAAGACATATGGAGGGCCAAGAGAGCCACCTTGTCAGATGGCAACTTTGAGAGGCTGATGTTTATGAGTGGCAACCAGCATCACGTCGAAGCGATGGAGAAGGCCCAGCCAAAGTGAATATATTTTGTATTATTAAGGTATTAAGGTTTGATACATTTTTACCGTGAATAATATCCGTGTATGTTGACAGAATGTGATTGCAAACTAAAGTACTATTTTATTTAAATAAATAATTTGTTCCTTTAATTATTTGTGTTTTAAGCGTTTTAGAGCCAAAAAACTAAACGGCAGCTCAATTCATATAATACAAGCTACCGGTTAGCGGTTAGCGTTAGCTTCCACTAATTTGTTTAGCGGTTTAGCGGCTTAGTGTTAGTGAGGTTAACTTTTTAGTTAATGGATAAGCGATTAGCTAAGTTAACTTGTCGGTTAGCGGTGCCCACCACTGTTGGTATGGCAGGTATGGCGAGGGCCACACCCGGGCCTGGGCAATAGCAATCAGCCGCTGGAGTGCCGTTCAGCTGCATGGATACGTTTATCGTCTGGGGTGACGCATGTGATGATTGTGATCGATGCCAATTTTGTATCTGTGCGCGCACGAAGTTCACCAATTGCAGTGCAGAATTGTTGTGACAATAGAAAGAATAGCTTTCATGAAACGCAACTCTATACAACACAGGTGTATTTGGACTTAGATATCAAATCTCTCCGACGGGAGCTTGGCTGGCGTGGCAGCACTTGAGCCCTATATCATTTTCAACCGTTGAATTTGTCTAGATGAGACTCGCCGATTGGTCGATGGATTTCGAGGCCGCTTTGACGAAAACTATTTAGTCACTGCCACAAAATGCTCCTGTAGTTGGTTCAATTGGTGCGCGCACGGATAAAAATTGATATATGTGACGGTGCACATTGGGAGAAATCCTGCCTTCGTCACCACATCGTCCACGCCAACTTTGAACACGATTCTCCACTCATTGTGTATACCGCACGAAATCGACAATTGCTGCCTGGGTAGAGGACCTGGTGGACAGGGCAGTGCTAGAGCTTGCTTTGCGAACAAATCTTCATTTCCTGGGATGTTTAGCTAGCCCGGTATCCAGAGAAAGGAAAAGTTTTTTTTAACGTTATGAGCCACGATTTGTTGGATTCTGTGAGGGACTGGATATTGGCAGTCATCAGTATTGTTATTTGACTGAAGGGCGGATTTGGAATCTGAGTAAAGTACTACGTTTCTAGCTTTACGCCTCCTTAGAATGGATGTAGCGGCCAGAATGGTAAGTGCCTCAGCGGAGTAAAATGGAGGTCATCCGGTAGACGCCTTGAAAACCGAAGGCCTGATCCAATGTTGTCGATGCTTATCCTGACCTCGTGTTTTGACAGATCCGTGAACACGAGGGTTTTGTGATTGTTGTCATCGACGAATATGTGGAAGGTGCCAAGAATTTCCGCCGATGTGATGGTCGATTTCTTTTTCGAGAGCTAGTACTCGATCTTTGGTTGACTGAGGGTCCAGAATAGCTTAGTTTGTGGTCGAGTTGCAGGGATTGGCACTGTGAGGATAAAATCTGGGCGAGCTGTAGCAATATAAATACGGTGTAAGTTTGCGCCGAAATCGGCTCTTGTCGTATCTGTTGGATGTGATGCAGCGCTGTGCCGGATAGTTTTCAATGGATTTGACATTAGTGCGGCACAGCTGCTGTGTCCTCATGAAGTGAAGTGGAGACGTGTCCATTAAATGTCTGGCTATTGTTGTGGCCCTGAAGGCTCGCGTGGCTGCTCTGATGCAGTTGTTTTGGATGATTTCTAACTTTGCTCTGGCTCCATAGCCAGAGGAAAAACTGTTGGATATTATTGGATAAGCTCCAGTCCGTGCCTGCAAGTGCACGGAGTACGCTGACTCACTTTGCGCATGTCTTCGAGATGGTGGTGGTATGCGTGTCCAAACTGAGTTTTTCGTCCGAATGTATTCCTAAGAACTTGAAATATTTTACCTGTCCGATGCCTTAGGTATGGATTTTAAGCAAAATTGTAGGTGTGGGCAGAGACGGCCATATGTGACTGTGACGATTTTTCTGCGAACAGGGTAAAGCCTCAGGTTTTGCACTAGTTTGCGATCTGGTCTATAATTTGTAAAGTGTTTTGTCAGCAATAAAACACTTCAACACACAAACAATTGGGCAACAGCAAACATTTGGACAAGAACAAAATGCTTCTTAGAAGGAAGACTTTTCTTCTCCAAATGGCTGTGTTGCCCGCGAAAAGTGATTATTGAAGTGACGTTTCTGAGTGATCAGCATGTATGTCTGAGTGATTAGCATGTATGTCGTCAAATCTGATGATGAAGAGGCTCGGTGAGAGCATGCTCCCATGTGCCAGGACCGTTCTTGAGGTAGGAGGTGTTTGATGTGACACAGCCGCTCGGACCTTAAGGGTCTCTGAGAAAGTTGAGGATGAAGTGTGCCATGTGTCTGCGTAGGTCTATCTTGTGGAGTTTGTGTGTCAGTGCGGACTTGTGTGCTCGGTTGAATGCGGTAATGATATCTAAGTAGGCAGCTAGTGCTGTGCTTTTGATGCGTAGAACACTTCTGATGTCGCGCACGCAACTGGCGAAATCTGCTCAGATGTCTACCGTCGAATTTTGGATAATGGCAGTTTTCATTTTCGGCGGTCAAGTAAAGATCCAAAAATGTGGGGCAGGATGGTGAAATTTGTATCAAGCGACAGGTATTTTACTGCAACATGACGTCATGCTATGTATTTCTTTAACTGGGAAAATAGATGCCAGAATAATAATCCGATGTTCACTGCTGGAACATAGAATAGCGACTGTTTTCATCTTCGGCAATAAAATGACAGTCCAGAAGTCGAGTGAATGAGGGTGAAACATACTTGAAATAAAATGTAATCGTATGCACTACTTGTCGGTTACATGGTTTTTCCATCACGTCTTTGATTGCGTATATTTTGTTTGCTAAATGAATGTATTTTAACATCTCAGTTTACGTTTCATCTAATGTTTGACGCTAGTGTCGCTGACCGGTCAAATGTTCGCGCTTGGCGCGTAGTGTACTGATTGTCCACTCTACAGCCCAATCTAATTGATATCTATATATATATATATATATATATATATATATATATATATATATATATATATATATATATATATATATATATATGATTTTCAAGAGTCGCACCTTTTCAGTCTGCACGAGGCCCTGAACGCTGATACACCGTTGTGGGTACTGTTGCAGCAGTGCCTATCCAACGACATCTTCCCCGCGCGGGTTTGAGGAAATCTACGTGCTATTGATTGTGCGTGGTGGCGGCGGCGGCGGCGGCGGCGGCGGCGGCGGCGGTGGCGGCAGCAGAGGCAGGCCGGGGCGGCGCCGGGTCGGGTCGATGGAACGCCCAGCGGCGGCCGTCGGTGCCGACGGCCCTGGAAAGCCGTGCCAGCCGATGCCGACTCTCCTCTGCCCAGCTGACTGTCGAGGTCGATTAGCCGGCTGGCACGGCCGGGCAGTGTGGGGAGGGGCAGGGGTGGCGGCGGCCCGCCGGGACGCTCCCGAGAATGGCCAGTGCGACAGGGGTTCGGCTGGGTCACGCAAGGTCACGGAAGACAGCGGTGCCGTTCGGCGGCTGGGCAGACCTGACACGAGAGAGCGTCACGGAGGTGGGACGGCGGTGGTCGTGCACGAGCTGCCCAACTGGGGCCACGCGGTCAGCAAACTAAGCACTGCCTTGTCAGGACTGCCGGAATGAGATCGGGACACCACTGCCTTGTCAGGACTGCTAGCGTGGCAGCGGGTCACCACTCCGTTGTCAGGATTGCCGGCATGGGAGCGGGTCACCACTCCGTTGTCAGGATTGCCGGAATGAGAGCGGGTCACCACTCCGTTGTCAGGACTGCTAGCGTGGCAGCGGAATGAGAGCGGGTCACCACTCCGTTGTCAGGATTGCCGGAATGAGAGCGGGTCACCACTGCCTTGTCAGGACTGCTAGCGTGGCAGGGAATGAGTGGGCTCCGTTGTCAGGATTGCCGGAATGAGAGCGGGTCACCACTCCGTTGTCAGGATTGCCGGAATGAGAGCGGGTCACCACTCCGTTGTCAGGATTGCCGGAATGAGAGCGGGTCACCACTCCGTTGTCAGGATTGCCGGAATGAGAGCGGGTCACCACTCTTTGCCTTGGACTGCTAGTGGAGCGGGTCACCACTCCGTTGTCAGGATTGCCGGAATGAGATCGGGTCACCATTGACAAACGGCGCCACTGTGGCGTGTCGACTCCATCGTCAAGTCAAATGCAAACACCGCGCACTTAAAGCGAGGCATGTCGCCAACTGAAATTCTGATGTTAGCAAGCATCTGAGCTGCATTTTCCATGATAAGTGCTTACACAAACGGTTGTACGATCCAAGTCTCCTCCTGTGCGCAGCGAACTGTATTGTCCGGGGCTAACCGTGTACCAATTACCGACTCACAAAACTCGAGCGGCTCATTATGGCACGATTGAACAATCAGGAGTGTGGTAGCTGCTCGTTTATCTGTGCTACTCATGCTCGCAGAGTAGCACAGATAAGCTAGTACAGCTAGTAGCACTGAACCAAACAAAGGAGAGAGCAAAACGGAGTGCAAATAATGGTCGGAGGTAAGGCTAAGTCTCCCGACAAAGAAGCACTGATGTGTGACGTGTTAAATCATTTACGCGAAAAGCTGCATGCTTGGATTCTGGTTCCGCATCATAATTTGATATAAAGGAAGTCACTGGTCCTCTACCCAGGCGGCAAAGGTTCATTCCGTGTGACATGCACCATGAGTGGAAAATCGTGCTCAAGGTTGGTGTGGCCGGTGTGGTGCGGATGGCAGGATTTTCCCAAGGTGTATCCCCCTGCCATGCTTTTTTCCAAACTGCTTGGAATTCCCCGCTGCTTTTTGCAGCGTCCATGAAAAAGAACATCATCGATGGCATGTTTTTACCTATGACCCTCTATGTACTCCTTTCGTGTTCTCGAGAAATGTCCGCGTTTCTCCGGTGCCCATGCCATACGTCAGGTTTGCAGGGTCCATCTGACCCTTTCACCCCCTTTTAGGTCTCACAACTAACAATAGGTCCTGGAAATCAATCTGAAGCCAGACAGGGACTTCTGAAATTGCATAGGAAACCTGGAGCCTGACGAGGATTTCCGAAGTTTGGAAGCTCCCCGAGACGTAAGTGAAACCTGGTGCCCGACAGTACATTGTCCCATTAGCTAGGCCCCTGGTCCCGTGGAACGGCCAGGATGGCGAGGTTCAAACGAGTCATGACTCATGCTCATGAATATCTTAAAAAAGGCGAAGGGAAATGGAACATTCAAGTTGACCTAGTCAATAACTGTCCAATTTCAATAATGGTTCCTTAATAATGCATCTTCTTATGAAATATCTGTAGACTAATACATATGCAATAACTATATACATGCAATGGATGGTGAACATCGGCTACTCCCTAATGGTTCAAGATAACTGAGCCATTTATGTGCCTTATGCTGGGATTCACTAACACCTCCAGAAATATTTCACGGTCGGTATCTCATCGAAATGGAAATATATTGAAGTGAAACTTACTACATGAGTACAATTTAGCATTGCCTATAAAACGTGCATCTCGGATTTCTATTAACACTCGCACGTCCGGCGGTCCGTGCTAACTTCGCATGTCCGGGGGGCAGATATCTGCCCCCTGTAAGATCTCTAAAGGTATGCTAGCTAGCGGCAAACGGAAAACGGCGTTTAATAGCTGGTGACAGGCTCTATCGAAAGTGTTTCGATCATTTTTTTTCGCTCGTGTCACTATTTAGGCCACTGGGCCATCATAGGTCAAATTCGACGAGAACAGGTGGGACTCTCAGATATTGACACATACCTCAGGATCTGTAACAGATAGAAACAAACGGTGAACGCAGTTCGACAGTCCTTGAAATGTGCTATCGACAATATGCGGTGTGATTCAAGGTCAGGTCAACCGAAACTATGACCTCAGGTTAAGGTCATGAAGTGGCCTAGTGAGGGCGTGTAATGTATCAATCGACTTGGCGATACAAGCACAATGACGGTAATTTCAGCCTTCTAGCTCAGTGCAATGCGATATAATGCGCGGAAATGTGTATTGATCTCAGGTGACCTCAGATGACCTTGGTGAGGTCACTGAGCAAAAATGTCAGCGGTAGTATTGAGCATAGCTTCCAACTACACGCCACAATCGTTGTGAGATCATTCCGAGAGCAAATATGTAACCAGGAAACATTTGCATATTTTACCATAGCCCTATAGTAGGGAAGCAATGGCAGCGACCTGACCTAAGGTCAATGCTACGAAAAAAATCGATATACATAGTGTGGTGCCTGATGAGATCATGACGTGTTATAAGTTTGAAATCAATCGCCCAATTATTGTGGAAGTTTATTTAATTTATTTTAATTATTGTGGACCTAGAACTCCGAGTGTAGTTGGGTCACTTCGCCTGACCTAGAGACCTGACCTAAGATGATCCAGTATTAAAATGTACGAGAATATGTGGAAAAGACTAATGAGCAGCCGTGCGAGGTTTGGCCTTGCTAACTCGATTAGTATGGCAGCAAATTAGGAAAACTGCAGGGGACAGATATCTGCCCCCCCCCCCCCCACCCCCGGACGTGCGCGGGTTAAAGGTCAAGTCAGTGACCTGAGGCCATTGCCACGTTTGGATCAATTTTCCTGTTATAGTATTCATGTTCCTTTAGTCACAACTTCCATATGAATTACATGAAGAAATTTGAAAAGTTTCTTCTCCAATTTGATTGACGTCCGTCAAGCGACCTCAAGTCGGGTCATTATAAAGTGCGTTTAGTGGACAAAACCTACTATGAATCATGGTGAAGGGCATCATCACCGAAGGTAGTTTTCAAATAATAATTTTTTGATATTTATAGTTATTACACCTAAAAATATACTGAAATGAAGCTTACCACATCAACAAAACTTGGCAGCGCTTACAACACGTATGCCCTGGACTTATGCCAGTGGCAGTCCAGTAACCGTGGCAGTGACAGTTCAGTGAATGTCACTGCCAACTTCAAGGAACGCTCGGCGTTTTTTGCAGGAGGCTGGTTTTAAATATGCACCTTCAACCTAAGCAACCCAAGTTCGATGAGAAAAACAGTAGGGTGGGCATAGTTTGCGAAACATCGAGAGTTGAGATATAGCGGCCCAGTAAAATAGAATACGTAACACTTCCCGGTCAGATTCCGGTGGGTCATTACATGCCCCTCTAATTTTCCAGCTAAGCCTCGCACGAAATCGAAAGAAATGTAATCGGAAAGCGCTTGATGAGTAGGGTCCGAAACCACCCACAAAATGTTCTCCCCTTAAAAAGCTAATTCACCAGGTTGGCATACGAGGCCGCGACAGAATCATATTTTGTATTTGGGGAGTTCGTTTGGGGGCGGGATTTTCAAAACAAACTTATTTGGAGTTCAAAAATGAATGCGAAATCGAACATGCTACAAAATGTTTGCCGATGCAATTTTTTTAGTTTTCCATTTTTGTATTCTTCATTTTATAATGGGTAGAGCGCACCGAAACACTGCTTTAAGAAAACTTAGCCTCAACATAAGTGCTTGCTTCAGCCCAGAATTCCCGATTTTAGCCTTAATTGAAAAATGTGTAGAGACAAATATGTCATGGAAAACGCAAAATTTGAACAATTCCTCTGGTGTGTTTTAACACGCGCCCTGGAGGGGGGGGTGAAATTCGCCCACCCCTCCGGTTTTTCGTAGATAACTCCACATTTTACCGGCCGATATACGCCATTGTTTTGGTACCTGCTAATAAATGACCGGCACATTGTTTAAAGTAAGAATAATGAAAATCGACCGAATATTTTTCGAGTTAGGGGTCGCTAAAGTCAAAGAAATTTCAGCGCCAGATCACAAACATCGTCGCTGATGCGCTTCCCGTATATTAGCACAAAGGAAGTGTTCTTGGCAAAACTAGCGACTTGTGTGATGTACATTGTCATGCTACATTGTTCCAGAGTCAGGTCAAGTCACCGAGGTCAAGTCAGGTCAAGTTCATAACAGGTTAACACACGCCCTAGAGGGGGTATGGCGAAATACGTCAATCCTTCCGATTTTTCGTACATAACTCCATATTGTACCGGCCGATATATGCCAAATGTTTCGCGTATCTGCTTAGAAATGACCGGCGCATTGTTTAAAGCAAGAAAAGTGGAAATCGGCCGAGAAGTTTTCAAGTTAGGGGCCGTTAAAGTAAAAACAATTCGCAGCGCCAGACCACAAAAATCGGCGCTGATGCGCCTCCCGTATATTGGCAATAGAGAAGTGTTCTTGACAACACTAGCGACTTATTTGATGCATATTGTCATGCTATATGATTTAAAGGTAATGTTAGGTCGCCGAGGTCAAGTCAGGTCAAGTTCATGATAGGCTAATGGAACCAATCTTGGTCAACTTGAATGGGTCATAAATGCAAATGACTGTCATGCGATTGATGTCACTGTACATGTTACTCCCTATACATCCCGAAATCTACTGTTTATCATTGTGTGCCTAGCATTTCCATACTTTATTCATGTATTTCACTCTTTTATTTGCGAAGCCGATTGTGCCGAGCCGCCCAACGGAGCAGTCGGGATGGGAGCCAGGTTCCGGTAACTGGAGCAGGTAATGACCTAATAAAGTGCTCATATATAGGTGACCTGAGGTCAAATGGCGGATCTGACATCTGTATTGCATAATTAGTAATGTCCAAAACATCATTAATGCCAATTTTGGAGCATTTAAACACAACTACAGCGATCCATAACAATGACAAGCCAAGCTACGCAAAACCAGAAAATTATGCTATTTTGCCCTCATTTGACCTTGAAGATATTGACCTAAGATCATGAAATTTGCACATAATAGAGTTCATTACCGTGCTCATTGACCCTGCGTATTTCGTTGCTTCAACCTTAATAGGAGCTGAGATCTTGGGGGCAGAATCCGCCCCCTCCTCCAGTGCGCGTTGTTTTCAGAGGCCCTCCAGGATACGTCTTAATGCGTCCACCAACGACAAGCAAAATCTGAAAGTTTAATTCAAGCATCTTTGCCCGTTAAAGCTTGACGACTGGTTAATTTTCTGGGGGTGATCTTACTTGCCCTTGACTAACAACTAACAACCATACACAAAATTTGTACGC
Organism: Imbricaverruca yamaguchii; assembly: GCA_034440575.1. Taxonomy (NCBI): domain Eukaryota; kingdom Metazoa; phylum Arthropoda; class Thecostraca; family Neoverrucidae; genus Imbricaverruca; species Imbricaverruca yamaguchii. The sequence continues at coordinate 971,396 of JAOTOL010001563.1, forward strand.
AACATGTCGATTGATGTTGGAAAATGTATGTTTACTTCTGGCGGAGCCGCTTTTCATCACCTGTGGAAAACCTTAGAGGCCAGAAAACGTTTCCCCGATACACCGCGAGTTAGCATGAGCCCTGTGACGTTTGCCGAGAAGAATTGATCTGGCCACAAAAAAAACTTTGCCCTCCCACCACCTTGTATCTTGACGTTTCGTCGCATAGTTGGGATCATCATTTTTTAATCCCCTCAAAAGAAATCACAATTGTTAGGTCTACCGGTGAATATTGGCCAGTGTCCTAGAGGCCAAGAAACTTGGGCTGTTAAGTGGAATTAATTTTAACCATCGTCCGTGCAGAAGTTGTTGAAGCCCCTCCCTGATGTTCGTCAACGACCACAGACAAACGATGTGTGTCAGTCCGCCGCTGCTTGGGATAGATGATGTGTCCTTTGCCGACCAGACGGCGGAAAAATTGAACGTGCATACCAGGCTACTGATTCAAGACTTCAATGAACAAACATGTCAGATTAGGTGTTCTTTTAAAACAAAACCGAGTCCCATCCGGCAATCGATCTCACATTTTTGTCTCTTATCTCGGCAATATCTGCCTGCCTGAGTTGTCTGCACCCACCCAGTTTCAGACAGATGGCTTGAAGTAATGCCTATGGGAGGCCGGGTCCAGTTGATGCACGAGAAGGTTGATACAACAGCATCTTACCCAAAAGTATGAAGCCTGTTGCTAAGCTACCATACAAGTTGCTACTGGCGCCCTCTTCTCGTGGTAAAAATAAGCGCAAGTCCTCTCGAACCGCGGCTGCGAAATTGTGACGATGTGGCTAATTCTTGAAGCAGAATTGTTGTCTCAATGTCTGTGTTTCTCCCTCATTTTTCATTTGCCACCCATTTGCTAACTTTTTAGGCGAATGTTATCATTGCCATGTTTGTGTATCCTTTCAACGGTGGAGTGTTTGGTGTTTTGACATGCCACAATGGTCGGCAAATGGTCAAAACGCCACATTTGAAGTGCATCACTCCCGTTTCTTAAGTGTTGGATCTGCGTCTGAACAACCGAAGGTCGAAATTTCAATTTGATTAGTACGGTCCATGTGTCTCGATTGTTTAGATACGGAATGATATCGGTGTTATGTTGGTGTACCTTACAGCTGCCATAATACTCGACTCAGAGTCTGGATCGGATCAATCTGCGCCCGAGAGACGCCTCGAGCACCAACTAGGCGATGGGAGGACTCCCTGACAACATACAGTCGCCCTCCGATGGGCCTTGGATGGGATCCCCAATCAGAGCTGGAGCTTGGAGCCAGACGGGTGATAAATGTTCCAGCAGAAAGCATTCCCCGTTAGCTGTAGGCATTTGTGCCATGGTCTATCTGGAATGGACCCAACAGATCTGCAATATTCTTAGAACTTCTTTGGTTGATGCCCATCTGGGGAAGCGGTGTGTTTTTTTATTCGATACTGCAGACACCCAATTATTTACATTCGCAGTATCTTCATTGAGACCGTTCAGTGACACACCGAGTGCAGATATTAACATGGCATGCCACACTAATATTTTCAAGCCAACATTCGACACAGAGTTTCGAAAGATTTCTTGGAAGTTCCTCAGTGTCTACGTGTTTTATCAATACCTTGTACTGCACGCAACCTCGAAGCAAGACTAGCTTGAACCCCGTGTTCCGTTTTGTCTGGGGTGCTCCTGGACGCGCTGAACACAAGCACTTCCGATTTCCTTCACGTGCTCATATGAAACCGTGAACCCATATGTCCTGCCCTGAACCCACGTCCTGATCTGAACTCACGTCCTGATCTGAACCCATACGTCCTACCCTGAACCCACGTCCTGCCCTGAACCCAAGTCCTGGTCTGAACTCACGTCCTGATCTGAACCCATGTCCTGATCTGAATCTATGCGTCCTGACCTGAACCCATATGTCCTGCCCTGAACTCACGTCCTGCCCTGAACCCACGTCCCGATCTGAACTCACGTCCTGACCTGAACCCACTTCCTGATCTGAATTCATATCTTGCCCTGAGCCTACGTCCAATCCTGAACCCACGTCCTGACCTGGATCCACGTCCTGACCCTGAACCACCGTACTACCCTGGATCCACGTCCTGCCCTGAATCCACATCCTGACCTAAACCTAAGTCCTGCCCGATATGACAGTACGTGGACACGTAGCAGTGTCCTAAAGTGAAGCGTGAAGATTCTTATTGGGTCGCCATGGCCCAATCTCTGAGACGCAGCTGCTGAGTATGCAGTAAGGGAATGCTGACTATCCAGCTGCTGAGTATGCAGTAGGGGATGCTCTCTGAAAATTAGTCCGCTCACTCTCATAGCTGTAATTACCATTCAGTTGAGAATGTGTGTCCCGTTCCACACTTACTTACGTTGGCACTGTAATTTTGTTATATCTGTCGACCCCACGCTAGACACAGCAGCCTCTCCTATTTGGCTACATACTTATAGGATATTTCAATGATCATAGTACATTTCAATGTGCGACTTCTCTTGGTTGGACGCCCATAAATTAGGACAGCCAACACAAGGGTTATTCAGGAGATAAACAACGGATGCCATGGGATGTGAACAGACAGCTAGTATACATAATTCGCATCTTTGCCTCTTTATTTATTTACTTATTTATTTCACAATACATGCCCTCTACGTCCAGTGGCTGTTACGGACAGTCTGGGTTCAACTCACAGATATTTACAAAGAAAGGATAGATTTGTGGTCATTAGTGGGAGCAGATGCGCAACAAACATTCGTACGTCAACATAATCCATATCACTTTCCGCACTACATACACCGTACTTCCAACACGAGCTATACACGAGTGGCTTGTAGAAGTGATAGGAAAACGATGGCCTAAAGGTGACTTAATAGTGTACACATATCCATGGTGTAAGTTTTTTGTGTGATTAGTGTTGTTCGTGGAGATACGCTAGTGCATGTTTCTTGAAGTTAGACAGCCTCGATGTTTTTGTTTCAGTAGGAAGTTTGTTGCAGTGGAAGACAGACGAGTAGAGAAATCTCCTGCGGCCAGCCTTTCTGTGTATGACTGGCAGGTGCAGGTGGTCAGGAGCACGTGTGTGACGGTTTCGCAGGGTAGAGTTTGCAGTGATTTGACCGGCAATGCGCGTAGGCTCACCCGTCAGAATGATCTTGTGGAGCAAAGTGAGACTGAAATAGATACAGATCAGCTGCAGTGAGGAGACCCAACTGGTTTCGGGCATCAGAAATATGATCAAATTTCCGTAGATCTGATACAACTCTAGTGGCGAAGTTAATGATCTTGTCTAGTCTGTGGATGTTTGCTGACGACCCGTTCCCGTAAAAAGATATGCAGTATCGGATATTGGATATAACTAGGCTATTGACTATAGTAAAGAGGGTACTGGTCGGCAGATGGTGACGCAGATGACTCAGGGCCAGAAGGAACCCAGTGAACTTGCGGACCAAAATAGCTACATGGGAATCCCACGACATGTGGCGATCAAATGTCACCCCAAGGTTCTTACACGAATGTCGCTCATCTATCACGGCGTCCCTAAAGCACGCTCGTATCGCGGTAATATTATGCAGATTTTGACGCGATCCGAGAGTAAGAAGCTGAGTTTTAGTCGGGTTCACCTTCAAGCCGTTATCCAGGAAGTAGTCGTAGAGTTGGCTCAGATATGTTTCCATCTGACTTATGAGATTTGGGAGATCAGGTTTCCGACCGGAGATGAGGACCTGGGTGTTGTCTGCGAACTGTGACATGTGCTACCGGGACGTGCAGACTGAGGTCGTTCGAAAAGATGCAATAGAGAAATGGACCTAATGATGAGCCTTGAAAGACACCTATGCTATTTGGGAGAAAGGAGGATAGATGCCTGTTTCCGTGTCGATCTGAGACGCTAGCAGCCTGCGTGTGACCTTCTAGATGTGATTTAAACTAGTCGGTACCGATTCCATGGAATTCAAGTTTAGTGAGCAGTTTGGTGTGGTCTATTACATCGAAACATTTACTGAGGTCCAGAATGCAAAGGAGAGCTACTTCCGAAGGGTCCATTGCTGCTAGTATTTCGTCCGTGACTGAGATAAGGGCGGTTTCCGTAGAGTGGCGTGGTCTGAAGCCGTGCTGAGTTTGGGCCAGTAGGTGGTTTGAGCTTAGGGAGTGATAGAGTTGTTTCTGCACTACCCTCTCAGTGAGCTTGGCGATAACCGAAACCAGTGAGATGGGTCTAAGATTAGAGGGATCCGAAGGATCCCCTGATTTGTGAATGGGGGTTACTATTGACTGTTTCCAAGTGGAGGGGATATCAGCTGTAGTCAGGCATGTGTTTATAATGTCGAGCAGGACTTCGCCGATAAAAAAGGACAGAAATTTGATAACCTTAATACCGATCCCGTCGGGTCAGCACGCACTTGTGCTTTCCATGTTCATGGCGATTTTGGCTAGCTGTTCAAGAGATACGGGTGATACTTTATAGGAGCTGGTAGAGACGCGCGATAGTCGGCAACTGGGAGATGTGTGTTCAGGCATGTTTGCCTGGAGTTTGACCTCTGCTGATACTTTTGGCCCAACACTAACAAAATATTGATTGAGCTGCTCAGGTAGGACCTGTGGTTGTACTTTGTGAGATCCTTTTTTGTGTTTGTTTGTTTGCTTTGTTTATATTTCAGATATGCCACCACCAGTTAGTAGAGAAATGCGACCCTAGAAAGCTGTGGACATATAGCAAGCTAGTAACGCCTACAGAGGTTCCAGTGTCACAAAGTGAAAGGCTTTTTGGCAAAGTGAATGCGTTTAGGAAGCATAGAATTGATAAAAGCGATAGGGGAGCATATACTTGAAATTCATGCATAGGGAAATCGTGCGAAATACACATAGCAGATGTATACAATCCTATCAAAATCCTTCACCACAAAACGAAATTCATCAACCAGTATATTATGCATGTTGATACATCTTTCAGCCATTGTTCCCACCATAGCAAGGCACATTTTTAAGTTTACCATGACAGATATCTGAACCATATTATATCGTTAGTTTTCATTTCATTTATATATATATATATATATATATATATATATATATATATATATATATATATATATATATGTATATATAATTCCACACAGTAATGTATAATGCATTTATCTTGCACTTTTTTCTAGTACCTGTTCCATACTGAACTATTTTGTAAATTGTATTATTATAGGATCCACGTGCAGCGTCTGTAGCACCATACAGCCTGCATCGTATGTATGCAAATGGTACGAATATATGTTCAATTATCCTTGCATTATTAGGTAGAGCATATGGAAGAAATTCACCCATCAGAAATGTCAATGTGCGACAAGCAAATGTGTGAAGTTTTAATATGTTATATTTCTGTGTCATATCAGGGACCTCCACTATATTGCAATTGATAAATAATTCATTTATAGGGTACATAGTGTCTATAATCTATCATTAATAACGTAGGTTGCCGGGATTGCATAATTTCATCTAATATAGTGCATGACCAGCAAAATATCAAAATATCAAAAGAGCAAAAGTTCCACATCAAAAGGTTTTTGCAGTACTTCAATATTGTTAATAACCACACACCATTGACCAGGGAGGCGACATTACTTCCCCCATGCTTATCTCATGAACAGCCGGGCAAATTGTAAAGCTTCAAATGACAATCCAAAGCACCGAGTCGTACGATCTCAAAGTACGCAGGAAAATATGGTCTAGGTTCATGTTATGGCCACATGTCAAAGTAAAAGATTAATATATGAAACATTGAAATATGTGACTATCTCGGCAGAGTACTGAATTAAAAAGCATATTTTATGGTGTGAAGTCATTGAGCACTGCTAGCGCATGCTGTATAAGACGGTACCCAGTGGCCCACCGGAGGGGGCCCAGGCCCCCCCCCCTCCATCACCATGAGACCAAAGTGCCCTTTTGGCCAAAAGTGCCCTTTTGACCGAAAAGTGCCCTCTTGGCCAGAATGTCCCAAATTTAGCCCAAAATCAACTGCCTGATGTGTCCCGCCTGTGCCAAAGGTGCCCTTTAGGCCCAAACTGCCCATTTGGCCCAAAAATGAAATTCCCCTGTGCCCTTTCCTGTCCTATTCGGCATGGAAAATGCACGCCCCCACCCCCCGGTCAACAAACCTTCCAGTATGCCCCGGGCCGCAAAGTCCCCTTTTGGAGCCGGCCAAGTGCCCTTTTGGAGCGGCCTAAGTGCCCTTTTCGGTCCGCCCCCGCCCCCATGGAAAAATCCTGGGTGCGCGCCTGACGGTACCCGATGCAGTGTGCCGCACTAGGTCGCAGGTCAAGGTCAGGTGCAGTATAGATAAGAGACTAAATGTCTATCGTTGTTTCTCCTATTCTAATAATTTAAACGTGAAGTGGAAGTGGTTAGCCGTAATTTTCGACTATCGGTAATATGAGTAAACGCCGATATTTATTCATAAGCCATGTACGGTCGGCCTCAAATGGATGACCATCGTAGTGAATAAGCGGATGGATGCACAATCATGTATATCCCTCCAAATAATCTCAACTCTCGGCGTGGGGCCTTGTGGAGCGTGTTCTCGCCCCACCGGTTATCTCCAGATAACAACGTCGGTGTTGCAAAGTCGCATTCAATGCGTGATATTTTGTAACTTGCTTTCCATCTGATCGTTTAAAGACACAGAAGACACATGCTAAGCACCTTTGAACTGCCGATTAAATTCGCAAACCGCCACGTGTTTGTAATTTTGGTCCAGCCGACCTGTCACCAGAGACCGGAACGTCCCAGAAGCTAAACACTGCTCAATTGTCTGGAAGGCCGGCCGCGGAGGCGGTCGCGCGCTGCGATCGCCACAATATCTCCGCCAACTCCCCGCTGTATATATCACAGTCCACCACCGCTCGCTGCGATCGCCACAATATCTCCGCCAACTCCCCGCTGTATATATCACAGTCCACCACCGCTCACTACGATCGCCACAATATCCCCGCCAACTCCCCGCTGTATACATCACAGTCCACCACCGCTCACTGCGATCGCCTCAATATCCCCGCCAACTCCCCGCTGTATATATCACGGTCCACCACCGCTCGCTGCGATCGCCACAATATCCCCGCCAACTCCCCGCTGTATATATCACGGTCCACCACCGCTCGCTGCGATCGCCACAATATCCCCGCCAACTCCCCGCTGTATATATTATAGTCCACCACCGCTCGCTACGATCGCCACAATATCCCCGCCAACTACCCGCTGTATATATTATAGTCCACCACCCTCGTCCACCACCGCTCGCTGCGATCGCCTCAATATCCCCGCCAACTCCCCGCTGTATATATCACGGTCCACCACCGCTCGCTGCGATCGCCACAATATCTCCGCCAACTCCCCGCTGTATATATCACGGTCCACCACCGCTCGCTGCGATCGCCTCAATATCCCCGCCAACTCCCCGCTGTATATATCACGGTCCACCACCGCTCGCTGCGATCGCCACAATATCTCCGCCAACTCCCCGCTGTATATATCACGGTCCACCACCGCTCGCTGCGATCGCCTCAATATCCCCGCCAACTCCCCGCTGTATATATCACGGTCCACCACCGCTCGCTGCGATCGCCACAATATCCCCGCCAACTCCCCGCTGTATATATCACGGTCCACCACCGCTCGCTGCGATCGCCACAATATCCCCGCCAACTCCCCGCTGTATATATCACGGTCCACCACCGCTCGCTGCGATCGCCTCAATATCCCCGCCAACTCCCCGCTGTATATATCACGGTCCACCACCGCTCGCTGCGATCGCCACAATATCCCCGCCAACTCCCCGCTGTATATATCACGGTCCACCACCGCTCGCTGCGATCGCCACAATATCCCCGCCAACTCCCCGCTGTATATATCACGGTCCACCACCGCTCGCTGCGATCGCCACAATATCCCCGCCAACTCCCCGCTGTATATATCACGGTCCACCACCGCTCGCTGCGATCGCCACAATATCCCCGCCAACTCCCCGCTGTATATATCACGGTCCACCACCGCTCGCTGCGATCGCCACAATATCCCCGCCAACTCCCCGCTGTATATATCACGGTCCACCACCGCTCGCTGCGATCGCCACAATATCTCCGCCAACTCCCCGCTGTATATATCACGGTCCACCACCGCTCGCTGCGATCGCCTCAATATCCCCGCCAACTCCCCGCTGTATATATCACGGTCCACCACCGCTCGCTGCGATCGCCACAATATCCCCGCCAACTCCCCGCTGTATATATCACGGTCCACCACCGCTCGCTGCGATCGCCACAATATCCCCGCCAACTCCCCGCTGTATATATCACGGTCCACCACCGCTCGCTGCGATCGCCACAATATCCCCGCCAACTCCCCGCTGTATATATCACGGTCCACCACCGCTCGCTGCGATCGCCTCAATATCCCCGCCAACTCCCCGCTGTATATATCACGGTCCACCACCGCTCGCTGCGATCGCCACAATATCCCCGCCAACTCCCCGCTGTATATATCACGGTCCACCACCGCTCGCTGCGATCGCCACAATATCTCCGCCAACTCCCCGCTGTATATATCACGGTCCACCACCGCTCGCTGCGATCGCTACAATATCCCCGCCAACTCCCCGCTGTATATATCACGGTCCACCACCGCTCGCTGCGATCGCCACAATATCCCCGCCAACTCCCCGCTGTATATATCACGGTCCACCACCGCTCGCTGCGATCGCCACAATATCTCCGCCAACTCCCCGCTGTATATATCACGGTCCACCACCGCTCGCTGCGATCGCCACAATATCCCCGCCAACTCCCCGCCGTATATATTATAGTCCACCACCGCTCGCTACGATCGCCTCAATATCCCCGCCAACTCCCCGCTGTATATATCACGGTCCACCACCGCTCGCTGCGATCGCCACAATATCTCCGCCAACTCCCCGCTGTATATATCATAGTCCACCACCGCTCGCTGCGATCGCCACAATATCCCCGCCAACTACCCGCTGTATATATCACGGTCCACCACCGCTCGCTGCGATCGCCACAATATCCCCGCCAACTCCCCGCTGTATATATTTAGGTCCACCACCGCTCGCTGCGATCGCCACAATATCCCCGCCAACTCCCCGCTGTATATATCACGGTCCACCACCGCTCGCTGCGATCGCCACAATATCCCCGCCAACTCCCCGCTGTATATATCACGGTCCACCACCGCTCGCTGCGATCGCCACAATATCCCCGCCAACTCCCCGCTGTATATATCACGGTCCACCACCGCTCGCTGCGATCGCCACAATATCCCCGCCAACTCCCCGCTGTATATATCACAGTCCACCACCGCTCGCTGCGATCGCCACAATATCCCCGCCAACTCCCCGCTGTATATATCACGGTCCACCACCGCTCGCTGCGATCGCCACAATATCTCCGCCAACTCCCCGCTGTATATATCACGGTCCACCACCGCTCGCTGCGATCGCCACAATACCCGCCGCTCGCCAAACTCCCCGCTGTATATATCACGGTCCACCACCGCTCGCTGCGATCGCCACAATATCTCCGCCAACTCCCCGCTGTATATATCACGGTCCACCACCGCTCGCTGCGATCGCCTACAATATCCCCGCCAACTCCCGCTGTATATATCACGGTCCACCACCGCTCGCTGCGATCGCCACAATATCTCCGCCAACTCCCCGCTGTATATATCACAGTCCACCACCGCTCGCTGCGATCGCCTCAATATCCCCGCCAACTCCCCGCTGTATATATCACGGTCCACCACCGCTCGCTGCGATCGCCACAATATCCCCGCCAACTCCCCGCTGTTCACCACGCTCTCGAATACCGCCAACTCCCCGCTGTATATATCACGGTCCACCACCGCTCGCTGCGATCGCCACAATATCCCCGCCAACTCCCCGCTGTATATATCACGGTCCACCACCGCTCGCTCGATCGCCAAATCAGTGTATATATCACAGGCGATCGCCACAATATCTCCGCCAACTCCCCGCTGTATATATCACGGTCCACCACCGCTCGCTGCGATCGCCACAATATCTCCGCCAACTCCCCGCTGTATATATCACGGTCCACCACCGCTCGCTGCGATCGCCTCAATATCCCCGCCAACTCCCCGCTGTATATATCACGGTCCACCACCGCATACCACTGGCCAGATTTTGAAGCCCAGGGCCTCCTTTCCGGCACGTGGGTCGGCCAACAGCCGGTAAATTGTGTATTCCGGGCTTGACCTCCCTAAACATCATGCACCACTGGAGTGGTGCGAACTCGTATTCGCCCATACCCAGCCAGTGAAAAAGTTCACTTCTTCGGTTCTTTCGCAATTTTCCTCAACACTCCTGTTGTGAAAATAAAATATTGGCTGCACTTATGTCCAGAGCTATTACATCTGGGAACACTGAAAATGTCACCTGTGCGGAGCATCTCACCGAAATTCCAAGGTCACAACATCCTCTATATTGCCGAAGATTTCGCCGGAATTTGCCATCACGCTACCCCATCCCACAAAAACAACCTTCTATTCCTGCTGAATACAAATGCGTCGCATCACGCGTCTAGCGCCACCTTTACGTCTGCTTACTCAATTTACCACGAGATGTCACTAGGATGAGAGTCAAACTGGGCAATACTTACCGACCGATGCCTTTCACCTCTAGAGGAGATTGCTTTCTGATCAAGATTAGCAGCGCCACCAAGGGATACACTGAGTACGACCTTCCCCCGCCGTCAGTTTAAACATGAAAAGTAACTGTAATCATGCATGGGCGCATGATTGTCATCTGCGGGGGGGCACTCGTCTGGAGAGGCGCCAATTATTATCAGGGGCGCCACTACAAAAGCACCTGGGGTCTTTCTCAGCCGTCGGCTGAAAATCTGTTCAGCGGGGTGGGGCACACTCGAAGACATTGAAGCTTCCCTGGAGCCTTTCTTTCCAAGAGGCGACTATTCATCTCCGAGGGGGTCAATGACTTGAAAACTCGGGCTTTTCCGATGGGGTGCCCTGCTACGGCCGGAGGAGCGTCACCTTCCATGAGGAGGGCAAATGCCCCCAGTGTCTCCGCATGCATCCGCCCCTGTGAACATGCAAGCATGTAATGGCCAGCAGCAGCAGTGAGTTTACACTTTACTGTAACATGCAAACTTCAGATCAAATGTGGACACCATCTGGACTTCATTCACAGACAGGGCGGCCCCACCTCGACATTCACGCGTACACAAAGAGAATCCTATTTGGTATGACCGTGATTAGCATTCACGGACGAAGTGAAGTCCCAGTCTTCGACTCGGCCATTTTATGACGACCATTCCCAGTGCGGGACGCAAACCCGGACCGTTCAACTGCTCGGCTCCAAAAGTTATTGTCGGCGCCAAACAAGTGTGCGATTCATTCTTGCATCAATAAGGAAGTGAACATTAGCAGAGTATCCCGATTTAGTGGCGGGCCTAGACGGCCTATCACCGGCAAGTTTTTGCATCAATAAGGAAGTAGCAGAGTGCCGCGATCTCGTGGCGCGGGCGATGGCCGACATCAGCACAAAGCCAAGTTGCGCCGAGTGCCTTCACGCCGGGAGTATTTCATGTGGCGCCCAGAAATGCGGAATGTAGAATACATGTCCATGTGACTTAAGTGCCCTGCCAATTTTTATAGATCTCATTCATGCCTGCTCAAATTGGCACGTACAGTGCACACCCACCTACGATAAATATTACCTCATCTACCACTACTTAGAAACAAAAACAACATTTTGTAGCCTAAAACGTTGTCCACCCTATTTTTTAAGTACATTCAATGAGGGACTCCCCACGACATCAGCTGGCAGACTATTATTTCCATTGATGAACAATCATTTGACTGATGACCTGTGGTCGCTTAACTGTTCTACTCCTTGATTTGTCTAACCTAAATTGATGATCGACCCCTATGTGATAGTCTAAGTAGAGTGGCATGGTTCAGATTGGCCTGATCTAACCCGTTAAATAATTGTATACATTATTTTAATCACATCACTCTTTAACCTCCTATACTTCAAAGTACTGCATATGTACTCCAGTAGTAATAGTAGTATACATATGCATACATATGCATATACATATGTGTACATATGTATATACATATATATGGGTGTGTGTGTGTGTGCATGTGTATGTATTTATTTGTTTATCAGCAGGTGTATACAGATCACGAATCACGGGTGTTGATTTTTTAGAAAAAATAGGGGCAAAGCCAGCATTAAGGGCACACTCCCCCCCCTTCCACAAAAAAAAATATATAAATCAGCATCCATGGTACAGATCCGTACACATGCCGTAGCCATTTAGCGGAGTTCGTTTTACGTTGTGCTTCAATCAACTCGTCATGGTTTCCTTTCTTCCGAAATGGCAGCCCGTGCATAAAGGGCACCATACTATTTGTCAGCACGCATGGGTCTCAGGAGGCCGGGCGCCGGATGGACCTGACATTTGTAATCGTGCAGCCGCTGCAGTAGTAGACGCTTTCAAGTAGACACCGTTAGGACAGTCCCGGGTAACACGACGTGTGCAGCCGAGCACATAAAAAGCAGTGTTGAGAACAAAACAAGGTGCGGGCCGAAACGAGTCCGCGACGAGAAAAATTGCGACTTTCGACTGTGAACTGTTGGCATTGTCTTTTGACAGGCGTAAAGATATAGCAAACGGCAAGATATGCAAGGCAGGGGAGAGGCGGGCCCGTCAACAAGTAAACTAATGCAACGAGGAGAGCACAACTCTGCTGTCGAGGAGCCAGGTGAGGAATACTTAGCACACCTTTCGCCACAATCTGGAAGGCAGGAGCCATTTTAAGAAACTGCTGTCTCTGGCCAATGATTTTGGAGAAATATAGTGGTCACCTATGAGGATGGGACTGCAGTTAACACCGGAACATCTGGTGGTGGGTGTCGCCTATTTGAACATTTTGATGGTAAGCCGGTTTGTTAGTTCATTTGCCCAATTCACTCAAATCAGCTAAGTTTGCGAGCACTTCCTACCAACCCCAGTGGTGTCACAAGAGGCACGAAAACGTGCAGTTGCTCAGTCGGGAAACCGCTAGCGGGTAGTCTAAAAAGAAAAACCAGCCACATCATTCGAGGCCTGTTGTTGGAGCACATGCCTTCTGTTCGAACACATGCAGGAGCTGAGGAAAATCACGCTTGAGAAACTTAGCTTAGATCAGCTGATTTTGTACAATGTTGCTATTCGCGTTCAGGATGGCTACATTCAAAGTGATGAACTGGTTAGAAGGATTGGCCCCTGAGTATGGCCAGGTGCGTGACGCCTGCTGGTCATATTTTTCCTTGGTATGTATCTAGGCCCGCGCCCGAAGAAAACTCAACGATTTCTTCGCTGTTTCTACGTATCGGGCTCACACAGTTCCACCACGCTCCTGATCGAGAAATAGCAAGGATAACCTCGCAAAATATCGAGTTTACCCTGCAAGTCACCAACCCGCCTGTCACCTGCCACCTACCACCATACATTATGCACCCACATACACACACACACGTCCCCCCCCCCACTCACCTATCATCTCTACGACAGTAACCTTTCATACCTACATACACCATAACATAGTTAGATTCAAGACACATGTAGGGGAAGTTATTAAGGATAATTTGGTAAAGGTTCCTAATTTCAGCAGAGCAGACTTTGACTGCATGAGAGCGGCGTTAAGTGCCATCAGATGGGAAGAAGAATTCTCCAATTTAAATGCCTGTGAAATGTGGGAAAAGTTCAAACCTTACTTGAAGGAAAATCAGATTAGACATGTCCCCCAAAAGCCAAGACGCAAAGGAAGGGTAGGAAAGCCAGCATGGCTTACACCAGACTTGTGAAAAGCAATTAAGGCTAAGAGAACTGCATTTAGAGTCTTTAAAGAAGCTTCAAATGAAGTTAATCTAAAGGCGTATCGAAACGCTAGAGACACTGTGAAGCAAAAAACCAGAGCAGCCAAGCGAGCAAAAGAACTGGATTTAGCTAGAAACTGTAATGGGGACAGTAAAAAGTTTTATAGTTTCTACAAGCTGAGTAAAGTTTCTAGCACAATTGGTCCACTGGAAGTAAACGGGACTACATTAGGTGAGGATAGTGAGATGGTTGAGCAGCTGAGCAAGCAGTTTAAATCAGTGTTTATATTGGAAGATATGACCAATCTGCCGACCGTACACCATAGTCCAGTGACATGTGATCTGATAAATGATGTTGATTTCATTGATGTTGTTCACAATCATATCAGGAAAATAAAGCCAAACAAGGCAGCAGGACCTGATGAAATTTATGCTAGGGTGTTGCGGGAAACTGAAAATGAACTGGCATTTCCACTTAGTATAATATTTTGTAGATCAGTTTCACAAAATGAAATTCCAACCGATCGGAAAAGGGCAAATGTAGTTCCTATTTTCAAGAAAGGAGAAAGAGGGGAGGTTGAAAACCATAGGCCAGTAAGTCTCACATCCCTAGTCTGCAAGGTACTCGAATTAGTTATCAAGGATAGAATAGTTAGTTATCTGGAAGGTAGCAGATTGATTCAAGATACTCAACATGGGTTTAGAAAAGGACGATCGTGTCTCACAAATCCCTTGGACTTTTTAACTTCGCTACAGAACAATTTCATCAGGGAAATCATGTTGATGTAGCATACCTTGACTTTAGTAAGGCCTTTGACAAGGTACCCATAAACGGTTAATGATACAGCTTCAGTCCCACGGTATTGCGGGTAGCATCTTAAAATGGATAGAGTCGTGGCTTTCAGATAGACAGCAAAGAGTGATGCTAAATGGTACAAAGTCATAATGGCAAAATGTTCTTAGTGGAGTCCCCCAGGGGTCAGTACTGGGGCCACTACTGTTCATTATATTTGTAAATAACATTGAAAGTGGCCTAAGGAGTAAAGTTTTGAAATTTGCGGATGATTTGAAGGTCTTTAGGGCAATAACAGGTCAAGATGAGCATATCTCGCTGCAAAAAGACTTATACGAACTTGTGAAGTGGTCCGAAGAATGGCAAATGAAATTTAATTTTGATAAGTGCAAAATCATGCATCTAGGTAAGGAGCATATGAAGGCTACATACTTGATGGGTGGCCAAGTTCTATCAGTGACTCAACAGGAGAAGGATTTAGGTGTTATACTAAACACAAAATTGGGGGCATCAGAACAGACCAAGGAAGCCAGGAAGAAGGCACTGAGAATGCTTGGGGAAATAAATAGGAATGTATCATACAGAAGTGAGGAAGTCATCAGGAAGCTTTACTGTGTATATGTCAGGCCACATTTGGAATACTGCATCCAAGCTTGGTCTCCTAGCTATGAAAAAGATTGTTGGCTTTTGGAGAGAGTACAAAGGAGGGCAAAACAAAAGTGGTTAATGGCATAAGCAACCTGGCACATGAGGAAAGATTGAAGAAATTGAATATGTTTTCACTTAGATATAGAAGGCTGAGAGGAGATCTCATCGAGATCTTTAAATTTGTACATGGTCTGGAGAGAGGATATCTTGGGGAAATGTTTGAATTAAACAGAAATGATGCAATTGGAGGTCATCAAGATTCATGTCATGGAGGTCACAAGGTTAAGACAGACTTTCTTCACCAACGGGGTAGTAGAACACTGGAACCAGCTGCCAGAAAACATTGTGAGTAGCAGCACATTGAACATCTTTAAAAACAGCATAGGCAATCATTATAAGAATAGAGGGCTTGCTTTTCAGTATTACAGGGAGGGCTGATTGACACATTTGGTGGGCGACTGGTTCAGTGTACAGACTGCAACCAAGAACGCCCTCGTGGCTCATAGTTTCACTAATCTTTTATGTCTTTATGTCTTATGTCTTTACTACATATCTTCCTCCCTTCGCCTTCATCAACTCTACCAGACCACCGAGGCGCAACAGGCCATCTGCAAGATCATCTCACCTGTGTCATAGTGCAGTGCTTCTTCTTCACTCCATCTGCACCTACTCGACTAAGCTCCTCTTCAAGTTCAGACCGGCGGTGCTGCCACCCCTCCCACCCCGGGCTTCCTCCAAACCCTCATCCGACTTTCTCTCTGGTGCTCCCTGCATGATCTTTATCTGATCTGCCTAATCGTGCTTTCTTCGCGCGCAGCTTTTTTATTTCTTTGTGTTCTCTTGGACACTATCTGCCCTTATTTTTACACATGAGGCTGCCCAGCGCCATCTTGTCTTTAGGCGCGGCCTCGTGGCTTATGCTTCTGTAGTGTAGAGGAATAAGTTTTGGTCTTTTTGGTTTTAAAGTTTAGGATAGAGTTTACGATTTAAATAGTTAGCTTGAATTATACTTGGTATATCTCCATATGCCGGGTAATTGTAGAGGTATAAAGCCTTCTTCAATTTTGGAATATTTTAGTATTTAGCTTTGTTCAGTTGGAGATATTACAAGTGTGTAGATATTATAAATACATTAGAGAATACTAATACTTTCCTAACACATTTGATTTAGTTTTGAAGTGCATAGTCTCTTTGGTGTTTAAGCTTAAGATAGAGTGTAATACCAAGTTTGTGGTATTCATAAGTGCTGTGTGACTGTTCATTTTCCTGTCTAGCCATAAGAGATATCACAAGTGATATTCATATTGTTGTCTACTTGTCTACAAGACAATTAGATTCGACATTTAATTTCAAGAAAAAAAAAACACAAAACAAACAGTTCTTTAATAGCTTCTGCTTAGTGTGTTGGTATTCTTGAGGTACTTAGATCATTATCTGACAGTATAGGAGGTTGCGATTTATAGGGAATAATAGTTGGCTATTTTTTAACTGAATTTTTGTCGGTTGTTTAACAAGTTAACTTCAATCTAAATCTAGGATGGTTTCTACCAGGATGCAGGCACTAGAGGAAAAGATTAGGGCCCTTAGGGCAGAGATTTCCAAGCTCAATGCTGCCCTTGTTGCACAGGGTAGGCAAGATAAGGTTAAAAAGGTTAAAAGGGGTCACTACGCAGCAGGGACATCATATGCCCAGGTGGTCGCAGGTCACCAGGTAGCTGAGGCTTCCCCTACTGTGGAGGTGGCTGGGATTTCTCTAGAGGAGAGTGTTAATATTGAACAGAGGAGGGGTAGTTCTGGTAGGTCAAATAAGGGGAAGTGGCATGAGGTCAGGGGTTGGAGGATTTGGAGACGCGAGCCTAAGCAAAGGGTCAGTGAGTGGCAGGTGGCAGGTGGTAGGAGTGGGAGGAAGCCTAGTCGTACTGCTCAACAAGCAGGCATAGCAATATCGAATAGATTCCAGGCACTATCTTGCGCCCAGGATAGTAGTAGTGAGGATACGTTACTGGTCGTAGGTGATTCTCGTGTACGAGGTTTAGATCGGATATTTTGTAAAGGTAGGAGGGACAGGCGGTGCATCACCAGGCCTGGTGCCAAGGTTAAGGACCCGGTGCCAGTGGTGGCATAGGCCACAAGTGACTACCAGTTTAGTACAGTTATAGTACAAGTAGGGGTGAATAACATAGGTCCTGCTAGGAGTGAGGAGTTGCTACAGGACTGTAGGGCCCTTCTGGTTTCCCTGAAGGATAGCAATAGGAGAGTCATTGTAACTGCAATTTTGCCTATGGCTGGAGCCTCCCTTGAATGGAGCTCTAGGGCACTGGCAGCCAATGCCAGGGTGGGTAAGCTTTGCCATGAATTGGGTTTCACATTTGTTGATGAGTGGTGCAGGTTTTATGGATCCTGGGACCTCTATCAGAGGGATGGGCTGCACTTCTCCGATAAGGGGGTTCATGTGTTAGACAAAGTGTATAAGCATGTCCTTCAGGGAACCTAGGAAATGGGGTGGTGAGGAATGAAATTGCATTGCCATCTCAGGGATATTCCAATAGTATCAGCCAAGGCAATAGAACCTTCAAAGTCAGCAAATAGGGACAGCAGTAGTTCGAGGAGGCAGAGTGGTAGTTCATCCAGTAATATAAGAACTCCTCAGCATGAAAAAGCCAAAGGTGGTTATGGAGCATATGTTAAGTGTATGGTGCTTAATGTTCAGAGTATCCGATCCAAATTTGGTGAGTTAAAGTGTTATGTTGCTGAGGAGGAACCAGATTTTGTTTGTATTACGGAGGCATGGGTCAGTGAGGGGTATTTTGGAGATAACTTGCAGGACTATGAGATCCAGGGATACAATATGTTTTCATGCAATAGGGGTCCAGCAGTGAAAGGGGGTGGTGTAGTGCTCTACGCGAATAGCTTATTCAGTTCTCAAAGAGCATCAGTTGGGGATAAAAGTGTGTCTGTTGAGTCCGTTTGGCTTGATGTCGCTGTGGGAAAAGGCAACAGCAATACACTGAGGATAAGAGCTTTCTACCGACCAGGAACACTGCCACATTCTCAGCAACTGGAGCTTGATAAGGTGATTTGTGAGGGAGTCAGTAGAAACTTTCGAAGGAAGTGCCTTATTCTTGGTGACTTTAATATAAAAGGATATGAAAATGTTGGTGTTGGCTCCCATCATGCAAAATGTTTAGGAAATGCCTTGAAGAGGACCTGTTCTTACACCAATTTGTAACGGAACCTACCAGGGATGGCTCATTATTGGACCTTTTATTCTCGGATTTAAGTTACTTGGTTCAAGACTTGACTGTAGGAGAAACTCTGGGAAGAAGTGACCATAACATAGTTAAATTCTAGGCACATGTAGTGGAAATTATTAAGGATAATTTGGTATAGGTTCCAAATTTCAACAGAGCAGACTTTGACTGCATGAGAGCGGCTTTAAGGGTTATAAGATGGGAAGAAGAATTCTCCAATTTAAATTCCTGTGAAATGTGGGAAAAGTTCAAATCTTACTTGAAGGAAATTCAGATTAGACATGTCCCCCAAAAGCAAACACGCAAAAGAAGGATAGGAAAGCCAGCATGCCTTACACCAGACTTAATAAAAGCAATTAAGGCTAAGAAAGCTGCATGTGTTGTTTAAGGAAGCTTCAAATGTCGTAAATCCAAAGGCGTATCGAAAAGCTAGGGGCACTGTGAAGCAAAAAACTAGATCAGCAAAGCAAGCAAAAGAATTGGATATAGCTAGGAACTGTAATGGGGACAGCAAAAAGTTTTTTAGTTTCTACAAGCTGAGTAAAGTTTCTAGCACAATTGGTCCACTGGAAGTAAATGGGACTATATTGGGTGAGGATATTGAGATGGTTGAGGAACTGAGCAAGCAGTTTAAATCAGTGTTTACATTGGAAGATATGACCAATCTGCCGACCGTACACCATAGTTCAGTGACATGTGATCGGATAAATGATGTTGATTTCATTGATAGTGATGTTGTTTTCAATCATATCAGGAAAATAAAGCCAAATAAGGCAGCAGGACCTGATGACATTTATGTTAGGGTATTGCGGGAAGCTGAAAAGGAACTGGCATTTCCACTTAGTATAATATTTTGTAGATCTGTTCCACAAGATGAAATTCCAACAGACTGGAAAAGGGCAAATGTATTTCCTATTTTGAAGAAAGCACAAAGAGGGAACGTTGAAAACTATAGGCCAGCAGGTCTCACATCTCTTGTCTGCAAGGTACTCGAATCAATTATCAAGGATAGAATAGTTCGTTATCTGGAAGGAAACAAATTCATTCAAAATACTCAACATGGGTTTAGGAAAGGGCGATCATGCCTCGCAAATCTCTTGGACTTTTTTAACTTCGCCACAGGACAATTTGATCAGGGAAATCAGGTTGATGTAGCATATCTTGACTTCAGTAAGGCCTTTGACAAGGTACCCCATAAATGGTTAATGATACAGCTTCAGGCCCATGGTATTGCAGGTAGCATCTTAAAATGGATAGAATTGTGGCTTTCAGCTAGACAACAAAGAGTGATGCTAAATGGTACAAAGTCATCATGGCAAAATGTTCTTAGTGGAGTCCCCCAGGGGTCAGTACTGGGGCCACTACTGTTAAGTGGCCTAAGCAGTAAGGTTTTGAAATTTGCGGATGATTTGAAAGTCTTTAGGGCAATAACAGGTCAAAATGAGCATATCTCGCTGCAAAGAAACTTAGACGAACTTGTGAAGTGGTTTGAAGAATGGCAAATGCAATTTAATTTTGATAAGTGCAAAATCATGCATGTGGGTAAGCAGCATATGAAGGTTCCATACTTGATGGGTGGCCAAATGCTATCAGTGATTCAACAGGAGAAGGATTTAGGTGTTATTCTAAACACAAAATTGGGGGCATCAGAACAGACCAAGGCAGCTAAGAAGGCGCTGAGAATGTTTGGGGCAATAACTAGGAATGTATCATATAGAAGTGAGGAAGTTATCAGGAAGCTTTACTGTGCATATGTAAGGCCACATTTGGAATACTGCATCTAAGCTTGGTCTCCTCGCTATGCAAAAGATTGTTGGCTTTGAGAGAAAGTACAAATGAGGGCTACAAAAATGGTTAATGGTATAAGCAACTTGACATATGAGGAAAGATTTAAGAAATTAAATATGTTTTCACTTAGATATAGAAGTCTGAGAGGAGATCTCATCGAGGTCTTTAAATTTGTTCGTGGTCTGGAGAGGGGATATCTTGGGGAAATGCTTGAATTTAACAGAAATGATGCAATTAGAGGTCATCAATTCAAATTAAAGTTAACCACAGCAGAACAAGGTTGAGACAGTCTTTCTTCACCAACAGTGTAGTAGAACACTGGAACCAGCTGCCAGAAACTATTGTAAGTAGCAGCACATTGAACATCTTTAAAAGCAGCATGGACAATCGTTATAAGAATAGAGGGCTTGCTTTTCATTATTACAGGGAGGGCTGATCGATGGATTTGGTGGACAACTGGTTGAGTGTACACAGTGCAACCAAGAAGGGCCCTTGTGGTTGTTGCACTTATATTTTATGTCTTTTATGTCTTTATGTCTTTATGTCGGGTTCTCTTCACGCCCTTCTTTAACCTCCGCCAGAAACTTGTCAACTGTACTGGTCACACACCTGCCACACTCACTCTGTATCCAATACCACAAAACGGCATAAACGTAGACAACAGCAACACGACATGAACACCACCGAACCAACACCCACAGGAGATTACTTCATCTGCTGCCGGGGAGACGGGGACGCCATGGGCTCCCTGGACCCCTGGCTGGTAGAGGAAGTAATCTTCCACTACACAGGAGCGCCCCTCCATGCCAAGCCACTTAGGTCATGGGCGCTCCTGATCCAAGCAAACGACACCCATGACGCCTACCTGCTACCAAAAATCCGTCACATAAAAGGAACACCTATCACCATAACACCGGCAACAAACCTTAGCACGAATCATAGCACAATCAGGACAAGGGAGCTGGCCGGTATACTGGCGGAAACACTGGCCCTCAAACTGGAGGACCAGGGCGTTTCCGCCGTGTACCGGCCGGCCCAGAAGCAGGGCTATACCATCACCCACCTTCAGATCCTTACATTCCAAAAACGCACACCACCACCACACATAAACGCAGGATATCTTAGATACACATCTTAGTCACGCCAAGCGCAGCCCTCCCGCGGCGTTGCAGAACATGTCAGCGATACGGACACACAGCGGGGGTGCCGTGCAACAACCTTCTCATATCCTCACACCCCGTCTCGGGGGTTGACACAACCTCCTCCTCTGCAGGGGTGTCGATTTTTTAAAGACATTGGGGGGTCAAGTGTCCACGTAATAGACCCCCTCCCTCCCCCACAACAACAAAAGCTCATCGGATTACGCCCATTATATTTTCAGCCCTAAATAATTCTTATTTTGTATTTGACAATGTGAAATGGTGATAAAGGACAAGGTTACTCAACTGAGGTCGGGTCAAATTGTCTTCTTATTGCAGTAAGGGAAAACTTTTCGTGCAGAACATGAAAAAGGAGTGATATAGACCTTCTGCTTTCAAATATATGACAAGGTCAACGGTGTTAGATCAAGTCCAGTATTATGCATATTCAACGCTGCCGTCTTGTGTGTGTGGAGCTGGGGTTTTTGGTGGGCGTCAGCTGCCTTGGGGATATTGCGTCCGCAATGTCGTCTTATGCAAAATGCTACTGTTCCTTGTGAATTGAAATCTTAATTTGTTTTAGAGCCACCGAAGTAGTACACCATGACATTGTGTGACCAAACAGTGATCCGAGATGACCGGACTTCGTGTGACCGCACCTTATTATATAAAACAAATATAAAGCATATAAAATCAGGGCCGTGGAGTACATCATCCACTGTGGCGGATCAGGGTAGCGGAGCAAATCGTCCACTCTGGTGGACCGGTGCCGCGGAGAACATGGCCCTCCGTAACGGACCGGAGCCGCTTAGCACACCATCCATTGTAGCGGACCAGAGCCGCGGAGTATATCATCAACTGTGGCAGACCAGGATCGCGGAATTTTGGGGGGAATCTGTCCCTATTTTGGAGGGCACCTATTTGCTTTTGATCGAGTCCCGAAGCGGTTTTTGTTCATTAGCTTCATTTATTTGGTGATCTCAATGAGACTTTTGGAGCCCCGGTGCGACTTGTCATGCCCATAGCGTGATTTTCGTGGTGATAATTCTTGGTAACCCAGGCTCAGTGTGACTTTTAGGGGCCCAGGCTGGACGGCTTATTGCCCCCGTCGTTATTTTATTGAACCTAAGTACGACTTTACTTGAACCTAAATACGACTTTGTTTGAACCTAAGTACGACTTTATTTGAACCTAAGTACGATTTTATTCGAACCTAAATACGACTTTATTTCAAGCTAAGTACGACTATATTTGAACCTAAGTACGACTTTATACTCCATCGTTATTTTCTTCAACATAATTACGACACTTTTGAACCCCAACGTGATTGTTATGGGCATAGGTGAGAGCTTTGGATGCCCTAGCGTTCTTTTCAGAAGCCCCCGCCCGACTTTTTTGCTCACGATGTATTTTTTTCGGGGCACCGGTGTGATTATTGGGGCACAAATGGGATTTTTCGGGAGATTAGCGCAATTTTGTCCGTAGCAGCTCCATGCGATTATTGGGGGCCCACAATCTGCCAGGGGTGAAACTGTAAACATAGCCCCTCTCCATTCGGCACGCCACTATGCCATACCATTCTGCAACATAAGCATTCTAAAATAGCTCACCTGTTTCACATTCACGTGATTTCAACTCTCTTTCTCCAAGTTCTCCAGACAGTTTGAGGAAAGTCAGACATCTGCTACATCAGACATCTGCTACAGGCAAGGATAGACTATTAGGCAAGAGGGGTGCTACGGAATTCAGATCATAGTACTTTTGCTGCAATGCATACCTTCTTCCGCAGGCTACTTTGGAGATGGATGCGCTCCTGAAGCTTTGTCAGGGGTGGAGTTGGAGGTGGATGGAGAAGCACTGTGAAGTACATAACCCATGGTTCAAAGTGCTTTTTCTGTTTACGTTAACAATGCAGGGAATGAAGTAGCACTTTCATTAACTGACTTATATGGTTTCCAGAGTGAGCAGTAGAATCCAGGTGGGTTCTTGTGGCATAAGTTATAGTAGTGAGGTTATGATGTAGCCTTTAAACTCTAGTGGGAATGATATGGATTCACTCATGAGTGAATTCATACCATAACATAATAAGGATGCCCAACATAATCTTCTCTAGCATATCCTACCCTATATCTAGCCTACCTTGGGAGACAAAAATCTGGGAAAAATATAAAAAAGCAGTATATTCGCTGAAAGTTGTCCATGTTAAAGAACGAACCAATCTCAACATAACCTAATTATGGTTATGTAGGGATGGATTTGATTGATTTGATTCATTGATTGCTTTGAGATTTTAACTTCTTTTGAAGGAAAATTTTCGTTTTTTATTTCCTTTTTTTAACTTAAAAACCTAAACTGGCTTAACCTAACCAAATCGGTATTGTCGTGCTTTACGATGGTAACAAGACAAGTTTGCACACACATTTGTCTTCGTAAGCAGACACATGGGTTAGGTTTGGCTAAGTTAGGTTAGTTTAGGTTTGGAGTTGGAAACTTTTTCAAAACATTTCCAAAAACGTTTTCCAATAATAAACAATTATTTGTCAAATTTCCAGATTAAGTTTTTTGGTTTTTGAAATTATTTTTCCGTATACAATATTTATCAAGGCGGCTAAGATGATGGAACTATATATATTTTATGTGCAAATGCTTACTTTTCAGGTTGTTTGCCAAATAAAGATAATAATTAGACTTTGAGCTAGGTAGCTTAGCATGAAAATAATTGTTTTTTTTAAATGAAACAGAACCTAACCACCTTGGCCAAACCTCACTTTTGAGGAAGAAATACCAAAAACATCAAATTAGAAAAATTTCAAGCAATTTATGTTCTGAAAATGCTCAACAATAATAGGAAACCTAACCCGGTCTAACCTAACCTAACCTAACGTAAACTGCTTCGGAAGAAAAAAAATTGGAAAATGTTTGAAAAAAATTCGGAAACGGTTCTTTATTAATGTGCTTTAACACGCGCATTGGAGAGGGGGACGAAATCCTCGCACCCATCCGATGTCTTGCAAAGAACTCACAATTTTATCGGCTGTATATATGCCATTTTTGTGTATCTGCTTAGAAATGTCCGGCGCGTCGCTTAAAACAAAAACAAAAACAAAAATTGGGCAAAAATTTGTCACAACGACAAAACACGTCATCATGGAAAATGGTTAATGTGACGGGTTGGCTGCTGAAATGTATTATACATTGTATATCCACAATCTCAATGATCAATATGAATGTTGTTCACTGGACTGGACTGTGGGTTGGATGTTTGACAATGACCGGAAATTAAGAATGGAATGAATCCTGTTGAAATTCCATGTGCTTGTTGATATGTGAACTCTGGTCGAAGCATCCTAAAGTCCAAATAACTAATTGCATGTGGAGTTGCCATTGGTGGTGTGTACAAACATAATTATTACAACGCAATTGGTGTTTAACCCGTCCCGTCTCGGGGGGGGGGTTAAACCTCAGTGTGGGGGCTAAACCTCAGTTGAAGACACCTCAATGTGAGGTGTCTTCAACCGCCCCCACCCACCCCACCACAGGTTCTTCGCGGATATCGAACGAACGGCGCGCGGCAGCGCGTGAAAATTCAGCATACTTTTTCCCACATAAGTAATTCTATGTCGAGGTGATGTCCCTCCCTTCCCCCAGTGGTGTACAATTCGACAAGGCTGCATCGCCTGGCTCCAAACGTTCGGCCTCACCGGAGTGCCCGGCGCCGCTATCCCGCATCGGCTCCCAGACGAATTGGTGACGTCACCCGCCAGTGGCCCCGTCTGTTTATTTTCTTTCGCCCTTCGTCAGCTGATAAATGGATCGGGTGCCGGGTTCAGCACAGTCAGCACGCTCAGCCGGAGGTCAGTCCTCCTCTCGCAGATGGAATGTGTGCCACGTGCAGGGTGCATGTATGCTCGCTATTGACCGCGTCATTGGTGGTTTTCCTCTCAACAGCCCCATCTAGATGGACTCCGGACGCGCATACAAAAAGTGCGTTTGCAACCGGCCATGGAAAAATATACTCGACCGAGCGTCCCAGAGGATCTTGTTCTCTGCTCTCGCAGCGCCCATATAGGCCATCATCATTGCTTCCTGCTTCCGTGGCGGGGGAAGGGTGATTTTTGAAGGCGTGCCGGAGCATTGAGGCCATTTGTGCCAGATTTTAAGCGAGTGTGTTTTGCAAACAAGGCTAAGGCAAGTGGATATTTACGTTAGGGGAGTCTTAGATTATAGAGTGTGTGACGTTTTAGGTGTTAAAGGTGGGGACTGTGTGGAGGGTATCTCCCCGATGTTTATATTGTTTTACTTTTACTTTACTCCTCCGCAAGGTAGTTTATAGCTAGGGTGGGGAGGGTGAGTTTGAGAGTGCCGGGAAAGTTGATTTGGCAAAGGTGCCGCCATTAGCCTACTTTTGTCGATCACCGAGGGATCTTTGCCGTGCGGACAAGGGGCAATTGTCCGTACCGCCCGTGACACCAGCCGCCGCGTGTTAGTTGTTAGTAGCGGGCTAGTCTAAGCATGCTATGCAGGGTTGTCAGTGGGGTTAGTACGATATTTGGCAATTTGGCTCATCTAAGTCCGCTATACCTATCGGTAGCCGTTTTACGTTATGAGTTGCAATATAATTCGGACAGTGTGACGTCAAACAGTGTGGCGATGCTGTCCAGTGGTAAGTTATCCAGCTCTGGGGCGCAAACGATGCTGTCCAGTGGTAAGTTATCCAGCTTTTGGGCGCAAATATACTCGCGGCTGGTGCTCAGTGAATAGGCGTAGGAACGTCTCAAAAAGTGGGTGGACAGCAGTGGCACACCCAGGATTTTCGCAAAGTACTTGGTTGAGCACTTTTGGATAGAGAATGCGATCATTTTAATAGTGAACATACAGCTGTGTCCGCTGAAGGGGGTGGGGGGCAGGCCCCCTGGGGGCGCCTATCGCTAACCGCAACATGTGGTACTGAAAAAAAACCATCATAGAAGTACATGTACTTTCAAATTCACACATTTCGCTGGATTTGGACCATTTTCACGACTGATGGATAATTTTGTAATGCCTACTAGGTTTGTTCTCCTGGCGCGAGTGAAACCATTGGTATTACTGATCAAACAAAATGTCTTCAACTTCTGCTATGTGCGTGTATGTGGATACAACACATAGGTGGTACTAACTCCAGCACATAGGTGGTCAGTCACTCAATCATTTGTGTAGTACACATCGCGCACCTTGGAATATTCACCGCTTGAAACGAAATTCTACAACCACATCATGTGGCACCCGGCTGAAACGGAATGCAAGCGGATGTTTTTGGGACAAACAATTCAGTCCAGAATAGCTCACAGGTGACAACACACGGCACCTCATAAAGACCTAGCGTGTTCAGACTTAAGAGCTACAAGGGCCAATCCTGGATTCAATTCGATGATTAGTTCTCTTCTTCATACGTTTTCTGGTGGCTAAGAAATCTGAATAGTCGCTGATATTTGATGCACCTCTCATCTCTTTGGTTATACACGCTCCCATATTGGCTACAGAACTGTGGCTATAGTTAGGTATTCTTTTTTGCTTTTCGGCTTTTCTTTGTCTACGGATGTGTTTTATGTCTCCAAGCAATTTGTGTGAGGGGCCTAGCACATTTTTTCGACCCCGAATCTTTGTGCACCCACGATATTTTTTAGGTATTGGCGCGTTTTCGCAGACCCCTGAAGTGCTTCTTTAGTGCCCATTGTGTGTTCCTTTTCTAGAACAATGTCGACTTTTTGGGCCCCGGCGTGTTAATTAGGCCCCACGTGGTCCAAAGGCCCCGGTGTGCTTTGAGGGCCCCGTTATTTTTTTATTTTTTTTTTACTCCGGGTGTGTTTATTTATAGCTTCAATGAGTGGTTTCAGGCCCTGCCGCATTTTGCCAGACTCGGTACGCTTTAGAGGGCCCGGTACAGTTTCGTCCTCCAGTTGTGCTCTTAGGGTTCCGCTGTGTTTATTTGGGGCTGCTCGCTCACATTTGTGCGACCCCAGCACGATATTGGTGACTGGTATAATTTGGTCCCGTCGCGACCTTTCTGGGCCAGGCGCGTGGTTCGGGTAGGATCCAACGCAAGTTTTCTGGGCTCGACGCAGTTTCTGATGTCTTCTTCTGAACTACGTAAAGGTCAAGCGATGGCTTGATTTTTCGAGCTCTTGGCGACTTTTTTGTGTATCCCGCTGCGATTTTTTGAGCCCTGGTACGTTTTTTTCGGTACCGTATGCGATTCGTTAAGGCATCTGGTGATATGTTTTGGCTACGGAGCGATTTTCCTGGCTGGGACATTTATTCTTCAGAATCTCTTTATTTTGGAAGGCTCCGGTTTCATTCTTGTCCGATTCCGATGTGACTTAGGCGCCACGCTGTGCTTATTTTGGGTCATCGACGCTAATTTTTGGAAGCCAGAGGGAATTTTTGATGTCCCGACCAAAATGTATGGGACTACCGACATATATTTTTGGTCCCAAGCGTGATATTTTTGGAGGCTTGGCGAAAGTTCGTGGGTCGCATCATACTTATCTGGGCCCCAGCGCGATTTTGACGTTCCCGGGGAAAATTGCCGGGCCCCATGCAAGTTTTGTTTGTGCATACCAAAATATATAACACATATTTTGGGAACCGACGCGAATTTATGAGTCCCCAGAACCATTTTCGGGGACCCCGACACGATTATTGGGTTCTCGAGAGCCCACGTCTTCAGGATGGGGGTGGTGGTGGTTACTGGTTTTACGACGCGTCGACCGTTGAATCATGTAGCGTCGACGATCTCTCACGCCGATTGATTGCGGGCGAAGAGTATAGACAGGTGAGGCTCGAACCCACAATATTTCGATTATGAGACGGGCAACTTACCCATAAATTACTCGTCCCCCAGGGTAGAGGGGAGGGACATTTGTCTCTTTGGTATGCCATGTTTGGCTCCTCAATGAGTTTTTTTTCAGCCGATGGCACCCTTCAGAGCAGAAAGGTCCTAAGGAAAACTTTCTTCCGGGGCCTGTTCTGAATTTTCCGCTGCTCGGATCGACCCGATGGAGTCTCTTTGTTATTTTTTGGTGGGGTCGAATTTTATTTTTGTAACCTTTTGCATGATATTTTTCCGGCCCGGGACCGGGGCCCCCGGTACGATTCCCCGGGCTTCCGGTGTATTTTTGTCGGTGCTCCGACGCCCTTCTTTCTGGAGCCCGACGCGTGTCTGGTGTATGATGCAATTTGTGTGGCCACTCTGTGGCCACACAAATTCTGGGCAGTTATTGATTTTTGGGGGATCCAGCTGCAACTTGCCGGATTCCGGCGCTACTTTATTTTAACCCATAGTGTGATTTCCAAGGGCAGCGGCGCGACGTTTTTTGGTCTAACTGCGATTTTTAGATCCTGTCATCATTTGATATGAATGATATCAATAATTTGTGATACCCATCGGGAGCTTTAGTTAGTAGTAGTAGATACTTGCAGTGAGTATGACCAGAGTGAATTTCCATGTGCGAACCATTTTTTCGTTAACCCGGCTTAATTTTTTTTTTTTTTTTTTTGGGGGGGGTACTTGCAATGATACTTTTGGGGCCCCGACCTGTCGAAACCATAGCGAGATTTTCTGGGGCCCGGGTGCGACTTTTGGTACCTTCAGGCTCGACATGATTTTCTTTAGCCAGGCCCACCCTTCTGGGGTCCTCGTTATTTTCAAGAACCCAGACATGACTTTGTCGGCCCCCAGCGTGATTCTCTGAGCCCGTGTGCGAACTTTTGAGGCCCCAAAGTGAGTTTCAAGGGTCCAGTCTTTCCTTTTGCGGCCTCATGGTGATCTTCAAGGGCTATCGCACTTTTTGTGCCCCCAGCGTGATTTCCAGGGGCCCCAGTCCGACTTTTTTAGGTCCAGTGCCATCATGAGGGCCCCGGCCCGACCTTTCGGGACCCAGCATGATTTTGAGGACCTGGCCAGTCTTTTTGGGCCCAGCTTCATTTTCGGTGCTTCGGCGAGACCTTTTGGTCCCTCAGCGTGATTTCCCAAGGGACCGGCCTGATCGCTTAAGGCCTTAGCGTGATTTTCGGGCGCACTGACGCGACTTCTCGGGGCCCCGACGCAACTTTTTTTCTGTCCTCAGCGGTATTTTCATGGGCCTGATGCCACATTGTGGAGCCCTAAGCGTCATTTTAGGTTCCCAGAACAAATTACTGAAGCCCCAATGTGATTTTCATGGGCATTGGTGGGATTTTTGGATCCCCATCATCATCTTTAGGATCCATTCGCGAATTTTTGGGCCCCAAGTTCGTTTTTTATGGGCCCAGGTGCGATTTTTGGGGACATTAGCAGGATGTTTAGGAAGCTTGGCGCTATTTGTCCGAACTCCGGCGCGATTTTCGGGGGGCCACAACCTTTCAGAAGGTTGTGGGAGGGAATTCCCCTTCAGAAGAAGGGGAATTCCCTCCCCCTTCTTCTGAAGGGGGAGGGAATTCTCTAATGCCCCTGCCCTTCCATACTCTAATGCGCATTTCTCTCAATGATTTGATAGCTTGACAGTGACGTCTATGGAGCACATCGCACAAAATTGACCTTCTTATGTGCATTTGACTTCTTGCACCACGAGTAGTGTTCAGAAACATACACCCTGCAATTGGCTTAAATTCATCCTATTATCTTCTGGATTACTAAATCTCATCCTGGACGTACATATCACTGGACGATGAAAATAATTGATAGTAGTCCCCGTTGTAATTCGATGTTTTAAACTTTTAATCCAAATGTCTTCATTGAATAGATTCTAGGATCAGAGTCTTTGCCAAGCAGAAATTGTGACATACTCGTTTGCCATGAGCCCACCATCGTACAGAGCCAATTCTGTTCAACGATATGATTTGAATTCAATGTTTAGCGGGCTGTCAACGCCACTACGCAGTTACCCAGCTGAAGGGTCATGCAGGTCAGTTGTCATGCTTGTCATGTGCCCTCTCAGGTCATATGACAAGCACCACTCGTCACTCGTCGCATCATCACTCTTCATATCACTCCTCATGTGGCCTTGTCAGGTCGCAACAACAGCACCTAATCCTGTCGGCGGATTCTGAGATTCTGAGAGGGCTATCGCACTTGAAGTTTGTATAATATGGTGTGGACTTCATTATTGTATCAGTATCTGTATTATTTGTTATTGTCTTCATTGTTATTATCATTATCATCATTATCATTATCATCATTATGTTCATTATTTGTTATTATCTTCATTATTTCATTATCTTCATTATTGTGTAATGTTGGATGGCAACACCGATAATACCCAGACATCTCACTCAAAAAGGTTGGATCTGTGTGATGTGCCCGAGTGTGAAAGTCCATTGAAATGTTGAAATTGTTACGTTGTATTCCATACTACAGTCACGCATTGAATTATGACAGTAATGTTTACGCTTCAACAAACAAAATGCATGTAAATGTTGAAATGTTGCAGCTAGGACCAAGGTCATATGTAATACGTGGCCATGTAATATCAAGGCAAGGAACTTACACTTGCGAATTGTATGTCGTGCCTTGATTGCGTTATGTAACTGCCTTCAGGTTTTATAATGTTCTACTGTAGGAAATGTTAATGCATTCGGTGTAAAATATGTTAACAGTCAAAGAACCACGGTTAAATTATCGTATGAATGTATTTTGGTACTGGCTTGCAAATTACCTGTTTTATAGTGTTTTCATAGCATAATATAAGGTGTAAATATCCATGCATTTGTTGCATTACATCAACTCCTGAGTTGGTTGCGTTGTTGTAAGGTAAGGTCCAAGTGATTATGGCTCTAGAATGAAGTGCTACGATGTGATATGTGGAGCTTTTACTTAGCTATGGATTGCAGGGAGTTTTTCGCATATTCAAAGGTGTGCATTCTGCTTTTTAGAAAATGTAAATGTCTCAAAAGTGGGAGCAACTACCATTGTTGCCCCGCCACACGCACATACTTTAGAAAGTGGGTGGGCCATGGCCTCCCCGGCCCACCTGTTCCTACGCCTATGGCTCAGTGTACAATGTAGCGTGTTGGAGCAGCGCTGGTTGTTGAAGGTGTGTGTGTGTCTAAAAGTGTTTACGTGTCAACGCTGGTCTCCGGTTGAACTATAAAACTATAAAGTGGGTGGTGTGTCCGTTGATCGTGCAGTGTGGTGAGTGGAGAATGCGGCGGAGTGTCTGCGCAAGAGTGAAATACTACTGTCACGTGATGGTGTGGCCTGGCTCTGTGGTGCCTATTAGGTACTAGGTGCCTACTACTAGGCGCCTACTAGGCAGGCGCCTTTTGTGGTTCGGGCGATGGGCGCTGTTGTGGGTGACATGGTGTATATAGTTTGATCCCCCAAACAGGGTGTCGCTCCCGAATAGCAAAAAAAAATCCTGGATTCGTTGTACCCGAGGACGAGCTTTCGCCCTCTGGTCCCTGTCCCGGTCGCAATGATCCATGGCTCGTAGGCTCGTCACCGTCGGCCTCAATGGCCCGGTTAGTTCTTGGCTCGTCGCCGCCAGTTTTCCTCCGGGGTCTAAATGTTAGTTGGGAGACAAAGATAAGTTGGGGATTGGTGTGGGAAGTTTTCCTTCTAGAGGTCCTAGAGCGCCCGTCCAGAGTGTCGGGAACTCTTGAGTCGTGCTGTCTTCAAGTATTTGCTGCCTCTGTCGCTACAGGTTTGTCTTCTCTCTTAAACCTTGGACCTTCCTAGATCCCTTCTTACTTGCTGAAGTTTGAGATTTAGTTTTATAACCGTTGCGACAGTTGCCTCCATCGAGAAGTGATTTTTAGATCGTCTTGTGGATTAACATCTTGACCGACCAAAGGTTGAGAACGCATGCCAGATTTGAGCATCTGTTGATTGTTTGCATTCCGATGTTTATCTGATCAGGTGCGTGTCCGAGTTTCGAATGATCGGGACATTACCTCAGAAGTGGACTCTGGTCGCCTGTGGTCACTGTCGTCAAATAAATAACGCAACACATTGTCCAGTAAATAGTGCCGGCGCTTCACCGCCGTATACGCCGGTGACGTAAACACCCTGTAGGGTGTCTCGACTTCCCCACGAGCACCGTATATGGTGTGCGTGAGGTGCTCGTAAGGTGTATGTCGGTGAGGTGTTCCATATGGGTGTCACCTGCCAGCTGACCTGCAGGCGGTGTCACGTTGCTGGCGCGAATCCACATTAGTGCTGTTGCAAAAAAGGCAAACTAATTGCTGGAATACGTTCTTGAAGTAGTTCTTTCGTGCATCATGAATGTGGCGTATACGTATTGGTTAATATCGTGTAGATTGTGTAAATTTATATACGTTTTTGGAGTGGACGGGCATAAGATTTTGCAAGTAGTAGTTTTGTCGTGTACCACTAATGACGGGCATAAGTTTTTGCAGTAGGAGTGATGCCGTGAAAAGTAAGTGCTGATGACGTGTATGCAGCGGAAGTAGTAATTCACAGATAACTGTTGCTTTCGCAGTTTTGTCGGTGGCGGTATTTGCAGAACAAACGTGACACCGTCTGGGTCTGCAGGGAGAGCGGTGTCACTTGGTGCATGTGCACGGCACGAGGTGGGGCAGGGGTCCGGCTCCTGGGTCTCTCTATCGTCGGGGTCTGCACGGAGAGCGGTGTCACGTGGTACACGAGGTGGGGCAGGGGTCCGGCTCCTGGGTCTCTCTATCGTCTGGGTCTGCAGGGAGAGCGGTGTCACGTGGTACATGTGCACGGCACGAGGTGGGGCAGGGGTCCGGCTCCTGGGTCTCTCTATCGTCGGGGTCTGCACGGAGAGCGGTGTCACGTGGTACATGAGGTGGGGCAGGGGTCCGGCTCCTGGGTCTCTCTATCGTCTGGGTCTGCAGGGAGAGCGGTGTCACGTGGTACACGAGGCGGGGCAGGGGTCCGGCTCCAGGGTCTCTCTATCGTCGGGGGCTGCAGGGAGAGCGGTGTCACGTGGTACACGAGGCGGGGCAGGGGTCCGGCTCCGGGGTCTCTCTATCGTCTGGGTCTGCAGGGAGAGCGGTGTCACGTGGTACATGTGCACGGCACGAGGTGGGGCAGGGGTCTGTCCCCGGGGTCTGTCTATCGTCTGGGGCTGCAGGCGGGACGGTGATGTCATGTGGTGCATATGCACCGGGCTGTTACTCGGTAGGGCAAGAGTCTGGCTCCTGGGAAGACCCGAGTCAGCACGGTGCTGGTCTCTAGACACACCCCACCGTATCAGCTCCGGTGGGGATGGGTTCAGGCCTGGGAGGTAGACCAGTGTACGTTCAGCGCAACGCCGCAAAATTCCAACGACACCCTTGTTTCCGTCGTCTTAGCGAATGTAACTCGTATTCGGTGAGTTTTACTGCCCTGTTGCATATTTGGCATCCATAATATTTTCATATCACCGGCTCATGTTTCACTGTGCGTCATCCTTACCACTTTTCCATCGGATGATGACCAAATTTGCACCAATGGAGGTGGCTTAGTAAGAAGTCTTGAGAAGTTCGCCTCTCAGTCTCGTTGACCAAACACAGTGCAGTGACGGCGCAGCAGGCACAGTGCCGTCACAGCCTTCATACAGCAGGCACAGTGTCCGTCACAGCCGTCACACAGCAGACACAGTGTCCGTCACAGCCGTCACACAGCAGGCACAGTGTCCGTCACAGCCGTCACACAGCAGGCACAGTCCCCGTCACAGCCGTCACACAGCAGGCACAGTCCCCGTCACAGCCGTCACACAGCAGGAACAGCGCCCGTCACAGCTGTGCCACAGCAGACACAGTGTCCGTCACAGCCGTCACACAGCAGGCACAGTGTCCGTCACAGCCCTCACAGCAGGCAGTGTCCGTCACAGCCGTCACACAGCAGGCACAGTGTCCGTCACAGCCATCACACAGCAGGCACAATGTCCGTCACAGCCGTCACACAGCAGGCACAGTGTCCGTCACAGCCGTCACACAGCAGGCACAGTGTCCGTCACAGCCATCACACAGCAGGCACAGTCCCCACAGCAGGCAGTGTCCGTCACAGCCGTCACACAGCAGGCACAGTGTCCGTCACATCAGTCACACAGCAGGCACAGTCCCCGTCACAGCCGTCACACAGCAGGCACAGCGCCCGTCACAGCTGTGCCACAGCAGGCATCTTCCTGTCACAGCTGTGATTCACGAGCACATGTGGCGCGCGTCAGAGTCGTACCGTGGAGTGCGGGGCCCGGGCAATACACTTTAACGAACGTCGTCGTCTGGACGGCTGTCAGTTGACGGTTGCACGGGGGGGGTGGGGGCGGGCTGGACGGCTGGTGGGCCCACCACCAGCTGCCGCTATTGCGCCGCTTCACACGCAATCTGCTGCGTATCAAACGGCTGCCGCTCCTGTCGAAGCTCCCGTGCCTGTCGAAGCTTTCGTCCCTATCGAAGCTCCCGACCCAATTTGGGTTCTAATACTTATCGAGGCTCCTGTCACTATCGGGGCTTCAGTCCCTATCGAGGCTTCCATCCCTATTGAGGGTCCAGTCCCTGTCGGTGCTTCCATTCCTATTGAGGATCCAGTCCCTGCCCAGACTCCCCATGGAGGCTCCCACCCCTATCGAAGCTTTCGTCCCTATCGACGCTCCAGTTTCTATCGAGGCTCTTATGCGTATCGAGACTCCCGTCGCTGTGAAAGCTCTATCCCAGGCATGAGTATAGTATGATTGGGATTTGGAAGCCAATGGCTCGGCGACCAGTACCCGTGTGAAGGGAATAATTACAGCAAAGGTGTTGTCTTTTATGCTTTTCAGGTGGCAAGTGTCCCCTCAATATTGGTTTCCCCTCCCCTAACTTCAACTTTAAGCATGTGGCCCTACGTAGTGTGCCCCCTAATTCATTTGGGCATGCTCATTGCTGTCGTCCCCACAATAATTTGCAGAAATCAACGCCCGTGCCATACCCGTATGGTCGATTCATTTCGCTGCAGAGCATAACATTCCGTAGACTTGACTAAGGGACTGGCAGTGTACAGCCAAAGTTTTGTGCGTGTGCTATGGCGTAATGCACTGTTCGTTTCCGATGTACCGTCAACACGTGATCGATGATTGCCCAGGATAGGATTTAAGTGATAGTCGCCGCTGTCTCCACGTGCCGTATAGTTAAGCCCAGGATAGGATTTAGGTGATAGTCGCCACTGTCTCCACGTGCCGTATAGTTAAGCCCAGGATTGTGATTTGAAAGTGAGACGGCGGCCGGCCGTGCCCGCGTGGTTTGCTCGTCCTGCTCAGCATGGTGTTCAGCGGTCTCCACCGACCGATCCACATGGCCCTTGAAGTTCTGCCAGAATTGTGCGTTTTCAAGGTGAGGGGTTCCCATTCAGTTTTGCATTGTTTGTGAGACTAAGCTTGTAATCTGTATAAAAGTATACCCGTCAAATTTTTAAAAATAAGCAACGTGAAGCCGTGTCAAACGATTTTAGTATATCAATTGCGGTTGAATATAACGTGAG
This sequence comes from Imbricaverruca yamaguchii, assembly GCA_034440575.1. Classification (NCBI taxonomy): domain Eukaryota; kingdom Metazoa; phylum Arthropoda; class Thecostraca; family Neoverrucidae; genus Imbricaverruca; species Imbricaverruca yamaguchii. The sequence continues at coordinate 1,007,384 of JAOTOL010001563.1, forward strand.
GTATGACCCAGAATACTGCATGAAGCAAGCTTGAGGCCCAATTCGGTGGTGGATAAAGAGGTTCACGCCTAAGAAAGTATATGAACATGTTATCAAAAAGGGCGCCAGGTTCTCGGATGAAGAATTTCCACATGATGAAGACATCACAGTTTGTCAAATGAATCCGTTCTGTGTTTCCAAGAGATCGGTGACCTGTTAGCAATTCTTGTATTATCGTTGGCCTTCTGGTTTTTCAAAGTAACCTGAGAAGTGCAACGATACTTTTGAAAGAGCTTCTTTTTTTTAAATCATGTGAGGTGTCGTATAGTGTTGTCATATGTATTTGAATAGAATAAAAAGAACCCCGAGTGTTCTTGAAGAATCCTCAGGATTATGAAGTGTCAGCGTATGTTGCCAGTTTTCTTTCAGATTTAATGCACAGAACCAACGGAGATCACATGTTTGGAACGCAACCTCTTGCCGCAAGAGTCTTGCGTACTATAATTTAAAATGATTCCAATTAAGACAATGGTCGGCTATATATAAAGTCACGAACTCCTCGTTCTTATGGGCATATGTAGCTAGGACACCCACTAAAATATATAAATGTTTCTTATTTTACCAACTTGGTTTTTTAACCAGATTTTGGTTTGGTATAAAAACACATACTATCGAAATTCAAGTAAAACATACTTGATTTTGTGCCAAGCCAACCAAAATGGGTACCAGAATTAGTGTCCAGGAAAAAAGAGCAACAGCCAGCTTGTTGGATTGTATCAGGCTTTCGTGCGCTGATAGGCATGACGCTCTTTGAGAAAGACTTTGTGTGCGTGTGTGAGTGTGCGTGTACTTGTATGCGTATATGTGGGGATGTCGAGTTCGCTTATGAATAATAAGGCTATCAGGTTGCTGGTAGTTCTCGCTGCGTTGCTCGAAGAGATATCTGGTCTATGAGTGAAAAGGCCGTAGGGATGGGATCGGACGTTATGACACGGTCAGCAATGTAGCCAGCTGACTACAACTGTCGCCAGCCATGTGCACCGGGGCAAGGTGTGGAGGTGGCGATTCAGTGACGACGCTGTAGATTGTTCGCGATTGCAGAGTATGTGGGTAGGGTGTCGGGTGTGCGGGGTAGGGTGGGTAGGGTGTCTGGTGTGCGGGGTAGGGTGGGTAGGGTGTCTGGTGTGCGGGGTAGGGTGGGTAGGGTGTCGGGTGTGCGGGGTAGGGTGGGTAGGGTGTCGGATGTGCGGGGTCCAATGAGCTGCCAATTAAGAGACCATTTCCATTAGGATCATCAGATTACCATTATCATCTGTTATTATCATTATTATCACATCCATTAGTATTATCATCTGCCTTGACAGTCCGATGGAGGTGCAGTTTCAAGGCGTTTCAATAGGGGCGGTTCTGCTCCTTTGCGAGTTGATAAGTTAATTTCTTTTCCGGTCAACCCTCAGCATTCCCTTCCCCTCCAATAAACATACTCGGATTTGGGCCACTTTAAGTTGTGGTCCGGAACTATTTCGCTTCTTGCAACATTAAAAAGAAATCGGCGGAACCCTGGGTTTTCTGACCTGTGTCCAGCACATGATGCACGGTTACCATATACCGGCCGAGGGCCATTTCGTATCCGCTGGTGACGTTTGTGGTGACAGCACCACTGAGGGTGTAGAGCGTCATTCATATCCGTGCGGTCACAGGTACGCCTGAAGGGTAATACTTGATCGGCAGCATTCTGCCGTATAAAGTAAATTATGAAATGGTGACTACCTACCGGATGAGGGCCATTTTGTGTCCGCTAACGTTGTAGTGTGTGATGACACCACCTTTACCCTGGCGACAAATCCCTAATGACATGCCTCACTTGGCACCTTGGCAATCTCCTAGAGATATTTTCCTAGTGGTGCCTTTGAATTGCTCTCAGAAGCACCACCCGCCGCTAATATTCACTGGTGGCGTCCCAGAATTGGCTCTTTCACATCCACCACATAGAAACAAAATCCTGACAACGGTTCCGAAACGTTATCCGGACCACCAAACCCAGGGGAAAATGAATGATTGAATCCCTGAAGTGGCATATGAATCTCCATCCTTCCGGGAGAATGCCCTGGTGACGCCCATGAATGGGCGCCTGCATACCCCCCCCCCCGTGCGACAAATCCCTAGTGGGGCCTTCAAGTGCCATCTCAATCACCAGTCCCCATGGAAAAACCTCTGGTGGCGCCGTCAATTGATACCACCGCAACCGATTCATAAAGATGAATTCCTGCTGGTGCTACCGAATTAACACCACATCCATCGAGATAATTCCCTGGCGACGCCTGCAGTTGGCACCCCCGACAACCGACCCATATGCATAAATTCCTGCCGACGATACTGAATCAACGCCACATCCAACCCTCCGAGACAAATGTCTGGCAACGCCCCTGAAGTGGCAGAATCGCCACCGCTCCTCGGAAGAAAATGTTGGTGATGCCTTTGAAGTGACACCCAATACACCACTCCTCATAGCCAACTGGGTTGTGACGCTTATAAATTGACTTCCCGCACTTGACGGAAATCTTTACCCACGCCCCTGGATCCATTCGGTGCACCGGACGGCAGCACTGGAGGGAAATATCTGGTCACGCCCCTCTGGTCATCTCTGGTGGTCCATTCGGTGCACCTGGCTGCAGTCGACCCACACCTCGGCCTGCAGTCGACCCACACCTTGACCTGCAGTCGACCCACATCCGACTGCAGTCGACCCACACCTCGGCCTGCAGTCGACCCACACCTCGGCCTGCAGTCGACCCACACCCCGGCCTGCAGTCGACCCACACCTCGGCCTGCAGTCGACCCACACCTTGACCTGCAGTCGACCCACATCCGACTGCAGTCGACCCACACCTCGGCCTGCAGTCGACCCACATCCCGGCCTGTAGTCGACCCACACCTCGGCCTGCAGTCGACCCACACCTCGACCTGCAGTCGACCCACATCCGATTGCAGTCGACCCACACCTCGGCCTGCAGTCGACCCACACCTCGGCCTGCAGTCGACCCACACCTCGGCCTGCAGTCGACCCACACCTCGGCCTAAAGTCGACACACATCCGACTGCAGTCGACCCGCACCTCGGCCTGCAGTCGACCCACATCTCGGCCTGCAGTTGACCCACACCTCGGCCTGCAGTACCATGAAATTTCTGGCCCACCCTCTCCCATCCCCAAAGTAAAAATAATCTTGCGAAGGAATGAAGTCAGCAAGGATCTATCAAAACAGTTTCAACCGTCTTGGAGACGGTTACCCGCTCACACACCGCCTTTAGCACCTCAGCGTCACATGTACTCTAACGTAAAATTCCTTTAGCGTAAATGTAGATTTCCTTTGAACTTGCTTCCAAAGCCTACTCGCTTTAAAGGCGGCGAACATCGCCTCTAAGCACGCCTCTAAGCATACTCTCCCTCCTCTAGTTCGACAATTATCCTGCGGAGCGTCATTAGTCGCCAAATATTGTGGTCTTTGTCAACTTTGCCACTTGTCCGTCAGATATGCCCAAGGTCTCATACGTAGACCAACGTTACCCTAGCCTACCCCGCCGCGAACCGTGGTACCTAGGTGTTCCCGTCGATTCCTTTACATTTCCACGACCTTGGGCGCTGTTGGGCTTACCAGCTGATTGCAGCAGAAAAGTGGGCACTGCTTATTGACGAATCCATGTCAGTTCAGCCTTCCCGTCGGTCGTGGGGATAAGAGTAAGTCACGCGTGACCGCGTGAACGGAGCTACCATCGGCGGAGACAAATTTCAGGCTGCTGGTTTAGTTCATAGTGCATACTACTTCTTCACTAAGCATGTTTGTTGCCCATCATTTCTAAGTAAAATTGTACTTTTGGACCAAAAATGTACATTTTCATGCTGAAAATTAGTACATAATGTCTGTTAGATCAGTGCCCTTTTCAAAATTTCTGTAAAACCTGGCACGTAGATATATTATATTATGGATACATTATATTATATTATGGCTTACATTATAGATAACTTACAAGCCATCTGCCACCTTTCGAAGGAAGTCTCCATTTTTGCTCGACAGAGGTGGGGGCAAGAAACGGTGGATATTTTGTGAGCTTTGAGCAAAGGTGTGTTTTTATTCTCTGAAGAAATTTTTTTCACTGCCTTAGAATTGTTTTTTCTTAATTCCTAACTGACGGGCTTCGAAACGTAGTAAATAATTGTAGACCCGTGATTTATATTTTAATCCATCCAAGCCACTTTCATGTGGGATGAACAGGAAAGTGGGCACCGATAGTAGCATCGATGAAGTGAGGTAGGTATGGGGCATGTTCAGTAATCGCGACCGGAGTAAGATGACCAGCGATTATCCGTGGTCTATTAGCGTGTCGCATGCTATTGATATGTTTATCATTAGACAGGGAATATATTGGCGCAAAAATTTTCTTCAGCCCGTTAGTGTTAAGCAGATTATAATGTTGAGTTTTGGCGCGAATTACTAGGTAAAAATGACTGTACTAGGTTTTAAAAAATGTTGGTTGAGGTAAATTGCGTGGCATTTTCTTAATGTTTCATGTGCACCAGTGCACGTTGGTGACAAAAAATGACTATAAAAGCCTACAGCGCTAAAAGTAGCACCCTCAAGTAGTCGCAGCATTTGTTTGCATACCTTGTGATCAATTTCCCTATGCCTGTGGGAAGTTGAGATCAGGGTGATACACCAGAGCAACTCAAAATATCACTGACTTATAATTGTTTGAGAACATTTGTAGGCGACTCATTTGTCACTGAAAGGCACCCCTTTCAGAAGATGAGCACAAATTATAATCAATCTGTCGCACCACCTAAGCTCAAGGCCTCAAAGCTAAAAATTGTCTCAGGTTACTTGGAAGTCACGTACAGTGCACACGCTACACATCTTGTGCGCAGCACTCATCAACAAAGCAGTTGTCAACGCCAATTCACATGCGTATTAAATGATCATCCAAATGAGGTGACAAAGCCCGGACGAGTGCACTGCTGGTCACGTGACCGGCGCTGCTCCCAGGGGCGACGGTCGGCTATTCACGTCTCCCATCTGTGGAGGCCGCCCCTCACACTCGGAGGGGGCCGCGACGTATTTTGGGGTTCAGATTATCTAGCATGCGCCACCGGTCCAGCGTTCAGGGTGCCTCGAGAGCGCACATCAGCCTGTTCTCGAGCGTTTGAGTTGTACCAGCCTGCCGTGGTTCTCCACACACAGTCACGCGGCTGGGAGGGTGGATCGCGTTGGGCTGGTGCCGCGGAGGCCGTGCGCACCTCTGCCGCCGCTGGAGCTGACATCTGTGAACAGTATGTCACCACCCCGACTGGAGGCGGGAGGGTGCCGGTCTGGGCGGCGGGGCCGGCCCGCTAGGGGTGACGCAGAGCCGACCAGGACGGTAGCATCCAGCCGGCAGCCTCTGTTCGGACCACGCCGCCACCGAGTCGAACCACCGCTGACAGTGTCAGGTCCGGGGCTGACACGAGGCAGTGTCAGATCCGGAGCTGATACGAGGGAGTGTCAGGCCCGGGGCTGACACGAGGCAGTGTCAGGCCTGGATCTGATACGAGGCAGTGTCATGTCTGGGGCTAACACGAGACAGTGTCAGGTCCGGAGCTGACACGAGGCAGTGTCAAGCCCGTGGCTGGCACGAAGCAGTGTCAGGTCCGGAGCTGACACGAGGCAGTGTCAGGCCGGGGCTGACACGAGGCAGTGTCAGGTCCGGAGCTGACACGAGGCAGTGTCAGGCCCAGGGCTGATATGAGGCAGTGCCAGACCTAGGGCTGACATAGGGAAATGCCAGACCTGGGGCTGACATGAGACAGTGCCACAGCCGCTGGCAGTGTCAGACCTGGGGTTGATATGAGGAAGTGTCAGACCTGGGGCTGATATGAGGAAGTGTCAGGCCTGGGGCTGATATGAGGAAGTGTCAGGCCTGGGGCTGATATGAGGAAGTGTCAGACCTGGGGCTGATATGAGGAAGTGTCAGACCTGGGGCTGATATGAGGAAGTGTCAGGCCTGGGCTGATATGAGGAAGTGTCAGGCCTGGGCTGATATGAGGAAGTGTCAGGCCTGGGGGTGACATGAGGCAGTATCAGGCCTGAGGATCTTCAGCTACCCACTTGGCTTGGCTTGGCCTCGGCTTTGTATCTCTTTCGAATGGCACACGCCCCTTCAATGTTGATCATGCGGCTCCAATAAACTCAAATAAATTCCCATTCAATGTCGAGAATTGCTGTGAATGATGAAGCTCAGTATCAGCCTGACAATACTTGCCGTTAAGGTAACACAAAGAATATTATGCTAACAGGTAGAGATGCAAACATGCATTCCTTCCACTAAACGACATGTGGGCGCAACAGCCGAAGCACCTAAAGCCCAAATAATTAACGACTAGACGATTTTACGTGCAAATTATAGGACCGGTATATGGTAAGCAACAAATACTGACTATGCAACCTCCAGTTCCATCCAGAAAATCAATGAGTGTGTAATATAAGCATGAAAGTGTTGGTACGCCTCCATAAAATATAACAGACAATTCATTTCACTTCACGGTGAAACTGTTCTGGGATATAAAAGCAATAAACACCAAAGTCAATGTGTGTGAATGTTAGCGCTGAACAATGTCAATAACGTAATCGGGGCACACATAAAATATCACAGACGGGATATTGGGCATGGTAGTTGGCAATACTCGCAGCAAGCAGAAATTAAACAAGTCATGTCATCACACGGTGACACTTTCATGGGATATAGAAGCAATAAATGCCAAAGTCGATTTGTGTGAATGATAACGCTGAACAATATCAAATCAATATCGGAGCACACATACACCCAGTCCAAAAATTGGCGTACCTTGGATTTCCGTCAGGGATTGCCAAGGGAGTGCCAACTTACACTATTTTTGTATTTAACCGGTTTTCGACCGCTCAACTTAAAACCCTATGCGATTTTTGGTCACACCTGGCGCGATTCTGAGGTATCCAGAATGATTTTACGGACCAGGATTTGCTTTTCTGTGTTTCTGTTCATTTTTTGTCAAACCTCAGTTTGTTTTGTCTTGTCCCCGTGGGATTTTTAAAGCCAAGGGGTGATTTTGAGGCAGCTATACTTTTCATGGCTGGGTGTAATGTTTTTCCGAGCCTTCCCACGATTCTTTTTATGTCCTACCACTTCTCATGGAGGAGGAAATTGACACCATTGTCTCTCCCTTCTGTACACCATTGGGATTCCGTCGCTTTTTGCTGTTCATGGCCCGTATTTTCTACCCTCATGTCATCTATGTGGCCCCGATATTATTTAAAGAACCCGTTGCGTCATGAAGTCCTCCAGCGTGGTTTTCCGGGCTCCCGGGGTACTTATTTCGGGGCTCGGCGCATAGTTTAAAGCCCTGTCGCTTTTGTCAGACTCGGTGTGTCTTGAACGCACACGGTACGCTTTCGGGCTTACGTTATACTTTTAGGACCCCGCGATGTTTTTTTGGGGCCTTAGCGCGACCTTTGTTGCTCCTGATCAAATGCTTTGGGCCCCGACAGGATTTGTTTGGTCCCAGCGCAATTCTTTGTTGTCCGGGCGCGATTTTTCGGGACCCGTTGAGAGTTTTCGTGCCCACTGTAGTTATCTGGGCCCCATTCGAATCTTTGGGGGCCCGGCGTAAGTTGTGGAGCCTCAAGTGCGTTTTTGGCATACCGTAGTTTTTTTCGGGGCCCCCGCGCAATTTTTCCGAGTCCCGGTGTGGTTCTTGGGCATTACCACCCCTCGAAGGGTGTGGTTCTTGGGCATCCCCTTTGCTCCTTCCTCACCCCCCCCCACCCCTTGGGTATGCCACTAGTCCAAGAATATAATTTCCATACCCACAGCACATCATGCTTCTCAATTATGAGCTGTGGGAACATTATATAATTAACATCGAACTGTCTGCAGTGCACCATATTTCAAAACTTTTTCAATTCAGCATTGATGTGATGATGGGACAGGCGAAAAATAGTGCAGCCATGTAAGAACCGTGAGAGTGGCTGCCTAAAGACTTTTGAATATGATGGCCAACCTTGGTCACATTATAGAATAGCCACACAGGGTTTGTATTTAGTGGTTCCCTGTTCCCGTCTTTAACCTAAACATGTTACGACGGTTGTCTCGGTGATTAGTGGTTCCTTGTGCCCGTCGTTACCCTAAACATGTTACGACGGTTGTCTCGGTGATTAGTGGTTCCCTGTTTCCGTTGTTACCCTAAACATGTTACGACGGTTGTCTCGGTGATTAGTGGTTCCCTGTGCCCGTCGTTACCCTAAACATGTTACGACGGTTGTCTCGGTGATTAGTGGTTCCCTGTGCCCGTCGTTACCCTAAACATGTTACGACGGTTGTCTCGGTGATTAGTGCAGGCAATTCAGGAGTCGTCGTCGCAGATGCATGCATGCGTTCCGAAGTGCAGCACTGAAACAGGCTGAATACAACATGCTTTGGCCTCATATTCAGTGACTTCTTCATGTTTTCATTCACGATTGTGTTTGTGGTGAAGGTGTACTGTTGCTTATGCTAGCCAGCGACGAGGTTCTGCGACCATGCCGCATAGTGCGGACAACAAAAGGTGTGTGAGCAACCGTGCATCGGTACCTGTCATATCATAAAAAACATTCTACCACAGCCACACTATCATATAACGGAAAACAATTTGGAGAATATCTTTGCCGTACCTTTCGGGGCTCGTTTACATACGATCTGTATTAGGGCTATTTCAGGACGCCAATCACCAGTGACCATTGTAGACTCAATTGCAAGTTGTTCGTCACACCAGTCCGATATTGGTTTTGAATAAATACCATCAAGCATACGACTATGATATAACAGATGATAGCATAACATTTCACGTAACATAGCATTTGACTGGATATTGAACAAAAATGTGTGCACGGGTTATGATTATGATATTTTGGGTTCCTAGATCAAAGGGGTCACGGAAAGATCATAGATGTTTTATTTTAGGCCACGCAGAAATGTTGAATGTAAAATAATTGTTACAGCTGTACAGATACTTATTTGGACTGGAAGCTTACCAAGCTTATGTATTAATTGAAAGCGGAAAATTCGCCCGATGCAATAAAATAACTGCGACCTTCTAAAGACAAACTTCTGACTGCGTGACCTCGTGACATTTCATCACCACGTGACATCAAAAAACACATTATGACGTTTTTCGTGCTTAGCTTATGGGCGCCCAATTAATTATCAATATGATAATAGGATTCCTTTTGTAAAGCCGAATCCATAATGGATCACAGAGGTCAAATGGCAGTGCCTGACATGAGCTCCTGATGGCGTTATTTCAAGAGCATTGACGGGATAGATGTAATTTAAATGCTGTCCACAGATCCTTACGCCGATATTGTCAGGTACGACAGAGGTAAATGGTTGCATCTGGGTCAGTGACCTTACCTCGATATATTGGATTTATGTGCATTGTTGAAGCGATCGATGTGGGCCGAGCCATATCGTGCCATATGGGTCAGGTGTCCAAGCCCGTTGCAAATATATCGTAATTATATTGAATCACAACAGAGCCACAGGTGGCACCGTGGATGGCATTGGCTAAGCGACCTAGACTTCTCTAAGGCCGAAGTTTGAGGTGTGCATTATAGGTGTTCCATATTGATGTCGTTTTAGAGCACTTTGTTGGAAGAAAGCAAGGCTATAAAGCTGCTATGAATGTTCATAGAGGTCATATTAGGACGATTGCTTTTTATATCACGATGTGCCTTGTAGGTTTTCTTCGCGGTGTGGCCTTCTCGTGTCGCCAGGCCCTGTTGACAGGTGTGCGACATCTCGTATCGCCGGGGCCTGTTGACAGGTGGGTGACATCTTGTGTAGTCGGGTCCTGTTGATCGGTTGGCGACACCTCTTGTCGCCAGGGCCTGTTTATAGGTGGGCGATATCTTGTGTCGGCGGAGCCTGTTGACAGGTGGGCGACATCTCGTGTTGCCAGGGCCTGTTGACAGATGGGTGACATCTCGTGTCGGCGGGCCCTGTTGACAGGTGGGCGATATCTCGTGTCGTCTGGGCCTGTTAACAGGTGGGCGATATATCGTGTCGGCGGAGCCTGTTGACAGGTGGGCGACAGCTCGTGTTGCCAGAGCCTGTTGACAGGTGGGCGACATCTCGTGTCGGCGGGCCCTGTTGACAGGTGGGCGATATCTCGTGTCGTCTGGGCCTGTTAACAGGTGGGCGATATATCGTGTCGGCGGAGCCTGTTGACAGGTGGGCGACAGCTCGTGTTGCCAGGGCCTGTTGACAGATGGGTGACATCTCGTGTCGGCGGGCCCTGTTGACAGGTGGGCGATATCTCGTGTCGCCTGGGCCTGTTAACAGGTGGGCGATATATCGTGTCGGCGGAGCCTGTTGACAGGTGGGCGACAGCTCGTGTTGCCAGGGCCTGTTGACAGGTGGGCGACATCTCGTGTCGGCGGGCCCTGTTGACAGGTGGGCGATATCTCGTGTCGTCTGGGCCTGTTAACAGGTGGGCGATATATCGTGTCGGCGGAGCCTGTTGACAAGTGGGCGACAGCTCGTGTTGCCAGGGTCTGTTGACAGGTGGCCGACGTCTCGTGTCGCCGGGCCCTGTTGACAGGTGGACGACACGTCAGCTTTCCTCTGTCGTCACCACTTTACGTCTTATATCAGAAGCGTTGGTGGAAGCCGCCGCGGTTCCGCAAGTCCCTAAACATGAATGAAGCAGGAAAGTGGCTGAACTTTGCGATTTCGACGATATTAGTACGTTGTGCCCCGGGGGTGGGGGAGGCGTATGAACCTGCCACCCGTCGTATTTCATTTGACAATTGCAGGTCAATTCGCATGCATCGACGTGCCAGGACCGGTTCCAACTGGACCATCGGATAGACGTGGCCGGACCCGACACAGTAACGTCTGCGGACGCTTTTTAGCAGCATTAGTAAGAAATCACCACGCCAGACGGGATACTGGCACGGAACCGACAAATATGCCAAAATACAAATGCAGAACATGTTAATTTACGCAAGCATAAACATTTTGGTACACAGGTGCCGAGTCTGCTCGATATTAAAGCTGCGAATTTGCCTCGGAGACTTCTTTCTTCTAAATACAATTATGATAATGTCAGAGACAGAGATAATCCAATGAACATGACACAAAAGTATCACACGTCTTAAGATGTCCAAAATGCATCCATGTATGCGTATTTCGTGATAATACGACAGCAACCTGCATTTCGCAAACTCCTAAGTCTTTTCCGTCGTTGCACAGTGCGCTGATTTAGTTCCATAAGCACTTGAAGCACCTCCGCTTGCGCCTGGTACAAATTTCCCCGTTTATCCTATTTCGAGATGAATTCTTGCACCGAGCACGGGGCCAAGAAAAGCTGCTGCAATTAGCGGTTAGGGTAGTTCTGTTTTAAAAGCGAACTGAAAGCAAATTGGGTTGCGCAAACCGAGTATTGTAAGTTTGCTCTCTCAACAAATCCACGATTGTAAGTTGTATGTCAACACCAGCTCACCTTAGATAGCTAGTCTAACTAGCCGTCCAGTAAGTCTCTCTTATTTAACACCAGCGAGCGTCTTACTGGTATTAGCTTAATCCGATGGCCGTCCGGTTATTACTATCAAAGAACCGTGCATTTTGCGGGTCATCTACGGTTTCAGTTACACCACCTATGTTAACAAGGCAGGTATTTGCGAACGGTAGGCATGTTGGCATTGTGTAATTGTGGTTGGGGCCCCTACAATCAGTTAGAACTTCTCACTACACGTGTCTCCCCTTGTAGAAACGTTCAGCGGGTTCTTCGAGGTTCCCAGCTACACCACAAACCAGCCATCGAATCTCGGTACACCACAAACCAGTCATCGAGTCTCGGTATCACCCGATTCACTCAGCAGCCCTTCGCCGCTGGTCCGGCTCCTGGTGCGCTGTGGGGGCAGCGCTTGGTCTGGCTCCTGGTGCGCTGTGGCGACAGTGCTTGGTCCGGCTCCTGGTGCGCTGTGGGGGCAGTGCTTGGTCTGGCTCCTGGTGCGCTGTGAGGGCAGTGCTGGTCTGGCTCCTGGTGCGCTGTGGCGACAGTGCTTGGTCTGGCTCCTGGTGCGGTGTGGGGGCAGCGCCGGTCCGGCTCCTGGTGCGGTGTGGGGGCAGTGCTTGGTCTGGCTCCTGGTGTGCTGTGGGGGCAGCGCCGGTCCGGATCCTGGTGCGCTGTGGGGGCAGCGCTGGTCGGCCTCCTGGTGTGCTGTGGGGGCAGCGCTGGTCGGCCTCCTGGTGTGCTGTGGGGGCAGCGCTGGTCGGCCTCCTGGTGTGCTGTGGGGGCAGCGCTGGTCGGCCTCCTGGTGTGCTGTGGGGGCAGCGCTGGTCGGCCTCCTGGTGTGCTGTGGCGGCAGCGCTTTGTCTGCCTCCTGGGTTTGTTACCATTTTGGCGCCAACTCCTGGCGGGCAGTAGGCCACCTTCCCGCACGTCACAGCGTCAGTACGGCCGATGCGTTCCGTCCGAGCTGGATGGCCTCCGTTACCGGCAGAAGCGACCATCATCCATACTCACGGGCGTAGTGACGAGACTTCCGATGACGTCATCAGACCCAGCCGGCAGAAGCGACCATCATCCATACTCACGGGCGTAGTGACGAGACTTCGGGTGACGTAACCAGACCAAGCCGGCAGAAGCGACCACCATCCATACTCACGGGCGTACAGACGAGACTTCCGATGACGTCATCAGACCCAGCCGGCAGAACTTCTTCCGCCGCCACTCGCGACAACCTTCGACGAATGCGCCAGTCACGCCTCCATACTTCTTTACATTCCATACTTTGAAACGATACAGGATGTATAGAAGAACGGGAGAGCGACTGGCGTGCCGGCGAGCGAGGGACGAGGCTTGCGTGCCGACGGCGGCGACACGTGAGGCGCGCGTCGAGAACGTCGCGACTGCGGCCGGCGCCGACGCGCTCCCGACAGCTACTGGCCGGCGCGCGCCGCACTCATGTGCTACACTGGCGCGGCCTAAATTAGTCCGGCCCGACGCGGCCGTTGGCGGCGCGCCAGCCGCCGTAGAGGTGGCGCGCCCCGAAATAAACCGCTCACGCCAGGTCCCCGCCACCCCAGCGTCGCTGTCCCCTGCTCCCCGCCACCCCAGCGTCGCTGTCCCCTGCTCCCCGCCACCCCATCCCACCGTCGCTGTCCCCTGCTCCCCGCCACCCCAGCGTCGCTGTCCCCTGCTCCCCGCCATCCCACCGTCGCTGTCCCCTGCTCCCCGCCACCTCACCGTCGCTGTCCCCTGCTCCCCGCCACCCCAGCGTCGCTGTCCCCTGCTCCCCGCCACCCCACCGTCGCTGTCCCCTGCTCCCCGCCACCCCACCGTCGCTGTCCCCTGCTCCCCGCCACCCCAGCGTCGCTGTCCCCTGCTCCCCGCCACCCCACCGTCGCTGTCCCCTGCTCCCCGCCATCCCACCGTCGCTGTCCCCTGCTCCCCGCCACCCCAGCGTCGCTGTCCCCTGCTCCCCGCCACCCCACCGTCGCTGTCCCCTGCTCTCCGCCACCCCAGCGTCGCTGTCCCCTGCTCCCCGCCATCCCACCGTCGCTGTCCCCTGCTCCCCGCCACCCCACCGTCGCTGTCCCCTGCTCCCCGCCATCCCACCGTCGCTGTCCCCTGCTCCCCGCCACCACACCGTCGCTGTCCCCTGCTCCCCGCCACCCCACCGTCGCTGTCCCCTGCTCCCCGCCGGCCGCGAAGACAGCTGCCGGAACGCCAAGACAGCGGCGCTGGGGCCGCGCCGTCTCAGCTGGCCAACTGCCACAGCAGCTGCCGTCCAGCTGCCACAACTGCTGCCGCAGGGCCGAGACAGCGGCGCTGAGGCAGTACTGTCTCAGCTGGCCAGCTGCACAACAGCTGCCGGCCAGCCTCTGGTCGACATCTGCCGGCTGCAAACTGGCTATTATTTCAAGGGTATACAAATTGTACGAAGTGTGATCATGATGTTTACGGCATCCTTTTAACTGAATGCCCTTCCTTCAGATCGATTATTTTATAGTTATGTAAGCTAACCGTTTTATTTCAATGAATGGAATTATTGATGTATGTTGTTCATATAGCCTTGGAAAAGATATGGCGTGAATATCAGTCTACGCTAGCGAGTCATGGACTATGCCTTTCGCAGTTCCCGCTTGAGTAGTTTGGGTACCTTAACATTAGTAAGTGCTGGGCGGTACTTTTGATGAGGATCGTATGTGGTGGAACAGCTGCCGCTCGTGTTGTGTGAGTACCTGCTGCTTGCCGTTCCACATAGGGACAAGTACATATTTACACTACGCAGCGCGATGCTGGTGCAAGTCAAATATCTCATACATCTTCTGCCTCCCCTCTCGCCTCAATACCACGTACAGCCGTTGGGGAATTCAAACGGTCGCCGCGTGAAAGGACTGGTGGTGTCTTCTCCAGCCAGAGATGAGTACAGGAACTTGTGACGTGACCTGCAGCCAGAGAGTAGCACAGGAACTTGTGACGTGACTTGCAGCCAGAGAGAGCATGTGGACTTGTGGTGACTTCTGCACTCAGAGAGAAGTGAGGGACTTGTGACGTGACCTACAGCCAAAGAGAGTATGTGTACTTGTGGTGACTTCTGCACTCGGAGAGGAGTACAGGAACTTGTGACGTGACCTGCAGCCAGAGGAGGGTACAAGGACTGGTGGTGTCTTCTACAGCCAGAGAGGATTACAGGGATTTGCGGTATGACCTGTAGTCAGAGAGGGGCACAGGGGTTTGTGACATGGCCAGCAGTCAGAGGTGGGTACGACAATTAGTGACGTGACCTGCAGCTAAGGAGTGTGCAGGAAATGCTTACATGTCCTGCAGCCAAGGGGAGTACAGGGGCTGGCGATATTACTGGCAGTCGGAGATACAAAGCCGGATGAGATTTTCGAGATTTCAACTGGGGACGAAAGAAAAATGTGGTCCCTTCTTCGCATTTTTTCGTCACTATCCTTGCCACACTTTTGAGCCTTCGGAACGAATGCAATATCAGAAGGAAATTCCATGGTTCATGTGGCATTGCGATGGCAAAAATAAAATCCCAAAACTCTTCCACTTAGTACTTGGGTCCGCCATGGATGGTAATCAAATTGACAGTCTCATAGTTCCATATTAATTGATTCGAACATGCAAAGTCGTTTGGGCTATTACAAACAGCAAGGCGACTATAAACGGTCGAAACACTCGACATGGCTAATTTCCAGAACTTCAGAATTGCTCGATTTGACATTGAGTTAAGAGGTACTTCCAGTAACTTGCAACTATCCTACCTAATGCAAGAACCTACACATGTTGCTACTGACACACCTAACCTTTTATATCTTGTACTTATCTCAAACCCTGATCTAGCTGTGATAGTAAAGTTCTACCTTTGTCGTCTGTTATTGACCATGGTCCTATATTTGCAATACTTGGCATAATACAGCCCTCAAGATGCATAAAGAGAATGGTTTCATCCATATTTTCAGCCCGGGAAAAGCATGTGCATGTTTACTCCAAGCATATGTACATCATAGTCACAGCATGGAACAAAGTCGACTGTCGCGCATGGCTGAAATAACTGAGCGGTCAACGGCAGCGGCCGACTGGCTGGGACCAGGTCAACGGCAGCGCAGAACATCGCTACAGAGCACGTAGGCAGCAGCTTAAAGTAATAACAAGTCTCCACCTACACGCATCAGTAGAAAATAAGTAGCGCCAGAGATGATAACCAAAGCGCGGACCTATTTGAAGAAAAATAGAGAGCCAAGATGAGGGATAGACTGGAATCGGAGCAATGCTTACAACCGAATTTAAGATTTCCTTTCTTCACGCCGATTCATGCATGGTATGACTGTCCAGAACCGCTACCGATATTTGGTGGTGTGACCAACCTTTCATGAAATCTGACTGATTGGTCTCGAGGTCAGACAGCCGTCCAATATACAGCACGGCCCAGTGACCTGATCATACCCACAGGACACACTCACGTGACCTCTGACGTCACAACACCTAAATGCCGCTCTGAGCATTCCTGCTTTCTTTGCATTCTGAGCTGATCATAGCTTGTATTGCTTTGGGTACTTTGGATGTGACTTTCTCAGAATAGTCCACTTGTCGAGTTGTCCGAAGAAGCCACGTGTCGAGTTGTCCGAAGAAGCCACGTGTCGAGTTGATAGAAAATGTCACGTGTCGAGTTGACGGAAAAGGCCATATGTCGAGTTGACAGAAAGGGCCGCGTGTACAATTGACAAAAGGTCACGTGTTGAGTTGACAGATGAGGTCGCGGGAAGTACACGGGTGATAAGAGCACACAACTTTACGCGACGTGAGCGACTATGCCTCTTCAGGAAATGGTCACATTTGACATGACCTGGGAGAGTAACCTGGCCTAATACGAATTGAAATACCACAGAATATGTCAAAGCTGATAATGAAAACGAGAGTCCAATGTTATGAGCTCTCTGCATAGCTTAGTTGGTCGATATTCGTGACGGCAAAACGAGCCGAGCCATGTGATAAATAGCCAGGACACACGCTCCCACTTCCACTAAAACCTCTTATTCTCAGCAACACGTGTCCACACGCTTCTCCTCCAGTTGGCACGCGCCATTCTCTTGTTTTCCCTTTTGTCTGCTGCTAATACGGCCACATATTTATGGCCAGATATGAATATCGTGCGTGCGGGTGGGTCTGTGCTGGTAGAAGCTCATAAGCTTGACCTAGCGATGTCGGAGATAAGTAAGATGGAAGATATGCCATGACACATTATATGTATTACAAAATACGCTCCGCATTGTGTCCTGCATATCTGTACCGATGACGGATCCTTTGAGACAGAGGCGTAGGAGCGTCTCAGAAAGTGTGGCCGGACCAAACCCCCGTGGTGGTTGATTCGCGCCATACATGGCCATAACATTAATCTTGCGTGAAAAATCGTGGACCAATGGCCCGCTTGGCCCCTTGGCCCTGAGTCCCTACACCTATGCTTTGAGGTCGAAACGTCTACATTGCATTGAAGTTGTATCCGCATGATTAGTTCGCCAGCATTACTCATCCTTACTCACATTTACCGCTGAATAACTCACAAGTATACACTTTAAGATCCTGGTGAACCACCTGAGTAATTCATGAGTCATGGGCCGAAATCAAAAGCCCGAACCGGGCTGGCAGTACAGCCCAACTTGCCGAACATGTGCAGTTCTCGCTGAAGGTCATAGATTACCCCAGCCCCTCACTAAACCCGAGCCGGGCTGGCAGTGAACCCAAGGTGCCGAACACGTGCAGTTCCCGCTCAGTCATAGCTTACCCCCAGCCTCCCTGATGTCTGGCGTCTCGTGGTGTCCTGCTACCACGCCGGAAACCGCACAGTTCCGGCCAGTGGGTACATGAGAGCTGTCTGAGTGGGATGGGAGCGTGCGACCTCTGACAGGGACGGAGCCAGACATCCGTATTGGGGGAATTCGTCTCGAGGGAAGCTATTTCATCGGGAGGGGTGCTACTGCAAGAATCCCTGAAGGGGGTGAAAAGTTTGTTGAGAGGGAGAGGAAGAGTGAACTAAAATATTTCATTGGAGCGTCTTTCCCTCTGAGAGGTATCATGGGATGAAAATTCCGTTGAGTGGGAGGGTACACTCCAGCCTCCCAAGAGGGGCGCCTTTTACCGGTCAGAGTGATACCACATTGCTATGAGGGGAAAATTCTCCCCGTGCCGCCTCTGTACCCGCCCTTGATCTTTGACCTACAGCAGTGACGTCACGGCCCAATTTCCGGACGTCGTTCGAGAGCCATGTGCTGTCCCACGCCGAGACTGCGTGGGAGAGAAGAGGGAAGGGGACAGCTGATGGCTATGGTGGCATCGGAGGAGCATGGTGGGGTTCCAGACCTCCTGCATTGTTATCCTGCACCTGTCTGGTGTCAGATGACATCGTTATCCCGCACCTGTCAGGTGTCAGACGACATCGTGATCCCGCACCTGTCAGGTGTCAGACGACATCGTGATCCCGCACCTGTCAGGTGTCAGACGACATCGTGATCCCGCACCTGTGAGGTGTCAGACGACATCGTTATCCCGCACCTGTCAGGTGTCAGACGACATCGTTATCCCGCACCTCTCAGGTGTCAAACCACATCGTTTGCAGCCTGCCACTTTTCCAATGGTTAGCTACTTCGCAAATATGTGTGATTCTTCACACTGACGTCGGAGTGGTTATGAAGGTAAAGTATATTGAACGTGAGACGGGAAAACACCCGATATTTATCTTCATTTGTAGTCACAGCAATGGAGTGGCGAAATACATACCAAGGGAAGACCAAACCATAGGAATGGTAACCCTACAAACTTCCGAATTGCAACATTTGCACCAGTTGTGTGATCGACATCTTTGCAAGAGAGGAGCACCGCAACAATGAACGAGAGGAGCTGAAGCCGAGGGAAAGGCTGAACCAAGTAAAAATTAGTTATCTGTAGCCTTGGCTGCGACCATGTAGCTTCCAGCACTGCATGGAAGCAGTGACATCAAAATGACTCCTACCGTAACAACCATAAAATGGCTCCTGCTGTACCTACCTCAAAGTGGTTCCTGCCGTACCTCGAGATGGTTTCTACCGTGCCTACCGTGAAATGGTTCCTCTCGTGCCTAAAACGGCTCCTACCGTGCCGTAAAATAGCTCAAGCCTCGACATGGCTCCAACTATTCCTCAAAACTGATCTTCCCGTACCTCAAAACGGCTCCAGCCGAACCTCAAAACCTCGTGTCCTCAGTTGCTTCCGTTGCTCCTACTGTACTTCAACACGAGTAGCACGTTGATTAGCACTGTTGAGGTCCTACCGTACCTCAGAATGGTTCTCACCAGGGATGCTCGCCATGTGTGGAGAGCGCAATGGCGGCCGACCGCATGCTGCGTCAGCTGGCGAGGGGAGCCCGAGCGCCCCCCCCCCCCCTCCCCCAGCGTCTTCAGTTGCATCATGGCCGCGTACAGCAGCGTGCGAGCTAACACTAGCAGGCAGATTCACCCCGTGTGGGTGGCAGTCTCCTCATCAGCCAATCTCTCAGCTGGCAATTCAGGTCCGAGACCCGACTGCGACTCAAATAGCTTTTCCAGTAATCCAGAAGCAAAAGTGTACGCTTGTCATTGGAATGCACAACCAGCAATGGCAGTTATCGTTCTTGTGATAATGCATGTGGCAGGGAATGTCGGGCAGATGCAGGGGCACTGGAGGACTGTCCTCCCCTATGGATAAGTAGCTCCCACCCAGGCAAGAAAGATAGCCCTTCATGAAGACTCGAGTCCGCCCTTCCCACCCACTTAAAGGATGTTCAAAAAAAGTTCTCCTTTCAGAGAAAACGTCGCCACTTTAGTACGCGCGAGTCTCTCCCCCGCTTAAAGAAGCCCCTCCGAGGACATGCTCCCTCACCCCCCTCCCAACGAAAATTCCTGGATCCGCCCCTGGAGAAGGTTCAAATACAATTTAGGAACCGCCGGTAACGGCCGACTGGAATTTGCGCCTCCGAGTAACTTGCATTACGGACGCTTGCATTGCGTTCTTTACGCCCAAGAGTTCGTTTGAATGTCATGATCGGAAATGGTACTTCGACTTGGGAGAAAACGTCGGGATGTATTATTCAGGTCAGATGCACATGTTCAGGCTGTGGACGTTCGTCCTCCATAGTGTGTGTCGTTCTGTTGATGAGGGCGACCACCCACCGTCAGATGTGGCCGGACTGGCTATGCTGAAGTATTTCAGAAATTTACAATGCGAAAATAGCATTAACAGACATGCAAAATGTGCATTTCATCCCACCCCACGTCCTGCCTCAATTCCACGGGACAGGCCACTACGACATTATGGCACATCACAATGAGTCGATTGGAATTTCTGCACACAGTTTACAATTACCAACGGATGCTACGCTGGTCCTGCATCATAGCGGTCACCAGGAAGCTGCGACAGTGACGGTAATATACAGCGCAACCAGTGCAACATGGGGAGCTGGCCATCAATTTGTTCGCCAAACAATTTGCGGGTACACATCGCGTCTTGCTCCGCAATTAGATATTGGGTATTTACACGCTCAAAAAGTTTGTTGGTAGCGCACCACACCAGTCAGACACGGCCGTGTTGGTAGCGCATCACACCAGTCAGACACGGCCGTGTTGGTAGCGCACCACACCAGTCGGACACGGCCGTGTTGGTAGCGCACCACACCAGTCAGACACGGTCGTGTTGGTAGCGCACCACACCAGTCAGACACGGCCGTGTTGGTAGCGCACCACACCAGTCGGACACGGCCGTGTTGGTAGCGCACCACACCAGTCGGACACGGCCGTGTTGGTAGCGCATCACACCAGTCAGACACGGCCGTGTTGGTAGCGCACCACACCAGTCAGACACGGCCGTGTTGGTAGCGCACCACACCAGTCGGACACGGCCGTGTTGGTAGCGCACCACACCAGTCAGACACGGCCGTGTTGGTAGCGCATCACACCAGTCAGACACGGCCGTGTTGGTAGCGCACCACACCAGTCAGACACGGCCGTGTTGGTAGCGCATCACACCAGTCAGACACGGCCGTGTTGGTAGCGCACCACACCAGTCAGACACGGCCGTGTTGGTAGCGCACCACACCAGTCAGACACGGCCGTGTTGGTAGCGCACCACACCAGTCAGACACGGCCGTGTTGGTAGCGCACCACACCAGTCAGACACGGCCGTGTTGGTAGCGCATCACACCAGTCAGACACGGCCGTGTTGGTAGCGCATCACACCAGTCAGACACGGCCGTGTTGGTAGCGCACCACACCAGTCGGACACGGCCGTGTTGGTAGCGCACCACACCAGTCAGACACGGCCGTGTTGGTAGCGCACCACACCAGTCAGACACGGCCGTGTTGGTAGCGCACCACACCAGTCGGACACGGCCGTGTTGGTAGCGCACCACACCAGTCAGACACGGCCGTGTTGGTAGCGCACCACACCAGTCGGACACGGCCGTGTTGGTAGCGCATCACACCAGTCAGACACGGCCGTGTTGGTAGCGCACCACACCAGTCAGACACGGCCGTGTTGGTAGCGCACCACACCAGTCGGACACGGCCGTGTTGGTAGCGCACCACACCAGTCAGACACGGCCGTGTTGGTAGCGCACCACACCAGTCGGACACGGCCGTGTTGGTAGCGCACCACACCAGTCAGACACGGCCGTGTTGGTAGCGCATCACACCAGTCAGACACGGCCGTGTTGGTAGCGCATCACACCAGTCAGACACGGCCGTGTTGGTAGCGCACCACACCAGTCAGACACGGCCGTGTTGGTAGCGCACCACACCAGTCGGACACGGCCGTGTTGGTAGCGCACCACACCAGTCAGACACGGCCGTGTTGGTAGCGCACCACACCAGTCAGACACGGCCGTGTTGGTAGCGCACCACACCAGTCGGACACGGCCGTGTTGGTAGCGCACCACACCAGTCAGACACGGCCGTGTTGGTAGCGCATCACACCAGTCAGACACGGCCGTGTTGGTAGCGCATCACACCAGTCAGACACGGCCGTGTTGGTAGCGCACCACACCAGTCGGACACGGCCGTGTTGGTAGCGCACCACACCAGTCGGACACGGTCGGTAGCCTCAGTGATACCCCTAGCTGTACCCACCTCGTCCGCCCCACGCCGACGTCGTCACGTGCACCTCACCGTGTCAGCAGCAGGTCGGCGGCCGCCTCACGCACTGCCCCGGCCTGCCAGGTCACGACGGCGCCGGCCGGCGGCCGCCGGTCACTGGACGGCTCTGCTGCCGCGCGCGCACTGCTCAGTCGCTGGTCCAGGGCCGCGCCACCCCCTCGAGGTCACGACAGCGCCGGCCGGCGGCGGACGGTCACTGGACGCCTGAGCCGCCGCCGTGCCGCCACCGCTGCCGCTGACGACGCGCACTGTTTATCGCAAGGGCGCGGCTCTGTATCGGGGGTACGGCCGAACCCCGCGAGGAGGACCCGCGCTGGTCGGTCTGGACAGTCCGACGGTCTGGACCATGTGTGCTCGGGAGCCGGACCCAATCGGCCCCAATCGGCCCCGATTATAGACAGGGGCGCGAGCGGTGGCCGTCGCTTCGGGCACGCTTGAACCGCAAGCTAAAGACGGCAGGTACGGGCTGCATCATTGGCTACAGACCGCTGGTATGGCCTTCACCGCCGGCTACAGACCGCGGGTATAGCCTGGACTGCCGGCCACAGACCGCTGGTGTAGCCTGGACTGCCGGCTACAGACCGCTGGTATGACCTGCACCGCCGGCTACAGACCGCGGGTATAGCCTGGACTGACGGCTACAGACCGCTGGTATAGCCTGGACTGCCGGCTACGGACCGCTGGTATGGCCTGCACCGCCGGCTACAGACCGCGGGTATAGCCTGGACTGCCGGCTACAGACCGCTGGTATAGCCTGGACTGCCGGCCACAGACCGCTGGTATAGCCTGCACTGCCGGCCACAGACCGCTGGTATAGCCTGGACTGCCGGCTACAGACCGCTGGTATAGCCTGGACTGCCGGCCACAGACCGCTGGTATAGCCTGGACTGCCGGCCACAGACCGCTGGTATAGCCTGCACTGCCGGCTACAGACCGCGGGTAAGACCTGCACCGCCAGCTGCAGGCGGCGGTGTAAGCGGTGAAGCAATCGGGCTCAGTGGAGTTGGCTCTGCTGTGTCCCGGTACACCAAGCCTTACAGCCCTCTCTCCCTGCGGCCTCGTACACCCAGCCTTTCAGCCCTCTCTCCCTGCGGCCTCGTACACCCAGCCTTTCAGCCCTCTCTCCCTGCGGCCTCGTACACCCAGCCTTTCAACCCTCTCTTCCCGTGGCATCGTACACAAAATCTTTCGATCCTCTCTCTGCAAAGAGCTGCTACACACCCACAGGACATAGCAGAATATAGTGTGCATCCCCCAAGCCTAGTACGCCGTTCCCCATGATTTCACCTCGAAGTATGGCAGTTTTTAGCAGCTCCAGTTGCTGCTTACCCTTCGTTTGGAAGTCGCGACTCCTTGAAGTAATATCGTGGCTCTATCTTTGCAGGAGTGGTCACGGGAAGTGGGAGCTGCCGCCTGCCTCTGCGTGTTCCTCATCTGGAAGACGGCACCACCTGTGGCAGCCACACACGGGTGATCCCAGGGAGGGAGAGCTTCCTCCTGCCCCCCCTCCTGCGTGTCCCGTATCCGGACAGCGGCACTTGTCACGAATATGGACCTGTCTCGTGTATTGAAAAATATCGTATAAGGAATCATCTTGGTTATGGAACCATCTTATATATTGAGCATTCCAAGATATGGAACCATCTCAGATATGGAACCATCTCAGATATGAACCAATCTCAGATATGGAACCATCTCGTATATTGAACCATTCAGATATAGAACCATCCTGTATACTGAACTATCTCAGATATGGAGCCATCTCGTTTATTGAACCATTCGGATATCGAACCATCCTGTATATTGAGCCATCTCAGATATTAAACCATCTCAGATATGGAACCATCTCATTTATTGAACAATGGAGATTGGCAATACATTACGGATAGTCCCCCCTAGCAGTCAGCTCGGAGGCGTAACCAAGGCCTCAACTTAACCCAAGACGCTGGTGAACTGTCCAGACCAGTCCACCAGTGTCTGGTGTACTGGTCTGGTGTACTGGTCTGGTGTACCGGTCTGGTGTACTGGTCTGGTGTACTGGTCTGGTGTACCGGTCTGGTGTACTGGTCTGGTGTACCGGTCTGGTGTACTGGTCTGGTGTACCTGTCTGGTGTACTGGTCTGTTGTACTGGTCTGGTGTATTGGTCTGGTGTACTGGTCTGGTGTACTGGTCTGTTGTACTGGTTTGGTGTACTGGTCTGGTGTACTGGTCTGGTGTATTGGTCTGGTGTACTGGTCTGGTGTACTGGTCTGGTGTGCCGGTCTGGTGTACTGGTCTGGTGTACTGGTCTGGTGTACTGGTCTGGTGTACTGGTCTGGTGTACTGGTCTGGTGTACCGGTCTGATGTACCGGTCTGGTGTACTGGTCTGGTGTACCGGTCTGGTGTACTGGTCTGGTGTACTGGTCTGGTGTACTGGTCTGGTGTACTGGTCTGGTGTACCGGTCTGGTGTACTGGTCTGGTGTACTGGTCTGGTGTACTGGTCTGGTGTACTGGTCTGGTGTACTGGTCTGGTGTACTGGCCTGGTTTACTGGTCGTCTGCATGTGCAGCGTGGACAGCTGTGTGCTCGGGCCAGACAGGCAAACACCCGTCCAATTTGCACTTGCGTGTGAAACTGTGGACGCATTGGCTGTCTGAATGTCCACACACTATACCGGAACACATCTCCTCATGCCATCAGTCGTGGCCCTAGTCATGGCCCTCCGTGGCAATTCCGTACAGCAGACAATGCTGGTGCTCAGAGGGAAAGGAGCATCCAATTTCTGAGAGCATTTCCGTCTTTGGTCGCATTTGTCACATTCCTCTGGCCTCAGAGAAAGCCGTTGCACGGTCCACCGCGCTTCCTTCGTCGCCACCTTCGCTTGCGTTTTGAGAGTATATTTGTCCCTCCTCCACGCACACCCGTCTCCCTTCCACGCACGCCAGCCCCCAACCCTATCCACATCCGTCTCTCTCCCAACCACATCTGTCTCCCTCCCACCCACACCTGTCTCCCTCCCACCCACACCTGTCTCCCTCCCGTCCATACCCGTCTCCCTCTCACCCACACCCGTCTCCCTCCCACCCACACCTGTCTCCCTCCCACTCACACTTGTCTCCCTCCCGTCCATACCCGTCTCCCTCCCGTCCATACCCGTCTCCCTCTCCGTCCATACCCGTCTCCCTCCTGTCCATACCCGTCTCCCTCCCGTCCATACCCGTCTCCCGCCCAGCCACACCTGTCTCCCTCCCGTCCATACCTGTCTCCCGCCCAGCCACACCCGTCTCCCGCCCAGCCACACCCGTCTCCCTCCCAGCCACACCTGTCTCCCTCCCGTCCATACCCGTCTCCCTCCCGTCCATACCCGTCTCCCTCCCGTCCATACCCGTCTCCCTCCCGTCCATATCCGTCTCCCTCCCACCCACACCCGTCTCCCTCCCGTCCATACCCGTCTCCCTCCCGTCCATATCCGTCTCCCTCCCACCCACACCCGTCTCCCTCCCACCCACACCCGTCTCCCTCCCAGCCACATCTGTCTCCCTCCCACCCACACCTGTCTCCCTCCCACCCACACCTGTCTCCCTCCCGTCCATACCCGTCTCCCTCCCGTCCATACCCGTCTCCCTCCCGTCCATACCCGTCTCCCGCCCAGCCACACCCGTCTCCCGCCCAGCCACACCCGTCTCCCTCCCAGCCACACCTGTCTCCCTCCCGTCCACACCCGTCTCCCGCCCAGCCACACCCGTCTCCCGCCCAGCCTCACCCGTCTCCCGCCCAGCCACACCCGTCTCCCGCCCAGCCACACCCGTCTCCCTCCCAGCCACACCCGTCTCCTCCCGCCCAGCCACACCCGTCTCCCTCCCAGCCACACCCGTCTCCCGCCCAGCCACACCCGTCTCCCTCCCAGCCACACCTGTCTCCCTCCCGTCCATACCCGTCTCCCTCCCAGCCACATCCGTCTCCCGCCCAGCCACACCCGTCTCCCTCCCAGCCACACCTGTCTCCCTCCCAGCCACACCCGTCTCCCGCCCAGTCACATCCGGCTCCTCGTCCCATTTCGTCCCCCGGCTCCCGACGCGTTCGCCTTCCTCCCGCACGTATTCCTCACGTACAATCGTCCCCCGTCTCCCGACGCGTTCGCCTTCCTCCCGCACGTATTCCTCACGTACAATCGTTCCCCGTCTCCCGACGCGTTCGCCTTGCTCCCGCACGTATTCCTCACGTACAATCGTCCCCCGTCTCCCGACGCGTTCGCCTTGCTCCCGCACGTATTCCTCACGTACAATCGTCCCCCGTCTCCCGACGTGTTCGCCTTCCTCCCGCACGTATTCCCCACGTCCGCTCGTCTCCGCCACTCTGCCTGCTCCGCGGCTGGGCGGCTGCGTCACAAATGCCAATTGTTCTGTCGTTGTTGCACCGTCGGCGGATGATATGGCCGAAGCGATGGGGTACGCGATGATGGTGGGGAGGGGGTCTGACTGGCGCCGGCGCGGTGCCACGGGCTGCTGTGACTCACAGTCTTCATATGGCATGGCAGCTGCGGTGACTTCCCCCACCCCACCCCCACCCCACCCCCATACACACACATTCCTCTCCCTCACACAAGCACCGCGTACTGCACTCCCCCGTTCGTTCGCACACCGGTCACCGCTTGCTATAAATACAGCGTTTTTAAGGAGCGTGTCGCTTTTTCCTGGCACCGGCCTGTTTGTAAGGCCCTCATGCTGTATTTCCGGTCCTAATGTGCTGCGATGGAATTTTTTGGAGCTAGAGTACGATTTCTTTGGCTACGAGAGTTCTTTGAACCAGACGCAATTTTTCGGGATCTCGTCCGAATTTGTGGATGCTCGGGTCGTTTCCCCAGCTTGATTTTTTTGGCCCCGGTGCGATTGGTGTGCCCGCCGTGGGACGTTGTTGGGACCCCAGAACATTCTTTTAAAGGTTCGATGCATTTTGGGGGCATTTGATGAACGCCGTGGGACCCCGGAGTGATCTTCCGGGATGGATATAATTTTCATGACCCAAGTTTTATTTTCGGATCTCGGTGGTATTTGTGGATCCCGGCGAGATTTTCGATGCCCAGGCTGTGGTGTTTTGGGAACCCGACGTAATTTTTATGGACCCAGCCTTATTTGTAGGAGCCCAGCCTTATTCGGGAGCCTTGCCATCCACTTCATACCGCAGGTTTCGCACACCTGTGTTGGTAGGCTGGCCCGCCGTACCGTTGTGTCGTGCGGTACAGCGTGCACCAGGTGGTCAGCGCCGGCCCTCCACTGATACCAAAGTTTTGTAGATTTCTCGGCTTTCGGCATAAAAGCAATTGCTTGATATATTGACTTCTTTTATCTCAAGAAATTGAAAGTGAAAGCACTCGTCATCAGTTCTCTGATCTTCCAATAATGTGTTCAACTTTCATAAAGCGAGATCCTACAGTTCCAGTATGGGTCGCCCAAACTAGAAAGGATAATCAAATTCAAAAGTTTACCCAAACCCAAAATTATATCCAAACTCGAAAGGATGCACAAGCGCGAAAGGATTCCCAAGTCCGAAAGGATGCTTAAGCAGGTTAGTATAAGTTATAAACAAGCAGGAGACATGGACTCTTCAAAATTATTGTTGTTGCTATACCGTATTTTGAGTTTGCTTTTTGCATGCATTTCCATGGGTCTAATTCTAAATTTAGATATTATTGCTGCTGACTATGCAAGGTGAAATGCACACCGTGGTAGGAGATATCCCGTATCAAACAGAGGGCCCACGTGGCGGGAGGCATCAACTATCAAACAGACGACTCACGTGGTAGGAAACATCGCGTATCAAACAGAGGGGTGAGGCTCATAAGATCTACTTTCAGAAGATCTATTTTCAGTAGATCTACGTTCAGAAGATCTATTTTCAGAAGACCTACTTTCAGAAGGTCTATGTTCACAAGACCTACTTGGAGGAGGAAATGTTCACAAGATCTACTCCCAAGACTGAATTGTTCAGAGGATCTACTCGAAGTCGAAAGTGTTCACAGGATCTACTTTCAAGAGAATGTTTTTCACAAGATCTACTCTCGGGGCTGGGTTGTTCAGAGGATCTACAAATAGGCCTCAAGTGTTCAGAAGATCTACTCCCGAATGCAAATGTTCAGAGGATCTACTGAAAGCTGGAAGTGTTCACAAGATCTACTCCCGGGACTGGTTTGTTCAGAAGATCTACTCGAAGACGAAAGTGTTCACAGGATCTACTTTCAGGATAATTTTTTTTTCACAAGATCTACTCTCGCGACCGGATTGTTCAGAGGATCTACAAATAGGCCTTAGTTGTTCAGAAGATCTACTGCTGGAAATGGTCAGAAGATCTACTCCTGGAAATGTTCAGAGGATCTACTCCGAGGACGGAAGTGTTCACAAGATCTACTCCCGGGACGGAATGTTCAGAGGATCTACTCTTGGTCCGGTATGTTCAGAGGATCTACTTTCGGGACTGGGTTGTTCAGAAGATCTACTCTCAATTGTGATGTCCAAGAAGCATAAGTTCAGCTTTCACTCGCTAGGTAGCAGCACGGTCTTGGTATTACGGCATTGAATAAGGACTGAAAGTCATCAGATTGAACGCTGAAGCATAGGTTACAATATTTATCGCTAGATGGCAGGATGACACCATTGAACAAGCGCTCGTTGTGTGTCCGCGTTGTTGACGGATCGTCACGCGCGTGCAGTGCTGACAGCATCAGAATCACGATGCTCAAGGTGCTTTTACTGTTGTTGGACCACACCTAGTGCATGCCATTAATAGTAGCATTGTGAACCGTGACCTCCCGTCATCATGAGTCGAGCATTACCTGTGGGCGTAAAACGAGCGGCACTGACTGGGAGTTAATTTTTTTTTTGGGTGGGGGGCGTGACGGGAATATTGGTGGCCCAAGAGCGATTGTTTGTAGTTCAAATGCGATTATCTGCAGGCACGGATACAACTTACATTTGCGCTTCCGCACATTTGCGCATACGTACTTTTGCACTTACGTACACTTCCGCATACGTACATTTTCCATACGTGAATCTGCGCTTACGTACAATTGCAATACGTACATCTGAGCTTAAGTGCATTTGCTTACGTACATCTGCCATACGTACACTTGTCATAGAATCAGATATGCCCCCATAGGAGAAGGCCCTATAAGAGGGGTACTCCCTCTTTGGGGTACTCCCTCTTTGAAGGAAAGGTGCTCCTCTTGGAAGACCCGACTGTATCCCTGCCTCAAATATTCTAGCCAGGGGCGCCACTCCATGAGGAAAATGCGCCCCTGCGGGAATGCTCGCGTGTGCCCCTCAATTTTTTTTTTCAACCGTAGGTCCCCCTGAAAGGCTAAGTGGTTCCCTTCTGGGCATGTGCCTCCATAATAATTCATCGATCCACCCATTCCTTAGGGATAAGATGGACTGGCATTCAGCTATTGTATTTTCCTAATAAATTTCTACCTTGATATAATATTTACCATTACCATTACACGATGACATTTCCTCGGCAAACAGAAAATAATCCGAAAAATTATTGTACACCTCCTATATTCGCATGTAACCCTACACCCAACCAAAAAATATGACAATTCAATTCATCGTACCAATCTTCACCGCCATGGTTCTTCTATCATAACATGCCATGAAGTGTATTCAAAATATGTCACAAAAGTCGAACTGGGGCAGCATAAATTTGTGTTGAGGACACCAAATATCCCATCGGGGGTTATAAATAATCATAGCAGTGCCCTCAGTCACCGGAAACCCAACAAAATCCCGGGAGCCTCCAAAACACAGCGAGTCCAGAAGAAAAGCTACACAGTTGCCGTGCAGAGTTACAACGCTGGATAGAGCTGATACAGATGCGCTGGAACCTTATATTAGCGTACTAGGAGCCCAAACACACCGGGGCCAAAACGCGCCCGGGCCCTCAAACCGCACAGGAGCTGCAGACGTCATGAGAACCCAAAGAATCCAGGGGCCCGCAAAGTGACATCATCATAAAAAAGTACGCCGAGACAGTAAATAAACACACCGGGCCTTCGGAAACGCGCCGGTCCATCGGTCACCGATCATGTCTCTCTGTACCTTATCTCTAGCCCGAAACCCAAGCCAAATCTCATAATTTCAATCTGCCATTAGCCAGTCTTGATGTCCAAAGCTTCCCCGAAACCCAGTGTACTGCTGATTGGACCCGGACGACCAAGGATGCTTCCCCGGTGTGATTATCAGTAAGGTTGGGTTATTAGCGACAGCGACGGATAGACAGCTTCAGGAAGGGAAGGCTATGGGCAAAGATAACTTGTGCCTGTCATGGCGTCTCGACGTGAGAGCTCTATACACTTTAATGTATGCAAGGTTGTCTTCAAACATATGCCTATGACGGTACACATGTGTCGAAATGTAAGGCCTATGTCACTAAAATAGGAACGTGAACATTGTTTCAATATACGTACAAATATTTCACACATATACGTCTGTTTATGCATAGCACTCTTGAATACAATGATAAAGATCTGGTCGGAGTTATGTTGGGACGATGCCTAAGTACCATTTCGAAAACAGGTCATACATTATGGTTTCTGGGCTTCCCGGTGTCCGAACTATATCGATAAGAATCTATCAGAACCTACGGTTTCAGTTTAGTCTGGTCTTCAAGTGCAGATACCATATTTCGCCATGTTGTAGTCCTGCCTGCCTTTGAAGTAGTAGAACTGTTGCACGAGCTACCTATCAATCAAGATGAACACAGCTATCTAGAACACGATTTGAGACGTGCTGGATGGACGACTATTCGGCGGCACACGAGAGGTCCGGTGACCGACATCAGCAGCCGAATATTACAGAGAAGTCTGGAGGTATGCATTGCAGTGCGATGACAGTAATGGCGCACACCTCGGTTGTCTTTGTCACGCTGAGAAGACACTTTACCAAAACAACTGATGAAAACACATGTACTCTTCACTTCAGAGTTCACAACATTCATCGGATGTCATGAAGCTTCATAGATATCAATTCAAGAAGTTTGTTCGTTGGAGGATAAAGCAGGCGATGGCTTCCACATTAGGATTTCAGGATACTGGGGAGCAGCTAAATCTGATGCTCCGTCTCCTAACGAGCAATATTATATCACGAGTGAACATGGCATTAGTGGAGTAGAGAATTACCACTTGTCACCACTAAGATCTAGCGATTACTTGGTTCTGGGACACATCTCTTCGTGTTCTA
Organism: Imbricaverruca yamaguchii; assembly: GCA_034440575.1. NCBI lineage: Eukaryota > Metazoa > Arthropoda > Thecostraca > Neoverrucidae > Imbricaverruca > Imbricaverruca yamaguchii. The sequence goes on from JAOTOL010001563.1 coordinate 1,038,298, forward strand.
CTTGATCTGTAGCAGAGCACATCTGACACTAACTGGAAACTAAGCACAGCGATAATGTTATCGTAGCAAGCACTAATAGCAGAATCGAAGTAGCAAGGCCATCTTGTCTTGCGTGGTGCAGTGTACATGTGTAGATATTGAGCAAGGACGTATGCTTACGATATCTTTCATCGTAACGCAGTCACATGTTCCAAAGTTTTCACCCGGGATTGCATGGTACGTGTCGCTTGCGACACGGTAACTCCGAAGCCGCATGTATTGCAGTGGAACTTCATAAGTGCAGGGCACAAATTGTAATAATTTGATTGATGCTTTGAGTCTCTGGGGACAAAGTACAGCTTTGCAACGCCAGGTTATAGCCCTGCATCTTTTCCTCTAATTCCAGGGTCCGGCCAAGAGTCATAGATAGTGCGGGATTTTACCCTTCTCGACATAGTGGTACTGTCAATACATGAAAGTATCGTGGGTTAGATGATACCGTCATGAAATTTTGCGCACAGCTAGGCTACGTCTCAATGATTTTTTTTGCTATATGGGTATCTCAGATTCGACCTTTGACAAAAATGGCGGACATTTTCAAGGTGGCCGCCATCAATTATATGGTCTTTGATATGATAGATTCAATCAATTGCAGGGATGGGAAATCTTAATTTATTTGTATCGCATATCTGACAACAGTAGTTTTGCTAACCATATACCAGTTGGAAATGGCGACGAATTGAAATCTTGAGGTAATATATAAGATTATTGTAATCTTAGCACATGCTTACGATTCCTAAATAGGGACCACCTGGGTCAAGTTTATCAAAACACCTCATAATTATTTGCTTCTTAATCTTATGCCATTCCCTATGTAGGTAGCGCATCTGTGCACAATAGCTGATGTGGAGACCTGCTCAATTATTCTTTAATTACAACTAAATATGCTGCAAGTCATCATAGGTGTAGGAACGTCTCAAAAAGTGGAAGGGTAAGAGTCAACAGCAGGGTGGCACCCAGGAATCTCGCAAAATACCGCGATTGAGCACTTTTGGATAGATAACCCGAGAATTTCAAGAGCGAACAAACAACTTTCACCGTTAAGGGAGATGGGGGTAGGCGACTAACAGCAGCATGTGATGCTGAAAAAGGACTATCATCACAATATAAGTACTTTCAAATTCACACTTCTTGCCTGACTTAGAACTCTTTTCACGACTGATGGATGATTTTTTTATACTAGGTTTATCTCCCTGGTGCGAGTGAAACCATTACTATTGCTGTTTAATCAAAATTTCGTCAACTTCCGCTAAGTGCATGTGTGTGGGGGAGGCATAAATGGAAAGGATTAAAAGCAGAAAAGACGGGTGATCGCTGGCTGAACATTCATTATTCGGTATCTGGCAGACAAATATTGGCAGGCAAACATAATTGAATAGTGTTCGTGTATATTTTTTGTAAATGTATATGGTTCTGAAGGCCCCGCCACTTTTTACCATAGTCGGTACGCTTTGGAGGGCGAGGTGCATTTTTGTTCTCCAGTTGCGCTCTTAGGATCCCCCTGTGCTTATTTGTGGTTCCTCGCTCACATTTTGTGGGATCCCAAGACGATATTTGGGGCTCCAGTCCTGAAGTCCCCCTGCGACATTTCAGGTCCAGGCGCATGGTTCCGTGGGAATTCGACGCCAGTTCTCTAGGCTCGACACAATTTTTGTTGACTTTTCCTGAATTATGCAAAGTCCGAGCCACGGCCTGATTTTTTCGGGCCACCGGCGACATATTTTTGTGTGTGTGGGGGGGGTCACATGGCGATTTTTTAACCTCCGGTGCGTTTTTAGGTGCCGTATGCGATATGTTAAGGCATCTGGTGGTATGTTTGAACTAAGGAGCGATTTTCCTGGCTCGGACATACATTTTTATGAATCTCTTTTTGAAGGGATCCGGCTTGATCTTTGTCGGGTGTCGATGCGATCTTGGGGCCACGCAGTGCTTAGCTGGGACCGCCGACGCAACCTTTTGGGAGCCCTGAGGGGAATTTTTGATGACCCGACCAGGATTTATATGACTAGCGACATGAATTTTTGGTCCAAAGTGCGCCAAAGCGCGATATGTTTTTGAGGGGGGATTTGGCACTAGTTCTCAAATCGTGTTGTACTTATCTGGGTCCCAGTGTTAAGTTGGCTCTCCCGGCACAAATTGTCTGGTTCGGTGCAAGCTTGTTGGCATGCGAGCGGTCACCATCGTGATTTTCAAGGACCACAGTGCGACGTTTTCTCCTCCCAGCGTGGTTTTCAGGGGCCCGACCCAACTTTTTGTGCCCCCAGTGCGATTATCAGAGGTCACGGCCCGACGTTCTTGGACCCAGTGTGATTTCGAGGGCCCGAACAGTCTTTTTCGGGTCCAGCGTCATTTTCGGGGCCACGGATAAACTTTTTGGCCCTCGGCGAGATTCAGAGTCACAATCACACCTTTTAAAGCCTTTGCGTAATTTCATGGGGCACTTGCGTGACTTATCGGTGTCCCGGCGCGACTTCCAACAGTATTTTCGCGAGTCCGGTCCCACATTTTGGGGCTACCAACTTCATTTTTAGGGTCCCGGGACGATTTTTGAGGTCTTCAATGTGATTGTTAGGGGCCTTGGTGTGATTTTGAGAGGCTCCAGCCTCTTTTTAGGGACTCCTGCGCGACTTTTTGGCGGACCCATTGATGTGTGTGGGCCCCTTTGCGATTGTAAGGGACTCCAACATGATTTTTAGGTAGCGTGACGCTATTTTTCCGCACCGAGGCGCAATTGTTGGGGCCCACAACCTATCATGGAGAGGGGGACTGCTCCAGTGCTTCCTCCCTTAGGTACGCCACTGTGCATGCCCCAATGATTGCATAGCTCAACCATGACGTCTATGGAGTACATCGCACACCATCGACATTCCTATGCCCTTTTGACTGCTTGCACCATAAGCATTATTAAGAAATATACACCCTGCAATTTGCCTAAATTTATCTAATTATCTTCGGGGTTCTTAAATTTAAGCCTGGACGTGCACATCAGTGGACGATGAAAAGACTCAATTGTAGTCTCCGTTGTAATTCGGTGTTTTGTACTTTTAGTCAAATGTCTTCATGGATTAAATTTTGTGATCAGCGTCTTTGCTAAGCAGAGATTGTTACATATGCCATAACACCGCCATTTTACCGAACCATTTCTGTTCAACGACATAATTTGAATACAATGTTGAACGTGCTGTCAATGCCACTACGCAGTTACCCAACTGAAGGGTATGTGCGAACCGTATGTGCGACGAGGGAGAGCCGCCTGCGAGGGACGAGCACTCGGGTTACCAGGCTCACTGGTAGCATTGTGGACGGGGGAAGTGGGCGGACGTGATATGCCCTCTGTATTGTGGACGGGGGAAGTGGTCGGACGTGATATGCTCTCTGTATTGTGGACGAGATGGGTATGTGTCTGCTCCCTTCACATATGCCCGATGGGCACAGTCGTGATCTGCTCATTGACATAAGACCACCTGAAAGTGTATGATCCGTATGTGTATGCATGATGCATCTATGGGGAGTCGGATTGCTCCACCACTGGACATCATATTCTTGAACGCAGTTGAGACACTCCTCCTGACGTCAAATCAACACCAGCCCACAACATGTATGCACTCAATTGATAATGTCCTGGGTATTTGGACACACGGATCAAAAGCACTCCACGATTACTTCAATTTTCTCAACTTCCGTCCCTCCATAAAACTATCCATGGAGCGCAGTGACCATTCTAGTAAACAACAAGTACCTTTCCTGAAACACTTCTGACCATCAACAAGGACGATTATCACATGACCGAGCTATACATAAAACCGATGGCGGCACCCATAGTCCTTCCATATTTCTCGGCACACCCCATCCAAACAAAAAGAGCAGTTTTGTATGCACAGACATTGAGATCAAAGCGTATCGGACCCAATGCTAATGCCTAGACTCATGGCATGCAAAAAATCGACACTTTGTTTCTGGCAAACCACCTCGCATGATCAAAAGAGCAATGTTTCAGGTAGCACATGAGAAGTGAGAAGTGCACATGAGAAGTGCACATACACAAACGCGACGTTCAGACCCCAGAGACAACGCAACTTTCGTCAGCCTCCCCTACATAGATGTTGAGCTCATGAAAAAATAACAGCGGCAATCAAAACCTTAAAACTATCAATACGTGTGGCATTGCAGAGTAGGAAAACACTTTCAGAAACATTGACCAAGTCCGCTCTCAACTAACACCCGTGTCCTGCTGGGATAAAAAAGTGTCACCGTTGTCTCGCAGGACTTCAAAGCAGATGCAACACACGGAACAGCGTCTGACTTATAACATGCCAGCTATGCCTACCATGGGACATGACGTATATATGGTAAACAAAAAGCATTGTCAGGGACAGACCTAATGTGCACTTGGAGACGCTAAAAATACAACCGCTAATATCCCATTTGGCGAACACTTCACAATCACTCATGGGAGCAGCACTTTTGACTCTAAAACACTCAGCATAACTATTCTGCAAGTCTGCAAAGATATAGCTGAGCTCAAAATCACCGAACCAATTGCAATTAGGGCCAAAAGACCTCCATTAAACACAATGACAGCATCCTGGACCCTCAGAAAACCCGGTTCCTTACACCACCTGAGGAAAGCACACATGCAATACAACCGCAGCCGCAGTTGACACATGCATAATACACACACGGATCATAAATTGTATGTATTTTACGAGTAGGTAGATATTGTTACATATAAAATGAAGGCGATTTACTGTGCAGTGGCAGGAGATGAGGTGCATTAGGCGTGTGTTTTTGTGATTTCTTAAAAGCAAAATGTTTGCTGTTGAGGAAGGCCTGTGACAGAAATAGATACAGTGGGAATTTGGATCTATGTCTTTGTTTTATTATGAGCATAAGGTTATTTTACGCCTTTTTATCACTGATATGAAACACTCATTTGCTTTGTATCGATTCAGTGCTCCATTAGAAATTGCAAGATCGCCATTAGTTAGCCATTTCTAGATCAGCTCTGCTTTAGACGCAGGCTGGCCGTTCAGATCGCGGCCAGCTCGCCTCCTCTGGGAAATATGAACCGGGCTGCGACGTCGGGCGCTTAGACTTGCAGGCTGGGAAACGGACGACTGCAGTGGCGGACACAGCTGTTGAACTGTTCATCATTTTGTCAACGTGTCCAGTATCTTCAGATCTGTATGCTGCTGCGCCGTTGGTTCATTATCTTTTCCCTACCACTGTCATGTGTAAGTGTCCTTAGAGATCAAGCTGAAGACGCCACTCGCAACGTGCACATCTCACTCGGTACGGCGAGGGTGAGGCACTGTATCGTGCGGTCGTCGGGGAGGGGAGGGGTAGTTGATGCGTGGTCTTCCCACGCCGGCTTGGGGCTGGGCTGTTGGGAACTGACGCCAGCGGATGGTCGGCTTATTCAAAGGCCGATGTGGTTGACTGGTTTAAGGTTGATACACATATGTTTATTGGCAAGGTGCTGAACGATATGTAAAATGTATGGATTATTAAGCTTGAAATCATGCTGCTCGCATGCACATGCAGCTAGTACAGCATCTAAGCCAACTCATGCAATCAGCTACCCATTTTGTATGGGCCGTGATAATTCGAATTTCTACCTTAACTAGCGCAGAGTAGCATTTGCCGTCCACTGAAAACGCTTGCCAGACTTGCCAGTTAGTAACTTCCTAATTCAGTGTGGGCTGAAATCCTGTCCCCCAAGAGGGATTTTCGGGAACGGATTTCGTGTATATTCACGGTGAAAACAAAAAACGCGACTCATTTCCGTGGCGCGTTATACGAGAAAAAAAAACTCATCTCCGTGCCGCTTTCACTTTCTTGTGGACATTCCATAGTCATAAAAATTAGAACAATAATTATGCATATTTATGCCTTGAAATACATGTTATTAACCACAAATAAAGCAAGAATTAGCTCATTCAAGCTGTGGAGATCGTTCAGGAAGTAATCTGATATCAGTACTACTTATTTAATTTTTAAGTTTAATGAGGTGAAATGCATCATTGGTGTAGGTACTGTGATGCCAGTATGGGAAACTGCCACTCCAACTTCAAAGTTGGGAAGGCAGGGCCCTCTCAACTTCCAAATACATGCTTGATTTTACAGTTGGGAAAAAATGTTTTAAAAATACCCCGTGTCTAAAGGAAAGCGGCCGAAGTCAGGTTAATTTTTCGGATGTGTGGGCGTACTTTAGGATAGCATCTACTGTACTTATCTGATGACGTCGCGTGATAAGCTCATGTTCTTCTCTCTCGCTACAGCCTTCTCACCTCAAGAGCAACAATTGTTACGCTTGAGGTGAAGCAAACTGTAAAGACGTCATTGTTGCAATCATTGGGCAGGGGAAACCGAATCAAGTTGACACAACTTTGGCGAAACTCAACATAATTCATCATTTTGGAGACGTAGCGAGGAGATGTCAGTTCGCAGCCGGCCCGATAAGGCCTGGGACGAGCTATCGGGCGCCGTGTCGGTGCATTGACGGCAATTCAAACCTTCGGCCCAAATTCCGCCGTTGAACTGGAATTCATTGATCGGGTGTTCAGGTCATGGTTCACGCAAAGAGCTCTGCTTAGCAACAGAGCCCTGCCTCATAAAGCAACCCCAGGAAGAACTTGGATTAAATTTATGTAATGGAATAAAATTTGAGTAATATATCAGGGATTTAATGTTTACTTTCAGTCCATTTTAATCATGAATTTAAACGCATTCACAGTCGCAAAGTTGGGAGAACATAGTAATGATAGCCGACACTTAAAAAAATAACAAGTGGGCGACAAATTAGAAATTAAGGGTGAAGCAAAGGGATTTAAACTTTACTTTCGGTCCACAAATGTGTCACATCGTCACCATACCGCAGTCAGAAGTCGAAAGGACTCGGGTTTGTTTTTTGTGCGAGATGAGGGTGTCAGTAGCAACATGTGCAACAGTAGCAATGACAACCGGCTTCATGCTTTTGGAGAGAATGGTGTTGTATCAACAATCCCGTGCATCAACTAGACCCGGTCTCCCCTACTACTGTTGTCACGTTTATTTCATGTGCTTACATGGAAACCTCGCAAGCTGCCACCTGGACTGTGCCATTTTGATCCTCTTAGGCCATGGCGTGTAGCGACTCGTAATACATTGGCTTCAGTACTTTCATAATCATAGGCATCACAGTTTGTTTTTAAAACGCTGCGAAAAGGACATTGCAAAACATTGCAATACACGATGTAGGGTTGGGTGTTACGAAGACTGAGACGGTATCTTGTGGTTAGGTTAAGTGAGCCATTCACCTCAAAACAAAGCTCAGTCCACTGCAGTCGATGCGGGCCTAAGCCCCCCACCTCAAAACAAACAAACAACAAGACGCTGGGAATCCCCTTAAAAAATATCGCCCGACCCCACAACGGCGATAGTGAGTGCTCAAACAAACCTTGCTGGGCTCCAAACAAATCGCGCCGCAGCCTAAGACAATCGTACCAGAACCCAAAATTCGTCAGACCCATCCTCCCGAAAAATCGCGATGGAAGCAGAAAAATTGCACCGTGGGACCCAACTACAGTTGCTCTACTTGACACATACGTTATATTCATCTTTAGATCGAAATCTTGACTTTACATGTATATATTTGGACATACAAAAATATTTTGATACTATATGGCATGCAGGGCTTATTTTTAAGGGAAAAAACCATTGTGGGATTGACGGCACTGCATTGATGTGGCTGCAATCATACTTACATAATATGGAACAACGTGTAAGGGTAGGAAACAGCCTTTCACCACCAACTACCATAAATGCGGGTTGCCCACAGGGTTCTGTCTTGGGACCCCTTTTGGCATTAATATATTTAAATGACTTGGCAGACATGATTACAAATGAAATCCTTTTTTTCGCTGATAACACGTCGCTTTACGCTTCACATATACAAGGCTCACTTGAAGCACAACAATCGATTAAAAAAGATCTCGATATTATACACAAATTTGGAACAACATGGGGCATACAATTTAATGCGGCAAAAACGATCCAACAAAGATTCACATGTAAGAGTATCAGTAAACCGCTAAATCTCAGAATGGGAGGCATAGGCTATGCTTAGGAAATCATAGGAAATCATAAACACCTCGGCCTTACATTTTCTTCCGACTTGCGCTTCCATGGTCACATAAACGGTATTATCATAAAGGTCAATTGTGCACTAAGCCCCCTTTATCCTGTTGCAAGTAAGATTCCCAAACAAATCCTCTGTAACTTGTATAAAATTTACATTCGGCCTCTGTTTGACTATGCAGATACTATATATGACGGACATATAACAATATCTGATGCACTCAGACTTGAGAAATTACAAAAAGAGCAACTAGATTAATCACAGGTGAACTATATAGAACATCATCCGGAAAAATTAGACCGAAATTGGGATTGGATGAGCTAAAAACACGGCGAGAAATTCATAAATTTCTTTTGTTCCACAAAATCAAGCACGCAGGTCTGGGTCTCCCAACTTATATTAGAAAACTAGTTACTGAACCACGACATACAGTTACAGGAAGGCGTCTCAGAAATTCAACTACACTGACAGTCCCGCTAAATAGAATCGCCTTGTTCCAAAAATCCTTTTTCCTGGCTACAACAAAGGTGTGGAACAATCTTCCTGAAAATTTGAGGTATGAACGAAACATCAATAAATTCAAGAGGGCAATTATGGGTCGCACAGGTGCCACGATACCGCCACAATATTATTGTCTCGGTACGAAACCAGGCAACACGCTGCATGCAAGGTTCAGGATGGGCCTCACTGAACTAAACGCAGACACATTTGTTGTCAATCCTCTACATGACCCATCATGCTCATGCGGCTATTCCAAACAAGATGCAATTCATTTCATATTTCACTGTCCTCTTTATGCTTACCATATAAATATTATATTTACCAAACTGAGAAACACGACAGATATGTTCACTAACTTAACCGAAAAGAAGATTTCACAAACGCTCATTTTTGGAAATGGTCTCGGTAAGAACCTTCAGCTGTGTGTAGCCTTAGCATTTCAGACGTTTCTTATCAACACAAACGCTTTAACACAACAAATTAACATACAGAACTAACCAGGTGCTGCCGGGTGCGGGCGCAATATGAGTACCACACATGTGTGCATACTTTGTGACGATGGGGCCCGGGCGTGCTGGCGGGGCGGGCGGCGATTGTCGCACCGTGTCGGTGGTCAAGTTTTATTGGATGGAAACGTTGTTGCGAGAGGCACCTCGAATTAAGATCATTTTGGTCTTTTGTGCCAATCGCAAAATTGTTCATGCTATGTGTGCTATGATGTGCTAAATAAATAAACAAACAAACAAACAAAACGTTCTTCGACTGTATATTCAAAAGTTATATTGTTCCACTAGATTGCCGACGCCTCGTGCTTCCGACATGATCACCGAATCCCAGCAGTTGATCACGAAATCCGAAACGTTGGAAATTTCTTGAAATATTAGTAATTCATTTAAAAAAAACCTTCAATGGTTATAAAGACATTGCAAGTTATATTTTTATCCCATGTATGCTTAGATTGTACTCCGCTACTAATTTTTAGTGCTTATTTTTAGGGCTAATTTTCAGTGCCTCACAATTTGATTCCTAATCTATGACACTTCGTTTTGACCTGCCTACCCTCCCTCCGTCGGAATCATGGATTAAGCAGTGGTGAGCTGCTTGCAACAGTCTGACATGTGCTGTCTAATTCGCAGGTGCTGGATTGGTGTTGGATTCCAAAGGCAGCTTAATAAATGTCACTTGTCGCAGATTTGGACACTTGAAAGCCGTTACTCGCGCTCTCCTTTCCGACTCCATTCTCTGTGCCATGTCCTGTGCTCTATTCTTCACCCGAAAATAATGCATTTCGTGTGTAAAAATAGCTTGGATTTCGACGTGTCCAATCTGATTATAATCTGCTGAAATCCACATTTCCTTCACGAGGTATATCAGTTATTTTTTTCTAACCCATATTGTTCACAACCGAAGCCTACGTACCGTACATGCGTTGCATCGCGAATTATCTACGACGCATATGACAGCGACCAAATGCCCACTGGTCGAATTCGCTGGATCGACAAGACATCGGTGTGAATGAAAGCGGCGACAATTCAGGGGTGACCACTGATCTGTATGCAGTTTTGGCTTCGAGAGGTGTTTTATTAGCCAATATCTCTCATATAGTCATGTATCCAGTTCTTCAGATACCCATCATGTATCATGTACTCATTACTTGTCGGTAATTAATTGAAACTAAAAAGGCAGTATTTGCTAAAATACAGTATTTAACATGTGTGCTAGATCATACCAACATTTTGGTAAACTTGAATAGCTTTTAAATTGTCCATATTCAGAAACACTTTCGTTTCATCTATTTGTTTCATACTTATTGTCAGGCTACATAGCATTTTCACACGTCTGGACACCTCCATAAATTGCCACTCGATGAAATGCGTAATGTTGTGTTGTAAGACAAAAGCGCCATGCCAAGATAAAAGGGGTTATTCTCGACACCGTGTGAGTTCAGAATTCCAACCTTGCCTGGGGTCCATTTGAACGTGGATGAACGTGAATCATTTGAACGTAGACGTGTCACCCATAGGGCCTATGGGTGACACGTGTCACCATAGACGTGTCACCCATAGACGTGTCACCCATACTGCATGCCATTGCTAAACCATGCGGCGAACCACTGGTTGTGGATGCAGTACCACCCTAGCTTCTCCACGAGGCAGTGCTCAACACTGTCGAATGCTTTTGAGGTGTCTGCCGTGACTAATGAAATCATCATGCCTTTGTCAACATTGCTAGTCGCATATACTACAGCTCAAACAAGCACTGCCGCCTTCGTCGATAGGTCAGGGCGGAAGCCATATTGTTGACGGAATATAATATGCAGACTAAGTACGTATTGCGTCAGTTTTGTACATACTGTAAGCGCACAAAGCCTACTCACGACCAGCAATATCGACATTGGTCGATAGTTGCACCGCTTAGCATCGTCGCCTTTATCTATCGGCACTATTGTAATGATTTTCCAGTTCACAATGCTACTATTAATAACATGCAGTAGATGCATGCATGCAGATGTCGGCACCGCCGCACAATGATATCAGTACATGACGATCTCATCCGCCTCAGCATGGGCGATAGCTACGGCAGCGCCGCAGGGCGCTGAGAAAGCGTTCCCGCTGCAGAATCATTGCCGGCGTGACGGGGGCAAATTTGGAGCGCCACAGACGCTGCGTTTTCTCAGTCCTTCCCAGGCTGCTAGTCAATGGCGTCACCAGGGAATGGCCAACCGCCATATTGCGGGTGGATACAATGTAAATATTGCGAGAGTATCACAGTGCATCTAACATTTTAAGCCAACCTTAAGCTCAGATACAAATAGGTCCGAACAATGTGTGCGTCCTCTCTATCCGCCACTACTCTGCATATCAGTTTCCCACGGGACGGCAGCCGATTGCCAAGCTATGAAACGCTAACAATACAGGCACACAACGAGCTCGTATTCAATAGCATCATCCTGCCATCTACCGAGAAATATTGTTACCTATGCTTCAGCGTTCAATCTGACATTCATTCCTTATTCAACGCGGTAATACCAAGACCGTGCTGCTACCTAGCGAGAGAAAGCTGAACTTATGCTTCTTGGACATCGGAATTGAGAGTAGATCTTCTGAACAATCCAGTCCAGAAAGTAGATCCTCTGAACATACCGGCCCAAGAGTAGATCTTCTGAACATTCCGGGCCAAGAGTAGGTCTTCTGAAAATTCAGTCCCGAGAGTAGATCTTGTGAACACTTCCATCCTCCGAGTAGATCCTCTGAACATTTCCAGTAGTAGATCTTCTGAACATTTCCAGCAGTAGATCTTCTGAACAACTAAGGCCTATTTGTAGATCCTCTGAACAATGCAGTCCCGAGAGTAGATCTTGTGAAAAAAAATCTCCTGAAAGTAGATCATGTGAACACTTTCGTCTTCGAGTAGATCTTCTGAACAAACCAGTCCCGAGAGTAGATCTTGTGAACACTTCCAGCTTTCAGTAGATCCTCTGAACATTTGCATTCGGGAGTAGATCTTCTGAACACTTGAGACCTATTTGTAGATCCTCTGAACAACCCAGTCCCGAGAGTAGATCTTGTGAAAAACATTCTCCTGAAAGTAGATCCTGTGAAAACTTTCGTCTTCGAGTAGATCCTCTGAACAACCCAGTCCCGAGAGTAGATCTTGTGAAAATAGATGTTCTGAAAGTAGATCCTGTGAAAATAAATCCTCTAAAAGTAGATCTACTGAACGTAGGTCTTCTGAAAGTAGATCTTATGAGCTTCTCCCAAACAGAGGACCCGTGTGAATCAGGGATCAGATATTTTGCAAGTTAGGTCGGAATCAACACGTAACAGAAACATGTCTTGACCTTCTTGAAGACAAGTTTTGACCTGTGATGTCGTTTCTCGGGAATTATGCCAGACGTCTCTGAGATTCAAAGTAGCAGGTGGCCTAAGCATGGAATTAATGAAGATTTGACATAACAGGCAGCATAATTCGACTATAAATGTTTTTCGCATACCCTCACCATAGCTTATGAGGTAATCCTAAATCTCATGAGATGTGACTCACATGAGTCACATGACATGGGTTTTGGGTTTGAGGAATGCATTATTGAACCGTATCGGACTTTTCTGTTTTCAAGGTCTGGCTGGGTAGACTGGGAGTAAGCTGTATTGATGGAAGACAATTTACTCTATGACATATTCGCATGCAGAACAGGAAAAAGACAGCTACCTGTGTAGCAGGAATGAATAAGCAAAGCAATAATGATGAGATATAAGTTAAAATTACGTGTATATATATACGTATCTATCTATCTATCTATCTATATATATATATATATATGTATATATATATATATATATATATATATATATATATATATATATATATATATATATATATATATATATATATATATATCATTAAATCATGGGAGTAAGCTGTATTGATGGAAGACAATTTACTCTATGACATATTCGCATGCAGAACAGGAGAAAGACAGCTACCTATGTAGCAGGAATGAATAAGCAAAGCAATAATGATGAGATATAAGTTAAAATTACGTGTATATATATACGTATCTTTCTATCTATCTATATATATATATATATATATATATATATATATATATATATATATATATATATATATATATATATATATATATATATATGCATATATATATATATCAATATTAAGCCGCATTTGATTTGGGAAATTATTACATATATATACATACATATATATATATATATATATATATATATATATATATATATATATATATATATATATATATATATACATATATATATCATTAAGCCGCATTTGACTTGGGAAATTATTACATATATATACATACATATGTATATATATATATATATATATATACATATGTATATATATATATATATATATATATATATATACATATGTATATATGTCATATTTTCCCAAATAAAATGTGGCTTAGAGACCAGTTGGGTCCCTTAAAATCACGCTTGGAGCCAAAAAAAAAATCAGATCGGAGCCCATGAAAACCGCGCTGGACTCCCACAAAGTCGGACCGGGAGCTTTACATATCACGCTGGGGGCCTCAAAACTTCGCGCCTGGACTCCTGAAAAGCGCACTGAGTGTCCGAAAATGTCGTGCTAGAGTTCTTGACAATTACGACGAGGACCCTCAAAGGTCGGGCCAGCCAAAAAACGGCGTCAAAGATTCCCTCCCCATAAAAAAACGCATCGGACCACGGAAAAGAAGTGTGTTGTAGCACTAAAAAAAAATTGTACCGGGAGCCAGAAGAATCGTAAAATATATAATAAAATAAGCGAAAAGTGTGACGCAGGGACTTAAAAAATTAGAACTCGAACTCCCCACCCAAAAAAAAGAAGCACAAAGGGACTCCATCGAATTGACCCGAGCACAACAAGTTCAGAACAAGTGCCGAAGGAAAGTTCTCCGAATGGCCTCTCTACTCAGAACTGTGCCATGCATTGGCTGAAGAAAAAAATCGCTGAGCAGCTGCAGTGGCGTATACAAAGAGGAAAATCACGCCCCTCCTGAAGGCGTGAACTCCCTAGAATCGTACCGTGGTCCCCAAAATTCGCCATAAGACCCCATAAATTCGCACCGGGTCCCCTAGAGTTCGCGCAGGTGCTCCGATGCGCAGCTGGCACATCGGGGTCAGCTGTGCCGCATCAGGGCACATCCTCGCGCCGTGCCCGAAAGTGTGCCCTGGGGTCGGCCAAAATCATGCTGTGGTCCAGTCAAATACAACGCCTCCTTCCCCCGCGAACTTGCACCCAGCCCCCACCCCTACCCACCCACCCACACAAAATATCGCGTTCGGGACTCAAAGTTCCCGGTGGTAGCACCAAAAATCTGGCTCTGGGCTTCAAAATTCCTATCGGGGCTTTCAAAAATTGGTGTCGCGGGCCCAAAATAAGCGCCGCGTGGCCCAAGAAATCGCATCGGGACCAAATCAAAATTAAGCCGGAACCCTCCAAAATCAGGAAAGATTCTGGAAAATAAATGTTCAAGCCCGAAAAATCTGTCCGGAACATCCGACATGGATGGAGCCCAAAATAAACCTGGGTGGGGCCCCATGGATGGAGCCCTAAATGTGCACTAGGAGCCCCAAATAAACATAGTGGGAACCCAGGAGAACAACGGGAATGGTCCCGCAAAAAGTGACCATAAAAGGAAGGACCAGGAGCACTAAAAAACGGAGGACCTCAAAGCACATCGAGGCCATGAGAACGCATGGGGACCTCAAAAACAAGCTGGGGCCCTAACAAATCGACACGGTCCTTCAACAAAAATTAAACAAAACTAAAAATGATCCTGGGTCTCAAAGACGTGTTCAGTCCCTAACAAAAATTGTCTGGAGCCCTAAAAACATCCATAGACGAAGAACAGAACGGGTCCAAAAAAGAACATCAGTTAGGGCTTCAATTCGGAAGCTAATCTAGGAGTACATTTAACCAGAGTTGAGGTGCATCAAAGCCCAGTTAACTACAGAAAATGTGGAAATAAATAAATTAATCGAATTGAATTCATCGACTTTTTCTTGGCGAGCCCCCAAACGAAGCACTCCACGCGTCTAATATGGCACAATACCACTACATGGCAGCAATTAGCAAAACGCAGAAGGTATAGCAGAAGCCGGAGAAGTCAGTTGGTTATTTGAACTTTAGGGCGCATCGACTTCATTGGTCATGTAGCACCCATAACAGCAAGTTATTTACTCTCCGATATTTTGCATATGCTAGCTAAGCTTGGCAGACAATTTATCCTATAACAAACCATTTGTAATGGTTTGTGAAGGTGTGATCAGATGACTTATCAAGGGACACCAAAAGAAAAGCATTCGAACGGGATTGGGGAGGTTAGGATTTATATCTCGTGACTCCGAAACGATGGTGGTAAATTGGGCTCCCTCTACAGGACAATTAAATTGGTCACTAATTAGTTTGTTTTAGAGACTGTGCTCCATTGAAAAAAATAGTTATCGAAATCCGGGAACATTTAAAAAAATTGGTTGTAGCTGGTCCCCACTCCAAATTCATCTTCCTCCCCCCACAACACAACGCAACAACCAGCGAACATTTATGGGAATTCTTGCATCTATGCTAACATGCAAGACTATGATGCATGCAATTATGCATATTGGTTTTGCATGCAATTATGTAACAATAAACGTAGTGTTTTGTATTTGTATTTGCGAGTTCAGCAAACTGATTCCATAAAATTGATTAATATGTGGTTTGAGTCAGGTTACAGTCCGACACATTAAAAAAAATGAGCAGAAATGGAAGCAGTAAAACAACAGTTTAAAGGAAAAACCGAACACGTACAGTCAATTTAAAGCACGTCGTTGTTAAGCATCGTGACGAACTCGCCCCGTGTACCAGAAGCGGAAGTGACCCGCGGAAGTAGGTTCCCGGCTGGGCTGCCTGGAGGGAGAAGGCTCCACGTGACATGTTGAGACGGAAAGGCGGTGGCTGCAGCGCCTCAGCCACCGTCGCACGGTTGGAGCGCCGGGAGACATCCGCCCGCCGGCTGAACAGAGGTCGGATTTACTCAGGGGCTCGCGGAGCATTCAGACGGTGAGCATAGGATGTGTGGAATGACGTGAGACTGAATTAGAGGTTCGCGTGCTTCGGGTGAGAGATGGTGACGGATATTGTGGCGACGGAACAAGATGGAGCTGTTCTCGACAATGTGGAATGCGATCCTCCCAGGAGAGTGGTGCGGCCAGTGATGACTCCCAGCATCTTCGCGAATGGCGAGTGGGGTTGAACGTGACTGCCAATGTTGAGTTGGTAGGATGTGGCTTTTTTAGATATTGGGACGTGCCCACAAGGAGTATGGTAATTTTAGTGGGGTTCATCCCCAAGCAGTTGAATGTGAAGTAGGACTGAATGGCAAGGATGGTGTTCTCCTGGCGGGATTTAAGAACGGGTAAGTCATCAGGAAGTGCAGAATGTAGCAGCTGGGTGTCGTCGGCTTGTGATTGGTTTTAGGCGCGCCCGTTGTGAGGTCCTGTCGGAGCACGGCCTCCCCATCGGCACCAACCAACACGGCCGGCACAGCCTCCCTATCGGCACCAACCAACACGGCCGGCACGGCCTGCCCATCGGCACCAACCAACACGGCCGGCACAGCCTCCCCAGCGGCACCACCCAACACGGCCGGCACGGCCTGCCCATCGGCACCAACCAACACGGCCGGCACGGCCTGCCTGCCCATCGGCACAGCCTCCCCATCGGCACCAACCAACACGGCCGGCACGGCCTCCCCATCGGCACCAACCAACGCGGCCGGCACGGCTGGCGCGGCCAGGCACGTAGTGCAGCTGGCGAGATGGCATCCGGTGCCGGCACGGCCTCCCCATCGGCACCAACCAGCGCGACCGGCGTCGGCAGTCGGCATCGACGCGGCCGACTATTTTTACCTGGCGCGTCGCGCCGCCTCTCAGGGGCTATATATGGCCGGAAGGCGAGGCTGCTGCCAAACGGAAACCTGAGCGCTGCTCTTCTCTGGCGCCCCGCGGTAACGCCACCGTCGCGTCGGCGCCGACGGAACGTCGGCCGAGGCAGACAACAACCGGAGCGGCGGCAGAGGCAGACAACAACCGGAGCGGAGCCGGGTGTCGGCACATGTCGACCGGAGCGGGCCACATGTCGACACAGCATCTGCGGGGCGCGACTTGGTAATCGGGACGGGGGGGGTGCGGCATAAACTCACCGGCAAAATTATGCTGTCATGGTATTCATCAGTTGCGATTTACCGAAACGCGTGATAAGTGTCACGCACTGAAAACATATTGGCCCAAGAATAATGTGTCAACAATTAAAGAATGGGGATGCTGTGTTATCCGCACAATATCACTGTATTGTACATTTGTGTTTGCAAGTTCTGTTCGAAATAGCACGACCAGGCATAACACCCGGCTTTTTGACTGGGCAGAAAAGTTTTAAGTTGGCAAAACATGACCGTGAATAATAAAACAGCATGATTGTGCTCCTTGGTGTGTACCACAGGAATACAAAGTGCTTGCACTTATCAGAGCGATGTTGCTTGGAGTATCTTGGCCAGGATATTTCTGTTACTCTGGGCCATTTATTTTTATACAAAGAACCGCCGCGATGTTCATATTTTCGTTATTCTGAAGGCCAGTTTGCATCATCCAAAAGGAGCGCTGCAAGCTATGGTAAGCTACCTACATGCCGATCTTATTTCCAATTCATTCATATACGTACGTTGGCCCAATTCCTGCCCATTATGAGTGCCAACTTGAACTTTTATTTTAGGTGGGTACCCGACGTTCCTAAAACCGTCAATTTCTAGGACATGGGTGGCACTTTATGAAGTTAGTTAGAAAGCCAAACGACACATTTGTGATGGCCAATCTGCCCTAAAACAACTTACATCTTGGGTATCCCCATAGGTCTATGGTTAAGACCTAAATGGACATGCCCGACTATGGGTCTTAGCCATAGGTCCAATGACTTTTTTTTAGGTCCAATGACCGGACAATTTTTTCGTATTTCATTTTTTAGTGTTCCCGATGATACCTTTGGGGCACCGACCTTTCGAGACCCCAGCGCGATTTGCAGGGACCCGGTCACGATTTTTGGTACCTTCAGGCTTGGCATATTTTCAGGGGCCCCGGTCCAACCATTTGGGGTCCTCACTTTTATTTTCGATAACCCGGCACAACTTTGTCGGCCACCAGCGTGATTATCTAGGTCCAGGCGCGAACTGTTGAGGCCCCAGCGCGATTTTCAAGGGCCCAGCCCTTCTTTTGGCGTCCCCATCGTGATTGATTTTCAAAGAACATGGCACTTTGTTGTGCTCCCAGTGTGATTTTCAGGGGTCCCGGGCAGTCTTTTTGGGGTCCAGTGCCACTATTAGGGGCCCCGACAATTTGGGATCCAGCGTGATCTTGAAGGACCGGCCAATCTTTTTTGGGACCAGCATCATTTTCTGGGGCCCCAGAGATACCTTTTGGCCCTCAGCGTGACCACATCTTTAGGGGACCCTGCGCGACTTTTTGGGGCCCCGATCTGATTTTAAATTGGCCCCGGTGCGATTGACACCAGCAGGATGTTTAGGAAGCCTGGCGCTATTTTTTCTAACCTCGGCGCGATCTTTCCGCGCCCACAATCTCTCAGGGGAAGGAACTGCTCCAACAGTACACCAATGGGACTGCTCCTTCGGTACGCCAATGCGCATTCCCCAATGCTTTTATAACTTAACAATGATGTATATTGACTACATCGCACAAAATCGACGCTCTTATGCCTATTTAACTGCTTACACCACAAGTAGTGTTCATAAACATACACCCTGTAATTGGCCTAAATTCATCCCATTATCTTCGAGGTTCTTAAATATCAGTCTGCACATACTTATCACTGGACGATGTAAATCCTTGATGGTAGTCTCCGTTGTACTTCGGTGTTCTAGTAATTGCAATCCAAATATCTTCATTAAATAGATGCTGGGATCAGTCTTTGCTTAGTAGATATTACTACATATTCGTATACTATGAGCCCACCATCGGACAGAACCAATTCTGTTCAACGATATAACTTGACTTCAATGCTTAACGTGCTGTCAACGCCACTACACAGTTGCCATGCTCGTCATGTGCCTTCTCAAGTCACATGACAAGCATCACCCATTACTCGTCACATCATCACTCTTCATATCACTTCTCATGTGACCTTGTCAGGTCGAAACACCAGCACCTATTTATGTGGGGCATTCCGAGATTATGAGAGGCGTTATCGCACTTGAAGTTTATATAATAGGGCTGGGACTTCATTATTGTATCTACGCTAGGATGCCAATCCATCCATGTATATATGCTACCATACCAATAATACGATGGAAATATCTATTTTGTCATGTTGGATGCCAACACCGATAATACAGATATCTCACTCAAAAGGTTGGATATCTGTGTGTTGTGCTCAACTGCGAAAATCCTTGGAAATGCTGAAATTTGTACGTTGTATTCAATGCTACCGTCACACAATGGATGCACCGTGGCAGTAAAGTTTATGCTTCAATAAATATTGAAGTGTATGCCAGCCAGACTTGTGCAGGCCAAGAGTTCAATCAAGAATCGATTCATGAATCAATCATTTTTGGATGAGTAGTGAGTAGAATCGATTATTTTCCCCGACATATATCTTGAGTCGTGAGTTGAATCACATCTTTCTTTCTTTTTTAAATGACTCGAATCATGAGTCAATCACCCAAATGGCATGTGTGGGCAGTGCACACTGCATCATATGGCTCATTAGTCTGATACCACTGAGTTGGATCTGAATCGATTCAAATTTCTGTCCGTTTGTTTGAGTCACGAGTCGAATCAGATCTCAAGATCTATGAGTCACATGTGAGTCGACTGAAAAAAAATTGCGCGGAGCACAAGTCTGATAATAGGTAGGGCCAAGGCCATATATAATACATGGTCATGTAATATCAGGGCAAGGAACTTGCACTTGTGAATTGTATATTGTGCCTTGAATGTGTTATGTTGCCGCCTTCAACCCTCGATATGAAGACATGCTGGGAAACAACTCAAAACTTGTGCATTCTGAAAATGTGTTCCGTTGCTTAGCAGTGATTGCGTTTCAAACTACGTACACATCAAGGTATACCGTGCAGTTCTCACCTACCATGAAACGCTAGGATAAACGTTAGGGTCACTAATATTTACATCTTTTGATAATACTCTAGCAACCAATATTTTCAAGAAAGCCATGTACATCCTTTGCATACATTTCTCATTGCCCCAATTGCATTCACCCCAAATTTAGTATGCAACAAGTTACATCTCAAGCTTGCAACTTCAATTGGAACTAAGTATTAAGTACGTAAGGAAACTGGTAATTTAGTTTGTTTTCTAGTGAGGGAAGAAAAAAAGGAATAAGGCCCGTTTTTCATGTCACTTTTCACAAAGAATCATCGTGAAATGCTGTAACAAGATAAAATCTGCTCCATAAATATATACATCAAGCACTTATTTGATGATGATCAAGGATGCGGAGCCGGGAAAATTTTGGACGGCTTCGGCTCCGATTCCGGCTCCGGGGAATTATCCCGGTTTCGGCTCCGGCTCCGGCTCCGTACATCCCAAACGTGATCGATCCATTAAGTAAGAGCTAGGGAGGATGTTAAAAAATGTTAGCCGCGACCACTCAGAGGCGCAAACTTCAGACAATTATAAGCAACTTTCCCATATAAGCCATGTATCTATCTTTAAATAAACACCCGCCCTCGCCCAAATCACGTTTCGGCGTTATGCCCTCGTAAACTGACGCTCGATTCGTGCCGTATTTGGGCAATCAGAAGAGGGGAGACTCGAATGAACAACACTCCCCATCCCGTGAATGGTCCAAGGAACACCATTGTTGTAAATTGTAATGTTTGACCTCATCTCCAATAAGGTACAACTCGTTGATGATGGAAACAATGAACTTAACTAAACTACACATTGAACTATTGCATTGACTACCGAGGCTAGAATATGGTTATTCTATCATTATTTGATGATATTCTTACATGTTGCTCGTATTTAAACATTTTGACTTTTTAAAATGCGTTTTCATACCATACCATACCATACTAGGTATGTGTTCATTTCACGTTTGCTAATTTTGTTTAATTTGCACCTCTTTCGGAGTCGGAGCCGCCCTGCTTTTGACGGCTCCAGGGTCCGACTTCGGCTCCGAGTAAAATGTCCCGGCGGCTCCGGCTCGGGCTCCAGGCAAAATGATCCGGCTCCGGCGGCTCTGTCTCCAGCTCCGGCTCCGCATCCCTCATGATGATTATTGAGGTTTCAGGGTGCGTCAACCCATGCGTGTTCTTTATGCGTAGGTAAACAATGCGTACCCTGCCAACCTTTGAAAACCGTCACTGAACAACTCTACCTAGAATGGGTTCCCATCTGGTAAATTGACAGCAGCAAATATTCGACATAGTTCTTGGAATTGATTGCTATTGACGACAGCCGACACCATCAATAACGGCTCCTCTTCAGCCGTGCCGGCTGCATTGCATTATACATTTTCAGTTTTAATGTGTGACGAGTATCAAGCACGTTTTCCGTTGACTCCATGCACGCAACTCGCATCCCTGGACCCTGGCACCCACGGGCAGGCGAATGTTTAATGAGCATGAGGCACAATGAAAATGAACTGGAGAACACCGTATCATTTCAATTATGTATTAACCTATCACTTCCAGTCTATAAGCAATGGACCAACCCCTACATAGCACGCTCGTGCCAGCCACCTTCGTTGCCACAGTTACAGCCCCTCCAGCGGCAGTAACCGCCATCCCGGCCACACCCACGCGTCAGCCTCCCACGTTACGTGGCACGCGTGCAGCAGGGTCACCAAGGTGACGGCGACACAAGAGCGCACATTCACCGCTATCTAGCGGCCACCTTACGAGGCTAAAATTGCGAATACGGCAGGAGGCGGTCCAGCGAGAGCGCAGCCGACACCAGTTTTCTTCGGTATCGTCTTCACCGCCACACCGTTCTGCGCCTCCCCCCATGTCCACACCGTTCTGCGCCTCCCCCCATGTCGATCCTTGTCCACTACATCTCCAAATGGCTACCGGCCAATCAGCGAATATTACGTCAAAATATCCGAGCTGTGTCAGCGCGAGCCCTATGCTGCCTGTTCATACCTCCGTAGAAGGTAGCGAGGGCGACAGAGCACGTACACCGCGCAAGATTGCCTCTCCACTTATAGAAATGTATATTCGAGAAAACGTGTCCGGTGTAACGTCAAATTATGGCATAAAATCTCATTATTTGGCATAGGCTATCAAGCACAACACAACACTTAAAGAGGATGAGGTTTGTTAACTGCACATAATTATGCTCAACATAGCACGTTTCTTTTAACAGCGCAGAAACAATAACACACCGACAATGTATAGATCGCGCAACGTTGTCTTGCATGGCTTGATCTCGGGATAATAGGGCCGATCCAGAACAGGGCTACGTGGCAAGGCGTTATATCAGCCCCTGATCCAACCAGAACATAGCGACTGTTCTGGTTCCAACATTCACACAAACCATACTTCGAAAAAGGTTCCAGTCGAAATGGCCTCAAAAAGCGCCGAGGACACAGTTCAAGAAAACGGAACGCTACACGTGATGTAAATCAGTGGGCTGCAAGTTTGCTCACATCATTCCTTGTTTTCCAAAACAATAACTCTAAACAGCATCGATCATGCATCTCCTTTATTATTTTACGACACCATCCTCCTATAGCCTTTATGGCTGTTTGCTCATGTCAGCATTAATCCTGCGTATACTACATACTCTGAATGCCCTTCACCCACACATGTATGCCGTGTGGATGAGCTAATCTGGCGTTTTCTATCTACCGGGCTTGCAATTTACAGAACAAAAAAGGCCAATTCATTAATAGTGAACGAATCCCTCCATTGATCTTTCCTATTTACCTACCCATACTTACTTGGCGCACCATCCAAGAGGAGATCTTTGTCGGGGCTGATGTCGACACAGCCACTCCTTGTAACGATGGGCGACATGACCGAGAGTGAGGAAGGAGTCGCTGGCAACACCGAGAGTTCGAGGGGGTGGGGATGAAAAGATAATGGCATACCTTAACCAAGTATCAGATACACTGAAGGTCCTAGGTTAAGCCGTGCCTCATCTCCTCACGCCACATCGGTACCGGCTAATGGCGTGGAAAGTTAGGCTTATGACGCACGGCCTGAGGTTCCGAGTCTACTTGCCGTACCGTCGCACTCGGGGTCACCGTCATAGAACAATATCTTCCAACCAGCCGAGTCCTGCAGAGGAGCACACAGCTACATGTGCGTAATCTCTCAGGCTGGATCTGTATCAAGTCGGCTCATGCCAGTCAAGAAAACGTCACATTTTACGCAGATTGTACACGAGCTTCTAGATACAGCAGGGTCAAGGTTGCCGCTTTTCCTGACGTCGGAAAGGCGAAGAAAAGTGGGCGTCCGGCCACACCGTCAGTGGCTGAACAGGGAAGTGCGCGCCGGACCCAGCCCTCTGACCTGGGGCTGCGTGCCAGCCCGGACCCAGCCCCTGACCTGAACCCAGCCCCCGACCCGGGGATCGTCTGACACACGTCAGTACGCAGATAATCGGAGCCGAAGCACCGCTCTGGCCGGACGTTGGGCGGCAAGACTGACACGACTGGTTCGCCTGCCACTGTCAGTGGGCCCCTCTGCCAGCCAGAGTAGGGGGTACACTGATGGGCCTAGCCTTCCCCACCGATAGCTTCCGGAGCCCACCTGGAGCCCGACGGGTCTCGCGGCCGACTGAACAGCAGCCACGGCTCAGTCAGGCCGCTGGCGACTCACGGCTCGGCTGCCCACGGCAACCCGAGGCGACAGGTTATAGCCTCACTGCCGCCACGTCGCAGCAGATACCGATAATCGCCGCACACATCGTCGGCTGTCTCCGGCACCCACGTCCTGCCGACCTCCTGCCCACCCGCGCAGGTGGGGAGTGGCGCACCGGTCCCCCAGACTCTCCTCGTGCTCCCATCCGGCAGACACGCCGCAGACAAGTCCTGCCCCGAGCTCGCTCCGCAGACTGTTTGTCACGGCGCTTCCCTGTCACCACCGCACCTGTCCCTCTCATCCCGTCTGTCTACTAGGAGCTGCGGCCGATCGCCACATCATAGCTCGTCGGTGAACTTGTGCAGGTTGTTAAGGTGCTCGCCGTAGTCGGTGGCCTCGCTGCCGACGAACACGTCGTGGTGCTCGACCACCTCGGAGAAACTCAGCGAGTCGTCGACGTCGTCGTCGGCCGACGCGAACAGGTGGTCCACCTCGTCATCAGCGATGTCCCTGAGGAGAGATGTTGAGAAGGGTCCCACTTAGTTACAGCCGGTGTTGGTGGTGTTGATAGTGGTGTTGTTGGTATTGGTCGTGGTGTTGATGGTGTTGGTGGTGTTGATAGTGATGTTGTTGGTATTGGTGGTGATGTTGATGGTGTTGATGGGGTTGATGGTGGTGGTGGTGGTGTTGATGGTGGTGGTGGTGGATTGGTGGTAGTTGTGCTGATGGCGTTGGTGTTGGAGGAAAGTGATCACTCGAGAATGATCTGGCGCAGAGGAGGTGAGGTGTAAACGTGGGGATGGCCTGGGCGTGGTAAGGGTAGCATACATCTGGAGCAGAGGCGGTCGTGACGTACACCTGGAGACGGCCTGGGGCAGAGGTGACAGGGGGACGGCAGGGTCACAATTGTGAGGCGGGCAGAGCTGGAGAAAGGTAAGAGCAGGCGTTGGCGAAGTTTCTAGAAAATATTAAATTTGGCACGGTAGGCACCGGAATACCTTTGCAGCTGGACAGGGATCCCGTTCACAGGGGAATGGAGCGAAAGGGGATGGTGAAGCACATCGCGGCTTACATCGCAGAGCTAGCAAACAGCGAAGGATGCAAGCGGAACGGCAGTGAGTACGAAATACGCACAGAGACAGACGAGGGCAGGCAATCGACGGCATGGCAAACAAAAATTCGGCAGTCACGGAGGGCAGCGACGGATGACAGTGGATATTACCAACTCTAAAATAATCAAGACCAACATTGAACCAGCCGGCACTTGGCAATGTGACGGGCCGTGACGTCACGGACGGCGTGACTCAAGGGTTAAAATAATGTTTTTCTTGTAACGTGTGAGATGTCGAAACGAGCACAGCATCATGTCGAAATTTGCCATGGAATTAGTGCCATTTAAATGCTTCTATTGTCTTTCAGACTCATATTTGAGCCAATGATGTAGGTACTTATACTTATACCTTTATTATTTGTTCATAATTTAGGAAGATCTACATTCGGGGTATGGAGAATAATAGTATGCTATAAACTGGCAGTGTATGCCATATCATATTGTAGATAATCTCTTTACTTGAAATTGCGTTCCGAAATATTCGTGCATCACTATTCCTTATGAAGAGCATGTATATGATACATATAACCGATATACTGCTTGAAGGCTTCATAAGTATGCATCAAGGAGTAGGATGTAGATATTTCTTGGAGAAGGATGTCGATTGAATGTTTAACAAGTGGCATATTCCACCCTACTTCACGAATAATGTGACGCTGCATGGCGCGCGTCCGACCAGAGGGGCGGACGGTAAACACACCCGACGGCGTCCCCCTGCACCGGGCCGGCAGCAGCACAGCAGGGAGGAAGCCGAGGTGGGCAGGGGCCAGCAGCCGCATCACCACGCAGCGACCTCAGGCTGGCGAGTGGTAGGGCCTCCGGGCGCCTCAGGATGGAGAGTGGTTGGGCCTCCGGGCGCCTCAGGGTGGAGAGTGGTTGGGCCTCCGGGCGCCTCAGGGTGGAGAGTGGTTGGGCCTCCGGGCGCCTCAGGGTGGAGAGTGGTTGGGCCTCCGGGCGCCTCAGGGTGGAGAGTGGTTGGGCCTCCGAGCGCCTCAGGGTGGAGAGTGGTTGGGCCTCCGGGCGCCTCAGGATGGAGAGTGGCTGGACCTCCGGGTGGAGTGTGGTTGGAACTCCCGCCAAACCGAAAGCCAATAGCCACACGGCCGTCAGTTAGTTATTTGGGTTTTGTGGCGCCTCGACCATAAAATGTGATCACATGGCCGTCATGACAAACATTTCGCACTACAGCTCGGACGATGTCACGGTGATGAGAAGTGTGTGGTGCATTAACCTTATGGTCTTTGGCTGTGTATTCAGACGATATGGCCGCGAAAGAAGAGAAGAACCTTGGGCTCTTTCGCCGGAGTCGGCTGCTAGGACTGCAGCGTCGCCAGCCTCTCACGCCACTGAATCGATCACGACTGTCGGTGCTTGCAAACGGCGCACCGTGATTACTCATCAGCCCAGGTCTGAGACACGCAGTTTCAGATGCTGGGTGACTTCTGATCAAAGTTCTGATCCAACAGAGGCAACTCACTCACAGCCCAGAACCTCGCCCCATCGTGGGAACTCTCTGGCAGCCCAGAACCTCGTCCCACCGTGGGAACTCACTCGTTGCTGGGCAGCACCCAACCCAAGACCTCATCGCGGTCTAGCTGGCCGTCACGGTTCTTGTCGTAGTCGTTGTCGAACTTCTCCTTTTCCGACTCCAGCCACGCCTGGTCCTTGTCCTTGCCTGTAAGTAGTTCATGGTCACGCACCAGCCTGTCACGCCTGGGGATGTGACATGGTCACGCACCAGCCTGCCACACATGGGGATGTGACATGGGCACGCACCAGCCTGCCACACCTGGGGATGTGACATGGTCACGCACCAGCCTGCCACGCCTGGGGATGTGACATAGTCACGCACCAGCCTGCCACGCCTGGGGATGTGACATAGTCACGCACCAGCCTGCCACGCCTGGGGATATGACATGGTCACGCACCAGCCTGCCACACCTGGGGATGTGACATGGTCACGCACCAGCCTGCCACGCCTGGGGATGTGACATGGTCACGCACCAGCCTGCCACGCCTGGGGATATGACATGGTCACGCACCAGCCTGCCACGCCTGGGGATGTGACATGGTCACGCACCAGCCTGCCACGCCTGGGGATGTGACATGGGCACGCACCAGCCTGCCACACCTGGGGATGTGACATGGTCACGCACCAGCCTGCCACGCCTGGGGATGTGACATAGTCACGCACCATCCTGCCACACCTGGGGATGTGACATGGTCACGCACCAGCCTGCCACACCTGGGGATGTGACATGGTCACGCACAAGCCTGCCACGCCTGTGGATGTGACATGGTCACGCACCAGCCTGCCACACCTGGGGATGTGACATGGTCACGCACCAGCCTGCCACGCCTGGGGATGTGACATGGTCACGCACCAGCCTGCCACACCTGGGGATGTGACATGGTCACGCACCAGCCTGCCACGCCTGGGGATATGACATGGTCACGCACCAGCCTGCCACGCCTGGGGATGTGACATGGTCACGCACCAGCCTGCCACGCCTGGGGATGTGACATGGGCACGCACCAGCCTGCCACACCTGGGGATGTGACATGGTCACGCACCAGCCTGCCACGCCTGGGGATGTGGCATAGTCACGCACCATCCTGCCACACCTGGGGATGTGACATGGTCACGCACCAGCCTGCCACGCCTGGGGATGTGACATGGTCACGCACCAGCCTGCCACACCTGGGGATGTGACATGGTCAGTGGCCGCACAGAGACGATCTGTGGCACACCTGGGAGAGCTGATCTGCCTTTCCTGGAATTAAACTACAAAGAGGGGCAGGACAATTACCCTGTATAGGAATCTGCTAGGACGGAGATTCCGTACCACCAGCGCCAGAAATGTGCCACCTGTGTCAGCTACCATAGTACTTAATCTACTGGTACATTCACCACCATGTGACCTTGCAAACCGTCCATTTATGGTGAAGCCATACCAAATCCCCTGACAAGAAGCGGTGTGGAGAAACATCCCCATCTACCGTGTCTTTTCAGCCCCACAGAAACATCAACTCACCCTGTTCACCGATGAATTCCTTGAAGTCGATGAAGCCGTCGTTGTCGAGGTCCTTCTCCAGCAGGGTGTGGTCGACCACGACCGGTATCATTCGCGGGTCCTCCTCGGGGTGGGTGAACGAGAGGAACTCGTCCGGCTGCAGCACGCCGTCTCCGTTGCGGTCGGCCGCCTTGAACAGGCTCTTGTCCTCGCTCATCAGCTGCCGGCGACGGGACGAGGCGCTCATTGGTCGGTCGGTGCGCCGGCCGCACGTTACGTGGCGTGTCGTGTCGAGTTCCAATCAGAGGCGAGAGTGTCACTGCGCGGGACCGCGGGACCGCGGGACAGACAGACAGACAGACAGACAGACAAAGCAGAGACAGACAAACCTTCCAGGGAGCAAAAGGAGATATAATTGTCGGAGGCCATGTTTGGGGTGAAAAAAATACAGGAGCAGCCTCTTCTTCCAACCTTGCAGGCACATTCTTCAACAAAAGCTTACACACTGACGATCCTCATCAGCCAGCAAAAAAAAAAACACAAAAAACTGGCAGCTGTTCAGCACCACGCCTCCCTAGATTGACTCAAAAGCTGAACGTTGTTTAGTACACACTCCCACCAACGACTGCACCATATGGATGCCACCAACACAAGCTACAACACACGCACACACACACACAAATGTTGAGCAAAAAATCACTCCTCAGCTACTGCCAAGGTGATTGGTGAAGCCTCCGTTGTCAGTCCTCAGACCATGCTCCCTGACGAGAATATGATTAAAACAAACGTGTTGCTACAGTTATTGCAGGAACCTCCGCACACTATTCCAGGTCGCAGAATCTCACGAATGTGGAATGTTTTACGGCACGGTTAGCCAGATATTTTGAGCCATTGTCGGGACCTAATCAGCTCAGAGAACGAGAGGAGGGACCGAGGTACCAATCTGTCACAGAGTGGACAGGAGCTGAGGTGACAATGTCACACAGAGGGGCCGCAGCACTGAAGGCGCAATAACGTCCTACCGTAACCGGCACAGATTGGAAGTTCCGACGGGTTGGATGAAAAAAAAAAACATTCAACAAATAATAGGAGTACGCTGAACACACCTTGCAGATGGTCTCATAATGGAAACGATCAAGCTGGAGATGTTTGGTGGCGACCGAAACGTTCTACAAGGCATCACCAGACTACTGCTCCCCTCCGCTCCCTGAACGTGACGCGCAAAATGACGTCTGCGATAGATATCTTGAACCTGAAAACTATTGGCCGATCCATCAAATACTTCAAATGAGTTTTATTTGAGAATGGGGACTACATCGTCGCCTGGTCATTTTTGCCTGGGAACACATCAACTATATCAACTGACGGCCACGTGGCAACTATATTCACAGCGAAGTAAATACCCCAGAAGCGTGCACGTCGCCAAGAAAATCCCGTGATCGAGGGATGATTACCTTTCCCTCTGCCAACTGTGGAAGTGGAGGCACGGGTTAACAAAGACACGCATGGACCGCTGACATATAGAAAAGCATGCGTCCTTACGCATGCTTGTATTGTATTGCTATTGTATTGATATTGCATTGTATATTGTACGCATGCTTGTAAGTATTGAAATGAGACAGAACACCGCCGGCGTAGGTGACACAAAGATAATTGTAAATGCACATTCAGTAATGGTGTACAGTTTACGATACAACTCTACGCGATATTTATGCTGTTCTGCCGTTGAATCTGCAATGCTGCCACTCTATATTTGACCACCAATAACGATTGAAGTTTGGGGCTTTGGGGCGCGGCTGCTGCAGCAGTCACTACGGCCGTGGTCCCGCACCACCACTGACAGCCGACCACCAGGGTACCACACGTGGGCGGCTGTCGGCCGTGGTCCCGCACCACCACTGACAGCCGACCACCAGGGTACCACACGTGTGCGGCTGTCGGCCGTGGTCCCGCACCACCACTGACAGCTGACCACCAGGGTACCACACGTGTGCGGCTGTCGGCCGTGGTCCCGCACCACCACTGACAGCCGACCACCAGGGTACCACACGTGTGCGGCTGTCGGCCGTGGTCCCGCACCACCACTGACAGCTGACCACCAGGGTACCACACGTGGGCGGCTGTCGGCCGTGGTCCCGCACCACCACTGACAGCCGACCACCAGGGTACACACGTGTGCGGCTGTCGGCCGGGTCCCGCACCACCACCGACAGCCGAGCACCAGGGTACCACACGTGTGCGGCTGTCGGCCGTGGTCCGCACCACCACTGACAGCCGACCACCAGGGTACCACACGTGTGCGGCTGTCGGCCGTGGTCCCGCACCACCACCGACAGCCGAGCACCAGGGTACCACACGTGTGCGGCTGTCGGCCGTGGTCCCGCACCACCACTGACAGCCGACCACCAGGGTACCACACGTGGGCGGCTGTCGGCCGTGGTCCCGCACCACCACTGACAGCCGACCACCAGGGTACCACACGTGGGCGGCTGTCGGCCGTGGTCCCGCACCACCACTGACAGCCGACCACCAGGGTACCACACGTGGGCGGCTGCTGCAGCAGTCACTACGGCCGTGGTCCCGCACCACCACCGACAGCCGACCACCAGGGTACCACACGTGGGCGGCTGCTGCAGCAGTCACTACGGCCGTGGTCCCGCACCACCACTGACAGCCGACCACCAGGGTACCACACGTGGGCGGCTGCTGCAGCAGTCACTACGGCCGTGGTCCCGCACCACCACCGACAGCCGACCACCAGGGTACCACACGTGGGCGGCTGCTGCAGCAGTCACCTTGTCCTCCTCCTCCCGGTCAGCGGCACTCAGGTCGTCGTCGTCGTCGTCCTTGGAGCCGTACGTTTCGGCCATGTACTCCTTCCATGTCACCTGGCCATCGTTGTCCTCGTCCACCTCCTCCCAGCGCTCCTCAGACTCCTCCTTGGAGAGCATGCTGACGACAAGTGACGCCCGTTTCGAGTCAATGCATCATGGCTGGCTGATGGGGCGTGCACGTCCAACATCCATCTCCGCACTTCACACCACTTCACTGAGGGTTGAATTGCTATTCGAAATCCTTGGCTAATTCTTGTTAATGGTTTAAGCTATTTGATCTAAACAATTGGGAACATATTTTCTTTTAAAGACCACTCAGTGCTTACGGTGCATAAGGCATCATGGCCATACAAAGAATGTTCTTTTTAAATGGTATGTCTTACAATACTGCAAAATATTGATGAAACATGACATTTTAGGTTCAGCACATGATCACACACATTCAAAGAATTCATATAAAACGACTTGCAGTGTTCCATGATGTTACTTCTTTGTATGTATGTGACCATGGGTTGTACCCGAAATGTAATACGATTCATATAACATTTCCATCACGGTAGGGAAGGTCATTTCAAAAGTGCATATTGTGCAGAGGAAAATTGTATTGATATTTGGGACGTTAGAAACTACCTTTTATAGTTGTGCATCTGTGCATTCAGTCAGAGCAGCAGGTGTGCTAGCATTGACAGAGCAATAGGCTCGCCGTCATTGTCAAACAGCAAAGTTAAACCTCCAAAGAAAAAAGGATGGGGATGATTTTTGGTAGATAATAGCCAGAGGATGACAACATTAAAAAACAACCTCGCTTTCTACACCTGTACCTGGGGGTCTTGTTCATTTGTCAATAAACACAAATGACAAAACAATATACTTCCAGTGAACACCAGGCAACTTCGCCAACCTACTGCATTCAAGGGAAAATCGACCAGTGGTCAGGTACCGCCTGAGCCTGGGAGCCTGGGAGCCTGGGAGCCTGGAAGTCTGGGAGCCTGGGAGCCTGGGAGCCTGGGAGGCTGTAGGCTGGGTGGGCGGGTGGCTGGGTAGGCTCGCTGTGCATGTCACTACCAAAAATGGGCCCAGTGTGGGCGTGATGAGGCGCTCACAAGCAGACAAACCACACTCCTCACAACATACCTGTCGCCCCCGCTCCTGGAAGGACATGGCAACTACCATTCAATCCATATTTCACGTCTGCATGGTTCCCCGTTGATGGCAAGCGTTACTACGTGCCACTTGAGAATCAGTACCTGAAGGAGCGCAGTACCCACTGCTTCAGTTCGGATCAGTACCGGGGGAGCGCGGTACCCACTGCTTCAGTTCGGATCAGTACCGGAAGGAGCGCAGTACCCACTGCTTCAGTTCGGATCAGTACCGGGAGGAGCGCAGTACCCACTGCTTCAGTTCGGATCAGTACCGGAAGGAGCGCAGTACCCACTGCTTCAGTTCGGATCAGTACCGGGGAGCGCAGTATCCACTGCTTCAGTTCGGATCAGTACCGGGGGAGCGCAGTATCTACTGCTTCAGTTCGGATCAGTACCGGGGGAGCGCGGTATCCACTGCTTCAGTTCGGATCAGTACCGGAAGGAGCGCAGTATCCACTGCTTCAGTTCGGGTCAGTACCGGAAGGAGCGCAGTATCCACTGCTTCAGTTCGGATCAGTACCGGAAGGAGCGCAGTATCCACTGCTTCAGTTCGGCCCGGCTGATGTGCTTGTCGTTGTCTTTGTCCATCTTCTCGATCAGCTTTCCGAGCCTCTCTTTCGCCTCCTCTGGGTCGAGATCGTCGAACTCCTCGGCGTCCTTGTGGCTCCCTGACAAAATGACAATGTCAAACCTCTTTCTCTGTGCCGTCTGCAGCACTGATCACAGAACGTCATATGCAGTACCGCTAGATCCGCTAAACACTGAATGTCAGTGTTAAACCTCTCTGTGCCGTCTGCAGCACTGATCACAGAACGTCATCTGCAGCACCGCTAGATCAGCTAAACACTGAATGTCAGTGTTAAACCTCTCTGTGCCGTCTGCAGCACTGATCACAGAACGTCATCTGCAGCACCGCTAGATCCGCTAAACACTGAATGTCAAAGAAGATGTAAACGGCAATGTAGCGGGAGCGAAATTTCGTGCAAAATCTTCTAATCAGACAAGTAAGAAACTGACATATGCCCGGGACACCTGTCAGTGCTGAGGAACTGCAGCAGCGAACGATATCCACTGCTATTTTTTACATATATTTTAAAGACGCACTAATCATGCAGTTCCTTGAAAATCGAGGAGGGTAATTCTGAGTACTAAGAGCTAATGCTGATCAACTCATCATACCGACTTGCCATTTCTCAGTGCAATTCTCGCAATTGTATTCCAAGCTTCGTTGGAATTACATGTAATTGTATCCTCATCATCATAATTTTGGAATGCTTTGCCCAACCCCCTAAAAGTTGATTTCTCTTCACGATTTTCCCGAAAAGTTTTGCTTCATAAAAGATATTTAAGCTGAATTTGCCCCAGTATATTTTCTTTCGATAATTATGGTTGCATCTCACTCAAATGCTGTCCAAGATGCTAGAAGACGACTTCCGAGGATTAAAAAAAAGTATTCTGGTTGACTTTCATGTGCAGGTGTTGGACACTAGATATTTCAAACTGGCTCCTTCATATTTACACAGATGGATACTCATGGCCTGCTTCGGTGGTCGAAACGTACGGTTCTCCGCCACTATACTATTAGGTTTGGAAGCTACCTGCAGAGGATGTGGCATGCATACGCCGTTCCAAACGTCGGTTGGCGTGCGGCGAGTGTTCCGCTCCGCCCAAAATGTATATCGTTTTCAGAAGAAACCAGGAGCCATTGACCAAGGTAATGCATGTTATGGTACATTATGCAATCAGACTAGACTAGATGACTGGATTCATCCGATTAGCTACCTGACATGGTTAGCTAACATAGTTCATATGTGTAAAGTTAAGTAGGATATGTAGGGAACAATGTCAAGATGATGGCACATGGGGAATAATAAAAAACTGAGAAGTGCAGCAACATGAATATGAATGGCGAGCCTAGTAAGTAATAACAAAGTAATAAATATATACTGTTTTCATGTCCATCCAGGCGAATCAATGTACTTCACAGATTCACTGGAAAGCCCAGAAATGTTGCCAACACTGGACTTCTGACCCTTTGTGGTGTTCCACTATTCAAATTCATGCAGGTTCTGACTCATCCAGCCCAACAAGATAGTAGATAGTATACCAAACCAGAAGTAAAGTCATGCATTTGCAATAGCTTGCAACTGTAAAACATATAACTGCAATGCACGATTATCATAAATGTGTTTTCCTTTAAGAAGCGTGCTACACACAATTTCTAATATAAACCTATTGAAATTGCATGTCATACCGAAACCACTCCACCCCACCCCACAAGTAATAGTTTGCAAAGTAACGTGCAAAACATCACGACGAGAGGAAGAACTGTGAAAATTAGCATTTTATTACCGTTTTGGAGTTTAAAAAAAACCATAAATGCATTAAGCACGTATTTTATTCCAAAGCTTTACATTCTAATTTTCATAACTGTTCTTCATCGTACAAAAGTAGGAAGACCCATGTCCTGCAGGCCATCTGAAATCACATGTCTATGCTGCATCTCTGCACTACACTGCATGTAAATATCCAACACAATAACAGTTGTTATTGGTGCTTGGGGGCGCATCGACTTCAGAGGTTATACAGCGCCCATAACTTAGTCAGTCAAACCAGGTGTGAACGTATCGACGTGGAGTAACTGGGAAGCCTGGGGATCACAACACACTAGTGCACTTCATGGTGGCCTGCTAGAAAGAGGGTAAATGTCTAGCGTTTCTACCCTACCTTAGTTGGCGTGGGTACACGACTTCAACTCCAACCACAGAAAAGAATGGGAAGAGTTCAGTGACATGGTGTGACCCGTCGCCCAGTAGTTCCACCACAGTGGGCGATGGGGTTCCAAAGAAGCGGCGACGTTCCGCTCGAAAGTAATATGTGCAAATAATATGGGCCACAGACAGGTTGTCTCCGCAACGTGGACAGGCTGGTCATTCTTCCGAGCATAGATTACAACGTACAACATACGTATGTGCTAGACGTACGAGGCACAGAATCACTTCCTCGCGCCTCGATCGACGCGAACAGGACTGTCATGCACCCAGGCGAGGTTTTAACAATGCCAGTGTGTTGCCTAGGACAGCATCCACTTGTGCAGGTAAACATATATATTTGGGTAGGAGTCCCTTAGAAGTGGTAAACAACGCGCGTGTATCGTGCATTTGCTGAGCGTTCGGCTGCCGCGTCTGTGAACTCGTCTCCAATAATTCAGACGTGACTTGGCATCCAGTACAGTACCACACAGGGTGGGAAACTTGCTTTCGGGGTTTGGAGTCGGAGTGCAAACAGGTTTCTTCCGGAGTGCATTTTCATGCACATATTATTTTTCATGCATGGAATCTATTTGCCGGTAACCGACGAGAAAAGCATATGTACCTAGTCAGTGTCTACGTGATAGGCATAATACACATGATTTTTGGTCACATCAAAGCATAGAAACAAAGAAGTGAGCAATGGATGGCACCACAAGACAGGGAGTTGTGATCAGCTCAGCTTTGTCTCTCATAACTCACAGGAGCAATGGTTAGTTAGTTATTATGGCTTAAGGGCGCATCGACTACATTGGTCATGTAGCGCCCATCACAGGAGCAATGCGCCTTCCTTTCGCTATTGGTCTCAGCATAATGCTAGGCAAAATGAAAAACACAAATAATTCACGCTTCACCCTCAGCTCAGAGCGCACACCTACCTACATACACAGCCAATTCCCTGCACGATACGGACCCACACCACTACCTCACACGCAGTCGGAATCGACGGCGGTGCGCAAAGGATCAGTCAAGGTCTTGTGTTTGCAGCATGACACTGTTAAGTGTTCAAAACACGTGTTCAAAGTTGCTAAGGGTTATGACGTCATTTAAAAAATACATTGCATTGATTGGTTGAAGGACGGTTTCCGTAACAGAAAATGCTAACGCAGCGAATTCCGATCGGCGGCCTCCGCTGCACTCCGGAAGCGACTCTTAAAACGGTCAGTTTTTCCCACTATAGGGTGGCTCGAAAGCAGGTTTCTGGAGACGCACCGGCCGAATTTGTAGCGACCGGAGGCCATTATATTCAGTGCGCAGGCGCGAAGTTTGGCGCGTTGTCGTCGGCATTTCCGCTGGTTGTGGTTTCGTGTGGTGTGTGTTCGGTTGCTGTCTGTGTGCTTGATGGTACGAAAAGTGTATAGTTATTTGGTAACCGTAAGTAGAAGAACATGTTTGGTGGATATCTTCTTCAATCCTGTATTAGTTTTTTAGTGGTATTTTTGTTCCTTCTGTATGTTTGTGTCGGAGTACATGTGGAGCCCATTCTATCCAGTATGAATCCGGAGTGCAAAAATGTTTTAAAAGATGAAATCTATAAAGAAGTGCCTTAATTCCCACCCTGGTACCACACTTTTCCCCTCTTGAGCTAAGGGAGTAATGAGCAAACAATATGTCTTGTAGGATGGGGTCAGGTGTAGAATCGCTTCAAGGCCAAAAGGCTGCTGAGAGAACCAGACAAGATCAGGTGTAAATCCTCGTCGACTAGCCGGATAACCGAGAGCCTTTGCATTAGCACTAAAAACAGATGCATGTGGTGGCAGCGTAAAACCCCGACTAGTGCTACCACATACAAACGCACAACCGACGCCTGTATCCCCTTCAGAGCCATCGGTGTACGTGGCTGTATATCCCTCGTACGACTGGATGGCCTCTAGGGGTCGTGCCTGCAATTCTAGGTATATGGTACTTTATTTGCAGGTTTCATAAAGACATAAAGACATAAAAGATTAGTGCAACTATGAGCCACTCTTTTGTTGGTTGGTTGGTTACAGTGTAAAATAATTCACCATGTGACCTGGAAATGCACAGTTAATGGAGTTGTGGCATTTCATCCTCGTTTTCGGTTTTTACCATTTTGTCACATGTTTGCGCAGTCATGAACTCAACTGCTAAATAATGTAAAATGCATATGACTGAAGCGAAAGGCATTCCGCTTTTTAATCCTTAAGTGACAAACCTTTATTTTCTTCAAATCTTTCACTATTCCCAAGCAACTTCTTCCTTCATCCACACAGTTAATGGTGAAGTAACTTTAGAACACTGGTTGGTTATTGGCTTTACGACACATCGACCGTTGAGTCATGTAGCGTCGCCAATCTCTCACGCCGATTGGTCGCGGGCGAAGAGTAGCGGCAGGTGAGACTCGAACCCACAACCTTTCGATTGTTAGACGAGCAACTTACCACTAGGCCACTCGTGCCGCCACTCTTTTGTACTCTCTCTAAAAGCCAACAATCTTTTTCATAGCTAGGAGACCAAGCTTGGATGCAGTATTCCAAATGTGGCCTGACGTATGCACAGTAAAGCTTCCTGATCACTTCCTCACTTCTGTATGATACATTCCTATTTATTGCCCCGAGCATTCTCAGTGCCTTCTTCCTGGCTTCCTTGGTCTGTTCTGATGCCCCCAGTTTTGTGTTTAGAATAACACCTAAATCCTTCTCCTGTTGAGTCACTGATAGCACTTGGCCACCCATCAAGTATGGATCCTTCATATGCTGCTTGCCTACATGCATGATTTTGCACTTATCAAAGTTAAATTTCATTTGCCATTCTTCGGACCACTTCACAAGTTCGTCGAAGTCTTTTTGCAGCGAGATATGCTCATCCTGACCTGTTATTGCCCTAAAGACCTTCAAATCATCCGCAAATTTCAAAACTTTACTGCTTAGGCCACTTTCAATGTTATTTACAAATATAATGAACAGTAATGGCCCTAGTACTGACCCCTGGGGGACTCCACTAAGAATATTTTGCCATGATGACTTTGTACCATTTAGCATCACTCTTTGCTGTCTATCTGAAAGCCACAACTCTATCCATTTTAAGATGCTACCTGCAATACCATGGGACTGAAGCTGTATCATTAACCGTTTATGGGGTACCTTGTCAAAGGCCTTACTAAAGTCAAGATATGCTACATCAACCCGATTTCCCTGATCAAATTGTTCTGTGGCGAAGTTCAAAAAGTCCAAGAGGTTTGTGAGACACGATCGTCCTTTTCTAAACCCATGTTGAGTATCTTGAATCAATCTGCTACCTTCCAGATAACTAACTATTCTATCCTTGATAATTGATTCGAGTACCTTGCAGACTAGGGATGTGAGACTTATTGGCCTATAGTTTTCAACTTTCCCTCTTTCTCCTTTCTTGAAAATAGGAACTACATTTGCCCTTTTCCAATCGGTTGGAATTTCATTATGTGAAACTGATCTACAAAATATTATACTAAGTGGAAATGCCAGTTGCTTTTCAGTTTCCCGCAACACCCTAGCATAAATTTCATCAGGTCCTGCTGCCTTATTTGGCTTTATTTTCCTGATATGATTGTAAACAACATCACTATCAATGAAATCAACATCATTTGTCAGATCCCATGTCACTGAACTATTGTGTACGGTCGGGAGATTGGTCATATCTTCCAATGTAAACACTGATTTGAACTGCTTGCTCAGCTCCTCAACCATCTCACTATCCTCACCCAATGTAGTCCCGTTTACTTCCAGTGGACCAATTGTGCTAGAAACTTTACTCAGCTTGTAGAAACTAAAGAACTTTTAACTGTCCCCATTACAGTTTCTAGCTAAATCCAGTTCTTTTGCTCGCTTTGCTGCTCTGGTTTTTTGCTTCACAGTGTCTCTAGCTTTTCGATACGCCTTTAGATTAACGACATTTGAGGCTTCTTTAAAAACTCTAAATGCAGTTTTCTTAGCCTTAATTGCTTTTATCACGTCTGGTGTAAGCCATGCTGGCTTTCCTGCCCTTCTTTTGCGTCTTTGCTTTTGGGGGACATGTCTAATCTGAGTTTCCTTCAAGTAAGATTTGAACTTTTCCCACATTTCACAGGCATTTAAATTGGATAATTCTTCCTCCCATCTGATGGCACTTAAAGCCGCTCTCATGCCGTTAAAGTCTGCTCTGTTGAAATTTGGAACCTTTACCAAATTATCCTTGATAATTTGGTAAAGGTTTCAGCTACAGAAGGGTCAACAGTTGGGGAGGTCAATTCACATGGGGGAGTTCTGATGGGTGTTATTCGGAGGACACCACGCAGCCTGATCCCACTCTCTTGAAGTAGTTCTCGAATTCTTACGCAGAACGGATTCATATATGGAGGTCGTTTGTGTTGAAACAAATGCAAGGTGTGGGGTGAAAAGACCCCTTGGAATGTGGTGTGGTCGGGAATCTGTGCCATCTTCATAGCATACCACATGCCCAGCATCGGACGGCACATGGCGAGCGATGGTTCATTTGTTACCGATGATGGCTACTGACGTTACTGGGGTCGGCCGGCGATCTTACCGAGGATGGTTACTGACAGTACTGGGGTCAGTCGGCGACCTTACCGAGGATGGCTACTGACAGTACTGAGGTCGGCCGGCGACCTTACCGAGGATGGCTACTGACAGTACTGAGGTCGGCCGGCGACCTTACCGAGGATGACTACTGACAGTACTGAGGTCGGCCGGCGACCTTACCGAGGATGGCTACTGACAGTATTGAGGTCGGCCGGCGACCTTACCGAGGATGGCTACTGACAGTACTGGGGTCGGCCGGCGACCTTACCGAGGATGGCTACTGACAGTACTGAGGTCGGCCGGCGACCTTACCGAGGATGACTACTGACAGTACTGAGGTCGGACGGCGACCTTACCGAGGATGGCTACTGACAGTACTGAGGTCGGCCGGCGACCTTACCGAGGATGACTACTGACGTTACTGGGGTCGGCCGGCGACCTTACCGAGGATGGCTACTGACAGTACTGAGGTCGGCCGGCGACCTTACCGAGGATGGCTACTGACAGTACTGGGGTCAGCCGGCGACCTTACCGAGGATGGCTACTGACAGTACTGAGGTCGGCCGGCGACCTTACCGAGGATGGCTACTGACAGTACTGGGGTCGGCCGGCGACCTTACCGAGGATGGCCTCATGGTCGAACTGGTCATCATGGTCGTCGCCGTCCAGGTGGTGTTTGTCTCGCGGACTGAAGGCGCCGTCAGTCTCGCGCTCGTGTTGGCCCACATGCCGATGACTGACGGCGGCCTCGGCCGTCAGCACCAGCAGCAGAGTCACCAGCAGAAACGGCCGCATCACGGCACACCACTGCCGGCGAGCATGCACAGGGGATCAGTCGCCTTGTCCCAGTCATGGGTCACCGGGGGCAGCAGACATGGTGGGTCACTGGGAGCAGCAGACATGGTGGGTCACCAGGGGCAGCAGACATGGTGGGTCACTAGGGGCAGCAGGAGACATGGTGGGTCACCTGGGGCAGCAGACATGGTGGGTCACTAGGGGCAGCAGGAGACATGGTGGGTCACCTGGGGCAGCAGAAATGGGTGAGGCAATCAGGGGCAGCAAACATGGATGGTCTACCAGGACCAGTACACAAATGGGCCACCAGGGGCATACACACCCACACCACATCCACACCCTCAAATGGAGTTATGGTGATGATGATCATTGGGGTTTTATGGTGTCAAGCCATGTGGATTACACTGCTAAGTGGGGTTATGGGACTTGCTGCAAATAATAAAATGGCTGCACAATGCCCATCTGAATGACGTTCTTTAATTTAGGGAAGCACATAGGGTCAAGGTTACAAAGGTCAAGGTATAAAACAGCTGAATGTAGATCCGTTTTTAGTGAAAGGGTGGTTGACCAATGGAAAATGCTGCCTGATGTGAATGGGTGTTCCTCATTAAATATATTTTAACATAGGATAGAAAAACTATTTAGGACTAGAAGTCTCACTTTTCAAAATCTGTACAATAGGTGGGCGGGTGTGATTCATGCTAGTATTCATGCACTGTACACTTTGGGATGGACCCTCTGGTTATTGTTGGGCCTTGGACCTTCAGCACCATCAATGGTGCTTATAAATTAGGAATTATGTTAGGAGCAGGTGTACCTTATGATCCATTCAGAACAAGCCTTTGTGCATGTGATGCTGAAGAGATCAACCATAACAAATTTTGGTATTTACTATTGCACATTATTATTTGAAGTACTTATTTCTTGATCTGCACCATCTCAATTCCCTGAGTTTTCTTGCAGCAGAATGATTTTCTTGGAAGATTTGCTAGATTCAAGATTCCTTGGTTGGTTATTAGGGCTTTAGGGCGCATTACTACATTGCTACCAATTACTACATTGGTCATGTAGCGCCCATTTCAATATTCCTTCTTGGTGCACCAGTTGTGTTCCTGTGTCTGATTGATTTACTGAACTTTAATTTGTCAAGTATTGATTAGCTAATTTGGGCTTTATGGTGCCTCAACATCATTATGCCTGAAGTAGCTTGTCCAAAGTGATATAGTATGCATGTATCAAGAGGATGGACATCAGTGAGTATGATGGCAACAGATGGAAAGGTGTCAACATGAGATAGCAGTAGTTGGTAGCCAATAGCATGAAATGGAACATACAGACAATGTCTGGTGGGCAATTCAAGCTTGATTTTTCAAGCACATCAATAACTTATGCCACCCTGGTAGCTCAGTTGGTTAGAGTGCTGGCTTGCACTGGTCTCCCCTGTACTGGCAACACAGAGTTCAAGTCGCTTCGCTCGCTCGCATTTAGCCCCCGGCCGGGAGTGTCAGTTGGCAGCTGGCCCGATAAGGCTGGGGACCAGCTACCGAGCGGCCGTGTCGGTGCATTGGCGGCACGTTAAACTTTCGGTCTAAATTCTGCAGTTGAGCTGGAGTTCATGGATCGGGTGGTGGGGCCAGGGTTCACGCAACAAGCTCTGCTTAGCAATAGAACCCTGGTTCCTCAAGCCACCCCAGCAACAACTCGGATCAATTTTTTTTAAAAACTTCACTCAACTGGTTTTCAGCACAATAACTTTGAAGGCCCAGAGCTACATAACAGTCTAGGGTATTATTTTGCTCAGAACATTCCCATGATAAGGTTTACACATACCTTCCTTGAGCGGATATGGCTAGATTTGTAGTTGCACTACACTAGTATCATATCTCAGTGATGTATGAATAGCATGAAAAGGTTAGCCAGCAATGCATACTAATCAAACTTGAAGAGAATTCTTAGATCCCTCTATTTAATTTTTATGAAATTGCATTAGAAATTTGGTTGGTTATTTGGGTTTAGGGGCGTTTTGACCATCTTGGTCATACAGTATTAGAAATTTGGTGACAGTTACTTATTGGCAGATGCTGGGGCTACTCCAAGGATATAAATTCTGCTTAAGGTATGCTTTCAAATTCCTGTTGCTTGCCTTGTCAATGTGATATATTATGCATACCTTCCTCCAAGTTAGGAATACTTTGCTCCAAGAAACC
This sequence comes from Imbricaverruca yamaguchii, assembly GCA_034440575.1. Lineage (NCBI taxonomy): Eukaryota > Metazoa > Arthropoda > Thecostraca > Neoverrucidae > Imbricaverruca > Imbricaverruca yamaguchii. The sequence goes on from JAOTOL010001563.1 coordinate 1,080,748, forward strand.
TCCAAGTTGCATACTTCCATCTGTATGCTTTAAATGATCCAATATACATAGGCTTTAGATGATTCAACAGGCATAAATTTCAAGTAATCAAACATCAGTAGGTTAGGTTGGGCAGGCCACTCTAAATTAGGTAAGTAATGTTCACTTTTTCTTGGTGAATTTGTGCCTTAGCATGCTTTATGAATTCTTGGAATTCTTCCTTCCATGCAACATTCATTAATTGTGCTTACAGCAATGTGACACTAATTTCTTTTACAAATGTTTACTTTTCAGTTGGTGAGCAAGGTAATATCAAAAGATGGGCTTTGAGCTTGGCAACATAGCATACATAGTGAAGAAGAAAAAAGCCAATAACCTAACATAATCCAACATAGACATAGTCTGAACTTTATGAACACAAACATAACAAGTTAGAGAAAAATCACCAATGTTATGCTTTTTTTAAAATTGAAAACCCCAAACCCAACCTAACCTGCTTTTGAAGCCAAACAATTTCCATTTTTAGTGAAAAAAAAAACAAAATGATTTTTTTCTTACCAAATTTCCCAGGTGAAAAGGCTAACCTGACATGACATGATACCAAAACCATATGTATTACTTATGGAGATAAAACATATATAAAACATCTTTATACAATAATAACTTTTTTTTCTTTCCCCAATGTTCAATTCTTCAATGTCTAGTACCACTTAATGCCCTAATTCCAATATTTTGAGCATTATCACACTTGAATATGTTCTGAAAATATTATGTGCATGCATATTGCCTCCATAAAGCAGACAAAGGGGTTATATTTGGCCAGGCTAGATTTTAAATAAAAAATGAGAAAAATTGTTAACAATGGTTCCCCTAAAATTCTTAATAGATGCTAGGCTAGGTTAGGTTATGCTGCACTTTTTCTCTTTTTTTGAACATTTGTTGTGTGCCATAGCTCCAAATCCCTTTTTGGTATTATTTTGTTTTTCAGCTGAGAAGCAAGCATTTGCAGAGTAAACATGTGATCATATCATCTTCATAAATGCTACATGGGAAACTATTATATAGAGTTAATTAAACACCATTAAGAGCACACTTACCAAAAATTGGCAATGGATTTCAGGAAAAAATTAAGAGCTTACAATAAGTTAGGAAAGGTTAGTTTTTGTCTCTTGAAAATATTACCTAATTCTATATTATGTAGGTAGTAGGTAATAGGTTCCTGACTAAAATAATTCTTTATTTGGTATCATTTTGCCCACTAACTATATATAACTTTAGATACTTTGATATTTACTCACTGTAGTTCATGAGACTAAGAGGGGATATCACTGAAATGCACAAAATTGTTAAAGGACTAGATAAGGTCAATTTGAATGATGCTCTTCAGTTTAGAGTATCACATTGAGGTCATCAATTCAGGTTAGACAAATTGAGGTGCATGACAGTTAAGAAACAAAAGGTCTTCAGCCAAATGGTTGTTGATCAGTGGCTGATTGGGTGCTTGCTGATGTTGTGGGGCTTTCCTCATTGTATGTACTCAAAAGTAGGGTGGACAATTTTTTTAGACAATAGCATCTTGTTTTAGTTCTAATTTGTGATGGGTGGATTATATTTATGCTAAGTGTGCACTGCACCCCATTAAGCAGGCATGGATGCAGCTTGAAAATTACTGGCAAGACATTCAATTCACATATGCTAAGAGGAAGAAAGAGAATATGGTTGGATAGCTAGGGTAGATAGGCATTGATAGGTGTGTGGGATGTTCTTGGATGGTTTCTTTAAGATGTGATGGTTGGGTGGGTCTTTTTACTGGGCTTATGGTATCTTCCATTTATAGACTTAACTGGATGGACCCATGTTGCTCTTATTCAGATTAAACACTATGACTTTAGGTTAGACATTTGGGGGGCTTAGGGGCGCATCGACTGCAGTGGTCATGCAGCAGGTTAGACATTTGTTGTAGGTTAAACAAAGCTTTGGTTCTTCTTAGGTTTCTTTCTTAAAAAGCAGTCCAGGCTAGGACAGGTTTCTTAATTCAACAACTTTTAAGGAAATCTTTAGATATTTCCCATAACAAAAACAAATTGGTTCCTTGTAGGCTACATTGTTGTGGTTGTGTCTTTTTATTTTGAACATTACTTTCAAGCTGTTACCCAACTCCCAAGCCACTTTTTTGGCAATATTTGCCTCTCCAGTGAAAATTATGCATTTGCATAGGAAATGAGTAGTCACATCATGTTTTGCACACTCTTAAACATTGCATTAAAATAACAAATTTTTAGCAAGATATTTATCTTAAACTGCTAATTTGCCCCTGAAAGTGCAATACAGATTTTTTTTATATGCTTGGATATAATTACATGGAATTGATATGTACCTAACTACCTTAACAGACATGACTGCATTTAGATCTAGGCTGTATTCAAATTTTTGCACATCACTATAAGAATGAGTATTCTAACCATGTTAGCATACCAGTCAAACTTGGAAGAGTAGCTTTACTTATCTTCATTTCATTTTGCTGCTCATAATAAAAATGTTGTGACAACTAGTAATTTATTAGCAGATGTAGTGGGTAAGTATGATGATGTAGTGGCTAAGTAAGTGTAATTTGAGACAAGACAATGATATCTAGATAGGTAGCTAGGTAGGTAGATAGGTACCTACCTACCTACCTACCTATGTTCAGGCTGCAAGCCACCTAGTTCGCACATATGCATCCAATGGTTAATGGCATAAGCAACCTGGCATATGAGGAAAGATTGAAGAAATTGAATATGTTTTCACTTAGATATAGAAGGCTGAGAGGAGATCTCATCGAGGTCTTTACATTTGTCAATGGTCTGGAGAGGGGATACCTTGGGGAAATGTTTGAATTTAACAGAAATGATGCAATTAGAGGTCATCAATTCAAAATTAAAGTTAACCACAGCAGAACAAGGTTAAGGCAAACTTTCTTCACCAACAGGGTAGTGGAACACTGGAACCAGCTGCCAGAAAACATCATCAGTAGCAGCACATTGAACATCTTTAAAAGCAGCATAGACAATCATTATAAGAATAGAGGGCTTGCTTTTCAGTATTACAGGGAGGGCTGATTGACAGATTTGGTGGGCAACTGGTTCAGTGTACAGAGTGCAACCAAGAAGGGCCCTTGTGGCTCATAGTTGCACTGATCTTTTATGTCTTTATGTCTTTATAAATAACATTGAAAGCGGCCTAAGCAGTAAAGTTTTGAAATTTGCAGATGATTTGAAGGTCTTTAGGGCAATAACAGGTCAGGATGAGCATATCTCGCTGCAAAAAGACTTAGACGAACTTGTGAAGTGGTCCGAAGAATGGCAAATGAAATTTAACTCTGATAAGTGCAAAATCATGCATGTAGGTAAGCAGCATATGAAGGCTCCATACTTGATGGGTGGCCAAGTGTTATCAGTGACTCAACAGGAGAAGGATTTAGGTGTTATTCTAAACACAAAATTGGGGCATCAGAACAGACCAAGGAAGCCAGGAAGAAGGCACTGAGAATGCTCGGGGCAATAAATAGGAATGTATCATACAGAAGTGAGGAAGTGATCAGGAAGCTTTACTGTGCATACGTCAGGCCACATTTGGAATACTGCATCCAAGCTTGGTCTCCTAGCTATGAAAAAGATTGTTGGCTTTTAGAGAGAGTACAAAAGAGGGCTACAAAAATGGTTAATGGCATAAGCAACCTGGCATATGAGGAAAGATTGAAGAAATTGAATATGTTTTCACTTAGATATAGAAGGCTGAGAGGAGATCTCATCGAGGTCTTTAAATTTGTCAATGGTCTGGAGAGGGGATACCTTGGGGAAATGTTTGAATTTAACAGAAATGATGCAATTAGGTCATAAATTAAAAATTAAAATTAACCACAGCAGAACAAGGTTAAGGCAAACTTTCTTCACCAACAGGGTAGTGGAACACTGGAACCAGCTGCCAGAAAACATCGTCAGTAGCAGCACATTGAACATCTTTAAAAACAGCATAGACAATCATTATAAGAATAGAGGGCTTGCTTTTCAGTATTACAGGGAGGGCTGATTGGCAGATTTGGTGGGCAACTGGTTCAGTGTACAGAGTGCAACCAAGAAGGGCCTTTGTGGCTCAGAGTTGCACTAATCTTTTATGTCTTTATGTCTTTGTCTTATAAAAGAACGACATTCAAAATCTTGTGAACATTTTTCGTCACTTGTTTTGGATAAGCAGACAACACCCACACAATTTACTGTAATCACATACCCAATTTAAATAGCTATTCCGAATCAAATCACCTGCAGCGCAGCCACCGGCATAATGAGATATGGTTGACCGAGACTTCGTACCACAACAAAGGCTACCTTCCCACCGTTCATCTAACTTCATCCAACAATCCAAGCTCATCCACCCGTCCCCGTGGGCAGATTCTGACAAATGCAAGACAAGTGACACCCAAGCTTCTCCAAAATCACGGAGAATATCAAGGGGCCCGGAGGATCTCACCCAATTCTGAATTATCTCAAAACTCTGGGGTGAGAGCACACGAGAGAGACTTTATTAGAAATGACAGCGAAAGTAACGCACGTTCTTGCGCAATATGCACATAACTTGAATCCATTGATAAAGGAATACCTTCCCCTTAGATCGAATGATGAATGATGGATGGAGGGCCAGTAAAAAAAACTTCAAAAAGAAAAGAAAGACAATATATAACTACACAGACTAGACTTTTCGAAATCGTTCCATCGGCGCCGCCGCATATGGACGAAACCAAGATACCTTTACTAGAAGGCAGATCGAAGCTTTCCTTCAAGCCCGCCTACGTCATTCGTATGTTTTTAATTTGGTAGTAATCTGGTTGCAGGGGATTTTCGCAAATCATCCGCAATGGTTACTATTTATCTTGAGCAAGTAAATATGTCTTCTGCTAATCAGGTGAGTTCAGGGGGAACCGTCCCTTCAGCGGGAGGGACTAAAAAACAGACACCATCTCACCGACACCGTTTGACCGACACCATCTCGCCGACATGGACCATCTCAGCAACCGCTGGCTCGATCTTCATGAAACCTACACCAAACGATCGCCAGTGTGCCAGAGGCGTGCCGTTTGGACTTTCGTGACCTTGGGTCAGGTCAAAGGTCACCAAATTGAAGAAAAACATAATTTTGGAATTATTGACATGGCTGATCTCGGCAACCGCTGGTTCGATCTTAATGAAACCTTCACCAAACGAACGGCCGTGTGCCGGAGGCGTGCGGTTTGGACTTTCGTGACCTTGGGTCAGGTCAAAGGTCACGAAATCGCAGAAACACAATTTTAGGCTAACCGACATCACCGATCTCGGTAACCGCTGGGTCGATTCCAATGAAACATTCACCAAACGAACGGCCGTGTGCCGGAGGCATGCCGTTTGGACTTTCGTGACCCTGTGTCAGGTCAAAGGTCACGAGATCGCAGAAAAACCATAGTTTTAGGCTCACCGACATGGCCGATCTCGGTAACCGCTGGGTCGATTCCAATGAAACCTTCACCAAACGAACGGCCGTATGCCGGAGGCGTGCCGTTTGGACTTTCGTGACCCTGGGTCAGGTCAAAGGTCACGGAATCGCAGAAAACCCATAGTTTTAGGCTCACCGACATGGCCGGTCTCGGTAACCGCTGGGTCGATTCCAATGAAACCTTCACCAAACGAACGGCCGTATGCCGGAGGCGTGCCGTTTGGACTTTCGTGACCCTGGGTCAGGTCAAAGGTAACGAAATCGCAGAAAAACCATAGTTTTAGGCCCACCGACATGGCCGATCTCGGTAACCGCTAGGTCGATTCCAATGAAACCTTCACCAAACGAACGGCCGTATACCGGAGGCGTGCCGTTTGGACTTTCGTGACCCTGGGTCAGGTCAAAGGTCACGAAATCGCAGAAAAACCATAGTTTTAGGCTCACCGACATGGCCGATCTCGGTAACCGCTGGGTCGATTCCAATGAAACCTTCACCAAACGAACGGCCGTATGCCGGAGGCGTGCCGTTTGGACTTTCGTGACCCTGGGTCAGGTCAAAGGTCACGAAATCGCAGAAAAACCATAGTTTTAGGCTCACCGACATGGCCGATCTCGGTAACCGCTGGGTCGATTCCAATGAAACCTTCACCAAACGAACGGCCGTATGCTGGAGGCGTGCCGTTTGGACTTTCGTGACCCTGGGTCAGGTCAAAGGTCACGGAATCGCAGAAAAACCATAGTTTTAGGCTCACCGACATGGCCGATCTCGGTAACCGCTGAGTCGATTCCAATGAAACCTTCACCAAGCGAATGGCCGTATGCCGGAAGCGTGCGGTTTGGACTTTCGTGACCTTGGGTCAGGTCAAAGGTCACGAGATCGCAGAAAAACATAATTTAAGCTCACCGGCATGACCGATCTCGGTAACCGCTGGGTCGATTCCAATGAAACCTTCACCAAACGAACGGCCGTTTGCCGGAGGCGTTCCGTTTGGACTTTCGTGACCCTGGGTCAGGTCAAAGGTCACGAAATCGTAGAAAAACCATAGTTTTAGGCTCACCGACATGGCCGATCTCGGTAACCGCTGGGTCGATTCCAATGAAACCTTCACCAAGCGAACGGCCGTATGCCGAAAGCGTGCGGTTTGGACTTTCGTGACCTTGGGTCAGGTCAAAAGTCACGAGATCGCAGAAAAACCATAGTTTCAGGCTCACCGACATGGCCGATCTCGGTAACCGCTGGGGCGATTTCAATGAAACCTTCACCAAACGAACGGCCGTGTGCCGCAGGCGTGCGGTTTAGACTTTCGTGACCTTGGGTCAGGTCAAGTCACGAGATCGCAGAAAAACAATAGTTTTAGGCTCATCGACATGGCCGATCTCGGTAACCGCTGGTTCGATTCCAATGAAACCTTCACCAAACGATCGGCCGTGTGTCAGATTTGAATCATAATTTTTGGCTTCTATAATGATTTCAATGTTATTCACTTCCTATCTTATTTACAACTATGGTTTTTCTGCGATCTCGTGACCTTTGACCTGACACAGGGTCACGAAAGTCCAAACGGCACGCCTCCGGCATACGGCCGTTCGTTTGGTGAAGGTTTCATTGGAATCGACCCAGCGGTTATCGAGATCGGCCATGTCGGTGAGCCTAAAACTATGGTTTTTCTGCGATCTCGTGACCTTTGACCTGACCCAGGGTCACGAAAGTCCAAACGGCACGCCTCCGGCATACGGCCGTTCGTTTGGTGAAGGTTTCATTGGAATCGACCCAGCGGTTACCGAGATCGGCCATGTCGGTGAGCCTAAAACTATGGTTTTTCTGCGATCTCGTGACCTTTGACCTGACCCAGGGTCACGAAAGTCCAAACGGCACGCCTCCGGCATACGGCCGTTCGTTTGGTGAAGGTTTCATTGGAATCGACCCAGCGGTTACCGAGATCGGCCATGTCGGTGAGCCTAAAATTGTGTTTTTCTGCGATTTCGTGACCTTTGACCTGACCCAAGGTCACGAAAGTCCAAACGGCACGCCTCCGGCACACGGCCGTTCGTTTGGTGAATGTTTCATTGGAATCGACCCAGCGGTTACCGAGATCGGCCATGTCGGTGAGCCTAAAACTATGGTTTTTCTGCGATCTCGTGACCTTTGACCTGACACAGGGTCACGAAAGTCCAAACGGCATGCCTCCGGCACACGGCCGTTCGTTTGGTGAATGTTTCATTGGAATCGACCCAGCGGTTACCGAGATCGGTGATGTCGGTTAGCCTAAAATTGTGTTTCTGCGATTTCGTGACCTTTGACCTGACCCAAGGTCACGAAAGTCCAAACCGCACGCCTCCGGCACACGGCCGTTCGTTTGGTGAAGGTTTCATTAAGATCGAACCAGCGGTTGCCGAGATCAGCCATGTCAATAATTCCAAAATTATGTTTTTCTTCAATTTGGTGACCTTTGACCTGACCCAAGGTCACGAAAGTCCAAACGGCACGCCTCTGGCACACTGGCGATCGTTTGGTGTAGGTTTCATGAAGATCGAGCCAGCGGTTGCTGAGATGGTCCATGTCGGCGAGATGGTGTCGGTCAAACCGTGTCGGTGAGATGGTGTCTGTTTTTTAGTCCTTCCCAAAGGAGAGCAGAGTGGGTGCACCTGTGTGCGAGACGGGACCCGATGAACTTGAAGACGTCTCGGATCTGTTCGAACCATTTTGTTCAGGGTGACTGAAATGGAAATGGCCTACTGAAATGGTCTATGAGCTTCAAGGCCAAGCTGTTCCTGCGCAAAAACGCCATTCCGTCTGAACATTCCATCAAGGTATGTAGTCATCTGTTCATTTTAAGCACTTTGAATTCAAGTTAAGTGATTTGCTTTGGCAACCGGTTCCAGGCTATTTGTGGAAATGCTCAACATTGCAAGTGGGTAATTATAATTGAATATTTATTGTAATTAAATGTTGAAAAAAAAAAACTAAATATGAATATTTATTCATTTATACAACATTTCTACCTGCAATTAACTGCCTGTATTTTTTGTGCATGCCTACCTTAGTATGCAGACTGAGGTTCTCTCACCGGGTTGGCTCCCCATATACTCCAGTATCACTCACCCAGAGATGAACTTTGTGTCTGATCAAGGGGAGCCAGTAGTTGGTTTTACAGCGTGAATGTGCTTCCATATCACGTGGTCTCAGGAACAAAATAGAGTGAGAAGATCTGGCTTAATGATCTCCATAAATTAAAACTGCCAGCAAATCTAATTCTCATATCAATTGTTGGAACAAATTATTTTGCACTATCTACACTGCTTAAATAAATAGAATTAGACTTACTCACATTGACAAATAGCAATAAGCTTTTTTACTTCTGTGGAGACTGCACCCTAAATGAAGTGGAGACTGCACCCTGCTAAAATTGCATATAATCCAACGGTAAAGGGAAGCCTTCAAGCCCGCTACCAAACCAACTTCGTGTGGGACTGGGCGAAACGGCGGCGCTGGCAGGCGCTGCGCAGTGCGTAGTGCATATATCGAGCAAAAACCTATCATCTATTCCCCACTAAGACTGCACTCCCACCTGCATCACCTCGCAGATCCAGATTCCGAGGGCACAGGGGACATGTGTACGCTCATGGCAAGGTGGCGCCCATCTTACTAGGAAAAAATGAACTTACGCTGAGGTTCGAGTGCAGCTCATTCTAATTTTTCAGCTAAAAGCGCCCCTCCAGATGAAAATGCACCCCTTAGAGTCATTGATTGCACCCCTTTTAATTTTCAGTTGAAGTCTCCCCTCCAGGAGTGTGCGTCACAAAGTCACAGTGATACGATTTATTTGCCCATCAGGAAATCGGACGGTTTTACAACAGTGCATTTTACTCAGGGCAGCATGAATCCACCATGGAACTATCGCAGTGGCTTCAGATCATTAGGACCTCTTACCATAGGTCTAGGGATCATATCCTGTCGGTATTTCCACATGGGGACACCAAAAAGTGCATGATGGCATACAGTAAAAAATAATGTTATTATCACGTTAACGCATAAGCTTCGTATTTAATCGATGTTCGGGTCAGACTGTTTATTCATATCAAAAAGTGCATGACGGCAGGAAGTGAAAGAGAAGGGTATTCCACATTATGTATACGTTCGGGCAGCGAAAAGCCAACATGAAACCATCACAGTAGCTCCAGATCATGAGGATCTCCTCCCATAGATCCAGGGATCATATTCTGAAGGTGCCACATGGGGATGCCAAAAGTGCACGACGGCAGTAAGTAAAAGTGAAGGTTATGCGGGTACAATGGAAATTCGCATACATGGTTCTGCAGATAGGAAGGAGGAAATATTCGCACATGAGGTTATACAGATTTTAAGCATGGCAAACCCTTCAGCATACAAATTTTACAAAAGACAAGAGACCAAGCCGATATAAAAATATATGGGTCGATAGGTATTAAGGATAGGAACCAAGCACTGAAACAGCAATGTAGTATCGTGGTTTGTGTTCGGGTTTTGTGACAATGTAACCTGGAAATGGCAGTGTCGTGCGTCCAAGCCACATGTTATGCTTATGACAAAGTAGACCTTCATTAGTTTCGCGTGTCGGTTGGCTGGTGCCAGGGAACATTGACCACGTGTTGTTTTACTGATAAAAAGGTGAATTTTGCATGTTTGTGACTTTGACGAAATGCCGTTCATGACAGCTTAATCCTTCTGACATATGGGCACACAGTACAATATAGGCAATGCATTTTATTTAGCTTAAAAGAGGCCACATTGAATGCCCTTGCTCTATCTTACCATACGTACGTCAGCGGAAATGTACGTATGCGCAGATGTACGCAAGTGCAAATGCACGCACACGTAAAAGTAGGTAAGCGCAAATGCACCTGAACGCAAAAGTATGTAAACGCAAATGCATGGAAACGTAATTGTACGTATCATCAAATATACGCACATTTACGCATATTTACCTTTGTGTTCAAGTTATATTGTGAATATACGTGTGAAGAGTTATATTGCTCTTTATGTACATTTGGTTAGGTACATATACCCTACGTGTATTCTCTCCCAAGTGTGCATTTCCTCCTACGTGCATTTACCATGAGTACATTGGTCACATGCACTTTTGTGCTAAGGCATGTCTGTGTTTACGTACATTTACCATACTCACTTTTATGAACACGTACATGTACCTTTGCACATGCACTTGCACCTTTGATGCACACATACATGCACATTTGAAAAACGTACATTTGAAGCACGCAATTTTGAAACACGTACTTTTGAAGCGCGTACATTTGAAACCAGAATATTTGAAACGCGTCCATTTGGTTACGTGTATTTGCATAGGCACAAGTGTCGTCCGTGTACTTACATTTGGGTTCAGGGGTTTATATTTGTATCCTTTTGTGGGGTCATGGGCCCATCAATGTTGATCTTGGCCCCCTCAATGCTGATTTGGCCCCTCAAAACTTGTGCTGTTTTTATGCTGATAAGTAAGAGCTTACTTTCCTTTCCTCTTTCCTTCCTTCCTTTCCTCTTTCTTTCCTTAGCTCGAAGGAAAGAAAGAAGAAAAACGCCATGCTACGTAGAAAGCTTAGTTGATGTTAACCAGCATATTTTGTACTGTAAAGAAACAGATTAGGCTTAGATAGTGGACTTCCCGGCCCTGAACTCACCCCAACAAAACGTTGGTTTCGTCCCTCCCTAATGTTAGGCATCGAGGAAATACCTTCACCCATCGTCATCACAGCTCAGGCCGGCTGTACTCCGATGCTCCATCAAGGTCGGTGTGTTTTGAGCCTGCATATGGGCGCAAAAATATTCCATTCGAGTCGTTATGTGTTTGTTGGTGTTTGTTTGTTGACGATGACGATGACGATGACGATGACGATGACGATGACGATGACGATGGACCCGAATACACTGTATGACACTGTAGTCGTATGCGACGACTTACGGTTTGTATGTTGACATGCACGGTGCACTGCTCTTTTGCTTATGTGACTTCACCTGTTACTGGACGATTTTTCCCGTTGGCGAGGATGTTGAAGAAACATAGACATACACATCGTCAAATATAAATCAGAATGATTGAGGTCTGAAAATATAGTGGGCGAAATCCGATAAGTTTTTGGTTGGGGGGGGTTCCAGTACACTTCGGCCTCCCAATGTTTTCAAAAATCGACACCCTTGTTTGGGTTACGTAAATTTGCATTTACGCACATTTTCTCTCGCGCACTTGCGTTTAAGTACATTTGCGCTGATGTACCTTTATACTTGTGTACATTTGCTGTGCGCATGTATTTCCGTTTACGTTCATTTGGCATACGTTCATTTGTACTTGCGTACTTTTACGCATACGTTTTTTTGCGCTGATGCACTTGCGCTCACGTACTTTTGCGCTTACGTACATTTGTGCGTACGTACATGTGCGCATACGTACATATTCCATTACGAACATTTGCGCTTACGTACATTTGCGCTTACATACATTTGCGTATTTTTGTGCTTACAGTCATTTGCGCTTACGTACATCCACGCATACGTACAGTTGCGCTTACATACATTTGTGCTTAGGTGCATTTGCTTTTGTACCTTTGCCATGTGTGTATTTGCTCTTACGTGCATCTACAATATACATTTTCAATATAGACTGTTTCGCTTTCGCACGTCTGTGCTTATGTACATCTGCCATCCGTGCCTTTGCGCGTACCTACATTTGCTTAGGTATATCTGCCATATGTACATTTGTCCTTGCCTATATTTCTCCTAGAATCAGATTCCCATGCGCTGCACCTTCACGACTTCGTGGCACGAATCGGTGACTTTGATGCGCCATAGACGCTATGCTTTCTTTGTTTCTTTCCCAGACAGCTGATCAATGGCGTCACCAGTGTATGACTAGGCGGCATATTGCAGGTGGAAAAATGCAAATATTGCATGAGGAACACAATGCAATAGACATTTTAAGCCAGCCCTGAAGTCGAATACAAATTGGTCTGAACATTAATGTTAGTGCTCGGCATCCCCCACTGCGCAGCATGTTTCCCACTGGGCGATGGCCCGGGTTGTGGAGTTCTGGAAAGCTAACAAATCACGGCGCGCGAGCACGCTTCTCGCTGTTGCTGCTAGGCTCTTCCCATTGCCGTAAAGTGCAACGAAATATCTATGCTTTCTTGGCCGTTAGAAGATGTATTTGTGTTTTATTTTTGTTTATTACTTTTGTAATATTTTATCACTTATTCGTGTGTATTCGTGTTTAGTCGTGTTATACACCCACCGCTCGCGTATCTGCATGAGTGTTCTTCATGATTGCGCTGTGCTTTGTGCGTGGCTATTTTACACTGTGTATTGTGTACCTTGTATTCTGAACATTGCATGTCAGATGAGCCTATTTCACGAAGTTTTCATATTCGTTTCCTTTTGATTTATAGTGTACCTTTAGAACAGGAAGTGCTGTAATTAAAACTGAACGTATCATCACATAATATTTATCCTTGCCTTGGATCTACGTTGATTCGTGCTGTAAATCCCTGAAGATGGTCAAGGCTGGCTGAAACGTGGACAAAGAAGCATAACGTCAATTCATGATTTGTTCCACGTCGATGCTGACTTGGTACATTTTATAACTATGTACATTCTATCCTTGTACATCCTATCAGCAGATTAATCATTGCAACGTTTATAAATATTGTATATCATCTTACTGATCATCACAGATCATGCCTTCAAAGATCAGAATGTTTGAACAAGAAGAAGATGAATGCATTGAACACCGTCACATTAGATTCTGCTTATATATGTAGGGGTGTCGATTTTTCAAAAACATTGGGGGTCGAAGTGCCAACGAACGTATCCCCCCCCCAAACCAAAAACACCGGATTTCGCACACTATATTTTCAGATCTCAGAAATTCTATGCTTGCCTTCGACGATGTGTATGTTTACGTTTATTCAGCTTACTCACGAACGAGGAAAATCGTCCAATAACTGGTGAAGTCACATAATTATAAGAGCGGTACAAAGTACATGTCAGCATAACAACTCTGAGTAATGGCATGCGACTGGAGTTTCATACCGTGGGCTCGGATACATCGTCATCGTCACCGTCAGCGCCTTCCCCTCACTCCACACACCAACAAGCACACACCGGCTTAAATAAAAATGTTTCAGCGATTAGATGCAGGCTAAAACACACCGGCCTTGATGGAGTATCGGAGCACAGCAGACCTGAACTGTGACGACAATCGGTGAAAGTATTTCCTTGGCGCCTGACATTAGGGGGGGCGAACCCAAAGTTGTGATTGGGCGAGTTCAGGGTCGGGGAGGATATTTTCATTCACACATGTGACATCAGAATACCACTTTGCAGTTTCCAGTGAATTTGGAGCACTTAACCACAGGGCAATTCATTGTGGAATAACACCACTAAACGTCCAAATGGAAAACACGGATAATAATTTTGTAAAGAGGATCATGCCACGGATGGAAAAAAATCCAGGAAAAGCCCGTTTTCTCCAACCATGAAGTCCACTGTGGCGAACCAGGGCCGTGAAGTACACACCGTCCACTGCGGCGGGCCAGGGTCGCAGAGCACACCGTCAGGCATGCACCCAGGATTTTTCCATGGGTGGCCCGGACCAAAAAGGGCACTTGACCGGCTCCAAAAGGGCACCTGACCGGCTCCAAAAGGGCACTTTGCGGCCCGGGGCACACTGAAAGGTTTGTTAACCGGGGGGGGGTTGGCGTGAAAACTTTTTGGCCGAAAGGGCACCTTTGGCACAGGTGGGGCACATGAGACAAGTGATTTTTGGGCTAAACTTGGGGCATTCCGGCCAAGAGGGCACTTTGTTGACCGGGGTGGAGGTGAGGGTGAAAAAAAATCCAAAATGGCAGTTTTGACCCAAAGGGCACCTTTCGCACAGGCCGGGCACATAAGGCAGGTGATTTTTGGACTGAATTTGGGACATTCCGGGCAAGAGGGCACTTTTCGGTGAAAAGGGCACTTTTGGCCAAAAGGGCACTTCGGTCTCAAGGGGGCCGGGTCCCCTGGCACCCCCCCCCCCCCCGGTGCGCCTATGCACGCCGTCCACTGCGGCGGACCGGGATCGCGGAGTACACCTTCCACTATGGTGGACCGGGGCTGCTGAGTCCATTGCGGCGGATCAGGGCCATCAACAGGTCAAATTATATCATGCCATGGTAGTGGCGTACCTAGGATTTGCGATGGGGGTGTTCAAAGTGATTTGGAATTGTCGCACATACTCCAATTTTTGAAAAAGTCCACGGACCACTATGTTTGTCATTGAGATACTATTTTATTTTATTTTTAAAGAATGATTACTGACCAACTTAGCTGCCCTATCGAGGAGGCCAAATCTGCCACCATCATTTCTGAATCACCGGATTTCAACACGAACTCCCCGATCCTGTTCAAAGGATATTGTGTTCGTACCCTTGATAAGTCAACTCACACTGCTGAAAGTACACCGGTACAAATCGCCAAAAAAGAGTAAAATTTTCCGATTTCAGGCATTCCGATTACTCACGCAGGGTCGCTAAAACACCAACAGTCATACACATGTACCTTGCGCACTAGGCGCATCCGCCACACTACGTGCGCTTCTCCAGTTTCTGCTGGGTCTCCAACGTTTTGCTAATTGCTGTCACATGATGGTCTTGTGCCATATTTCGCATGTGGATTTACTGGTATGGCGGCTCGCTTGGAAAATTCGCCGAATTCAATTTCATGTATTAGTTTTCTTCTTCCCACATTTGCTCGTGGTTAAGAAATTATGATTCACTGAGCGTTGATGCACTTCATATCTTGGGTTAAATATGCTCCAAGATTGTCCACCGAGCCGAGACCCTAGCTAGGTGTTGGCTGTTTTATCCGTTGTGTTTTTATTCGTCTACGGATGTGTTTTAGAGCTCCAGCCAGTTTTTTAGAGGCCTGGCACATATATGAGACCCGGCTACTTTTAGAGCTTTGTAGCTTTTTTTGTACAGCGGTGACATGCTCGAGGTATCGATGTGTTTTCGAAGACCCCCATGCCTTTATTTCGTGCCCGGTCTTTTTATCCCTTTTTACGACCAATTCCCTTTTTGGAGTCCAACCATATTTTAAGGCCCTGCCGCTTTTTGCGAATCTCGGGCTTTGGAGGGCCCGGCGCATTTTCGGCCTCCCGTTGCGCTCTCAGGGCTTTGCTGTTTATTTGAGGCGTTTATTTATAGCACATTTGTGGAACCCCAGCATAACCTTGGTTCCTTCGGTATCATTTCCGGGGTCACGGTGCGACATTTCACTCCCAGGTGCATAGTTCCGAGGGACTCGGAACAGTTTTCTGGGTTCGACGCAACTTTTCGTGACTTTTGAATTATTTTTGTAAAGTCCGAGTCTCGGCCTGATTTCTTGGGCACGTGGCGCTACGTGTCTCGCCGCAATTTTCAACTCCTGTGCGCTTTTTTTCGGGTCCATATGTAATATTTGAAGGCATCAGGGCATGCTTAGAGATTAGCCGGTACCCTTATTTTAGAGGGCACCGGCTTACTTTTTATCGAGTTCAGATGTGTTTTGTGGGGCCACGCTGTGCTTCCAGAGGGGTATTTGTGATGCCTCGGCTCAAATTTTTGGTACTACCGCCGGAATTCTGGGTCCAGTATGCGATATTTGGGGGCATCGTCGCGAGTTATCAGGGCGTGTTGTAATTAGCTCCGCCCCAGCGCGATTTTGCTGGAATCAGATGCAAATTTCTGGGAGCCTGGTGTAAGTGTTACGGTGCCCGCTATATTCACAGCCCGCTACGCGAATTCTGGGCACCCAATGCGAATTTATGGGGCCCAGCGTGATTTTTCGGGAACCGGCGTGATTCTTGGAAGCATACCAATTCAGGATGGGGGGCAGCATGTTTCCCCTTGGTACGCCACTGCGGCTGCTTAGCGTTGTTTTCCCGCAGCTGGCACCATCGAGAATAGAAAGGCCCTTCGGATAATTTTCTTTCGGGACCTATTCTGATTTGTTTCCGGTGCTCGGGTGGACTCAATAGTGTCCCCTTGTGATTTTTGGCGTGAGGTCTATTTTCTGAAAGTCCCCTGCAGGATATTTTTGTGCCCCAGTACGATTATTCGGGCTCGCGGTGCCTCTTTTTTCGGTGCCCCTCTTTTCCGGGGTCCGACGCCTTCTTATTGTGGATCCTTGACGCAATTTTTCTGTTCGCAGGGTGATATTCCGGGTAGATATTGGTTCTTGGGAAGCCAGCTGCGACGTGTGGGGTTCCGGCGCGGCGTTTTGGGCCCAGCGAGATTTTCAAATGAAACAGCCTGAATTGTTTGGTCTAAGTGCGATTTTTTGGTCACCGTGGTCACTTGTTTTGATACCTTGCGCTAGTTTTAGTGGCTGCAACACTTCTTTTTTGGGGGGAGGGGCAACACGTTTTATGAATTTTGGAGCCATTGTTGTGGAACCTTTGGATCCAAGAGAGTTTTTTTTTCGTGTCCAGTCTGTTTTTCGTTTCCCGGCTTCATTTGTTGGGTGATCCCAGGGAGACTTTTAAAGCCCCGGTGTGACCTGCCGTGCATCTAGTGATTTCCAGGAGCCCGAACGAGAATTCTTGGTACACAAAGGCTCAGCGTCATTTTCACGGGGTACCGGCCCGACCGTTTGTGGCCCCGTCGTGATTTTCTTGAACACCAGAATACCCAGCAGCACACTTCTGAGGCTCCAGCGTCATTATCAGGGGCTTCTGCGCGACGTTTTGGGGACACCCAATGTCAATTTCTGAGCCATGGTGCGATTTTTTTGTGGACCAGGGGATTTCTAGGGAGCATGACGCATTTTTTCCTGAGCTCGGCGGATTCTTGGGGGCCCCGCAACCTGTCAAGAACTGCGCACATTGTCCCATTACGTATGCCACCGTGTAATGCAATGCTGCAACATGAGAATCTAGGGATAGTTCATCTGTTTCATCAGTCACACGTGATTTAAACTCCCAAGTTCTTCAGACAGTTTGAGGAAAGTCAAACATCTGCTACATCGATTGGCAAGGATGGAATATAAGGCAACATGAATACCATGGAATTCAGATCACAGTAGTTATGCTGCAATACACACTTTATCGGCATGCTGCTTTGGAGATGGATGCGCTCCTGAAGTTTGATCAGGGTGGAGTTCGAGGTGGATGGAGCAGCACTGTAAAGGATATAAGATATGGTTCAAAGAACTTATTTATGTGTCCCTTTTTGGGTGTCATTTAACCTCCCAAGTGAAAAGTATGCATCTCCAGAGGAAATTAGTGGTCACATCATGTTCAGCACATTAATAAATACTGCATTAAAAAAAAGAAATTCAAAGTAGTCAGGGACTAACATCAACTGAAAAATGACCCAAAAAGCGAGGAAATATTGCAGTTTAAGGTAGCCACCAGTTTTCCATACATTTTACCTCCATGAAGCATGCAAATGGGTCAGGTTTGGTTAAGTCAGAAGAGGTTAGGCTTTGTTGTGAGGAAAAAAGGTTTTTTTTTAGAAAGCAAAAGTAGTAAAAATATACAAAAAAGAGTTCATGCCAGTTTAGCTTAGGTTAGGTTGGGTTATTTAAATTGAAAATACTTCAGTAATTTGATTGAGAATTTGAATGAATAGCAATTCATTTCTTGCATGGAACGTAAGGCCAGGTTATGCAAGGTTACCTTACATGTTTCTTGATATTTGTTTTATGCTACAATACCTAATTCCACATCCTTTTGGGTGTTACTTTTACTTCCAATTGATAAGTATGCATTTGTAGAGGAAAGGACGGTAAATTTGTGCTTTTAGGTGTTTTATGAATGTTTGGGATTTATATTTCCAATGCAATGTTTATGGATGTGACTTAGATGACGATACCATTCATTTTCTGTGTAAATGGGCTTGGAGTTTGGTAACATGGCATAAAAGTAAATATATTAAAATGCAACATAACCTAACCTAACATAGCCTAACCTGGTTTTGGGGAAGCCGATTGTAAAAATCAGATTGTGAAAATATCACGGGATTTATTTTATTTTCTTGAAATCTTATAAACGAAAAAAACCCACTCAACCTAACCTAACAGGATTGTTGTGCTTCAAGGTGGTAACAGGACAAGTTTGTACCAACATTTGCCTCGGCAAAAGAAACGAATTGGCTAGGTTTGGTTATGTTAGGTTAGTTTGGGTGTTCTAAGTTCGGATTTTTCTGCAAAACCTTTCCCAACCTAAAAAGAAAATGGAGCTTTTTAAGCTGCTATGTTGGGTAGGTTAGTATGGGTTAGGTTTAAGAAAGAGTAAAGAAGAAAATATACTGCGTGACATTTTTCAAATGCATGTGTTGGAATCCATTTTCAAAATGGAGGTTAGGTTAGTTCTATGTTTCATGTTTTTTTATTGTTTTAAACAAAATTTGTTATCCAATGTTACATAATTAAAAGCCATTTTTGGTGATATTTTGCTCACCACCTGAAAAGTAGGCATTTGTACAGAAAATGACTGGTCCATGATGTTAGTCACATTCATAAAATTGCATTGAAATTATAATTCCAAGAATTCATAAAACGCATTAGAGCACAAATTTACCAAAATGAGTGCTCACAGCAAGTTCATCACCCGTCTAAGCATTGCATTAAAAAAATCGGAGAAATCAGAAATTACCTTAAGCTGTAAATTTACCCAAAAGTGTGCCAACCCTTGACCTAAACGCAACATTGGGTGCCCCAACCCTGGGCAAAGAAAGCACAGAGCAGTAGAATACAAATGTACATAAATGCAAACTAAACCAACTCTTCTTGAAGACAAATATGGTAGTTATGTGGTATTAACATAGAAACCCTGATGACAAATAAAAAAAACATGTACTAGCCTTGTTGAAGCTTACCTACCAACTTCTTCATCTACAGTTCCTTTGGGAATTAAATATCAGCAAATCGTTCTAAAACCACATTAAATATCAGCAAGTTGTTTGATAACCATATCAGTCTGCATATATATCAAAAGGCATGAAGTACAAAAAAAAACGAATCAGATCGACTTCACATGAGTTTGGCCACCGGGTTAAACACTGCGCGCAATTGCACCACAACTGTCTCACCTCTGCCATATTTGTCGATCGCAACCGCAAATTGAACTTTAGACTCTGTGATTATGGAACTGAACATATTATCCTTGGATGATATGAATTTGGATCTTCTGAAGAACGGTCACTTCATTTATTTGATGTACCTGTTTGCTTACTTTCTTCAAGAATAAAATCCATAATAGTATGCATGCAGCTTCTTGCTCACTTTTTTCTTTCATGATATCATAAGTTGTCAGATACATCGGGTATTTTTGGCTATGATGCCCATATTATTATTGAATATATGCACATTGTCATTGGGCTACATGTGGGTAGGTAGGTATCTACCTAGGTAAAAATCAACCTTATGGTGTGATGGGTTTGATCTGAAGATAAATATAATCTGTTCTATTTCATTACAAAGTGTGTTGGTTGACATTCACGAAGTATTGTAAGTAGCATGGTGCTATTAATTTTTTCCTTTAGCTCTTATCAGCATAAATATAGCAGTGGTTATTGGGGACCCAAATCAACATTGAGGGGGCCAAGATCACCATTGGTGGGGCCATGACCACTACAAAGGGATACAAATCGACGCCCCTGGATCCATCAGCATCTGCTAATCTCAGCATTTTAAGATGCAAGTTGTACTTCCACAGTGGAGGGAAGTCCAGTTATTTGGTTGTTGTTTTTTGCACAATTTTAAATTTTGCAGCATATCCGTTTTTTACAGTGCAAAACACTGGTTAATATCAACCAAGTTTTCTATGCAGCATGGGGTCTGTTCCCGTGTCCCCACTAACCTCCACAAACCTCCACTGGTCGTTCCCGTGGCCAACCCAGTGGAGATTTTTCCTCCACCAACCTCCACCAGTGGAGCAAAAGCTCCACCAGCCGAGGAGCAGGGTCCAATTGTGACTTCAGTGGAGCTCAATCATGGCGCACTTGTTTCATATATTTGCACTTAAATAGTGTTCTTCGTCATTTGAATCTCATCTTCATGCATTAACTGAATAACAGGATCATCCTTCGCAATGCAAATATAAAATTACAACTATGAACAATAATCGAAGTAACAGATGCATACCACATAACATCCTTTTTGTGGCCTTTGATTTATGTCATTCATCCTAAGGGGAAGATATTACTTTACCGGCGGGATCCGTCGCAATCCCCGTGCCGTAACTTAGTTCTTAGTTCTAAGATTGCACTCGAGCCCGATCGACGAGGTCGAGAAAGTTAAGATGGGGAAAAGCCAGCATCGGGTAGAAAAGCGTCTCGGGACCCAGGTAGCCAAACACCAGATTATATGCACATTAATAAGGTAGGCTGTAACCAACCACAAAACTGGGAAGGCCTGGTGTTCAACCGAGATGGAAAAGATTGCTTGGTTCATCCCATAGGCGAAAAGAACATCTGTTTTCCCCGCAGTCCCTGAGGGCACATACATCGCTAGAAATAACGACAATTTTGGGGCTTTGCATTAGAACTCATGCTATATACATTGTGCGATCATCTGGACAAACATTTGAGGAACAATTTGACCAATAGCGCCAGATACAGCGCCAAACACTTCCTTTTTGTCACGGATTTCAGACCGCTGTCAGCTGATTTCTCCACCGGTCGTTCCCGTGGGCAGGTCTCAACTATCCTCAACTAACCTCCTTGAGTTCTTTCTGGTGGAGCCACGGGAACAGACCCATGGTGTTTTCTTCTTTTTTCTTTTCTGTAGCTTTCTTATGAACATAAAACAGCATGGTTTCTTGGGGGGCCCAAATAAAAATTTGGGGACCAAGATCAACATTGGTGGGGCCATGGCCCTCACAAAAGGATACAAATCGACGACCCTGCTGAGTCATGTAATGCACAACCTTCTGGTTTCCCGGTGGGCGAATAAGACTTATCGCTGTAGCTGTGTGTGACGTCATCGTAACGTTGTATCCATATCAAGTCGTATATTTGCACTGCGATATTCCTTGACTATATGCTGGATATGCGGCGCATTGGGTTACAAGTAACATGTCTAGTGGTGCGTAACTGGCTGCTAAGACTTGTAAACCACGTTCCGGCAGAAAGTAAAAGATCCCAAGATTTATCAGTATTGAATTGAGTGCATGAAGTGCTGAAGTTCTTCTTGATCACGTTTGTGACACACCAGGTACGGATAATTATGCCCCATGGGCTTTATTTGTAGAACGAAGATTGTGATCCTGCTTTTTTTGCTAAATGGAAAGTAATCATTTGCGGAGAAAATGAGTGCATGAAGTTTCCAGGTGAGATTGAAGTCCAGTCCATATTGCATTCAGTTCAGCTCAGTTCTCAAATTTATGTTCAGGGTCTTCATATATATAAATACCAATTAAATGTTAGCACACCCATGTGCCTAGATTTCCTTCCAGCAATGCCACAAACTTGTTTAATTTTAGCTTCTGCATTACATGCTAACCTGTGCATGTAGATAGACAATTGGACTTCATTTATGAAAGCAATATGGTTAAATTACATGTTGGGAACACCAGTAATTGTATGAAGCCTCCACCCATATGTACATACCAAAAAGGATATAATCATTCTTCTTGAAGTGCTTACTGCATGCCTTCATGTGCCTTGATGCTTCCTCATTCATTATGTTCATGATTATGCAAGAGCCCTTACACTCTCAAACTTCAAAGATCTGAAAAAGTTAGCATAACCTCAGCACTAGCCATTTCCATGCATGTTACTGTCTTGCAATGGTGGGAGATGTCAAAATGAGCACGCTTGGATGTCAAATTTTATCATGCAATTAATGTCATTTATAATGCTTTTGATGCTCCAGACTAAAATTCCAGCTGATGGTGTTGGTACTTCAAGCTGATGGTGTTGGTTCCAAGGAGCAGGGTGTTGATACTTGTTGGAGAAGGATGTCATTTGAGTGTTCAGGAAGTGGTTGGTATTCCACCATATTTCACAAATAATTTTTCACTGTTCTTGTTGTCAAATTGGTTTTGATAGTGTGTAAGATTGTCATACTCTTATCTGCCACAGAGTAGTTCAACATGTCTGTCCATAGGTGATATGTTTTTGACCTTGAATGGTCAGTACCCTGTAGTGTGGTCAGCATTCTGGTATTTGGAGACACTGCACCAGCTGACACCATCTGTGCTGCTGAGTATCCTGCCATCATTGCTAATGCCAGGCCTGGAGTGAGCTCTCCAGGAATTTGTCAACTGTGATAGCCAGTTGGCTCAGACGAGCTTCCTCTGACAACACAGATAATGCTGCACAAGCTGTCTGTGGCAACTTTTAAATATATATATATATATAGTCTTCAACAGTGCATAGTCTTCATTTGGTGCATCTCTTGTGCTAATCTACGCTTCAAGGTGTCACTAAGGGCCACCTGATAATATCCACAACTGTGTGGTGATCAATACAGAAATGCTTGCAGGCAGCAAGTCAATTTTGGCACTGTCTTCTTGGATTCCAACCACCTGAAACACGCACTTCCTCTGTGTTGGCTAGATGTCTTCTCTTCTGCTTCTCCAGAAAACCAAAAATTGGGATAGCCTGAATGAGGCCAGCTACCAGATTGCAGATATAAGAGTCAGGGGCAGATTGAAGAGGGAGGAGACAACTGGAAGCATGAGGCCCTGCCTCCCGTGGAAGGTGGCCACTTCTCAGGCTGGAAAATGCTTGCACCCGTGAAGACTCCCGTTTGCTAGTATCGCACGTGACCTCGACCAGGTCACTGCACGTGCGGTGCGTGCCGCTGCGGCGGAACAGCACTCTGACACGTCGGCGGTTTATGCATATAACGTGACATACAGACTCTCTCTCTCGCACCTTCACGCTGTACCGCCGGATATACGTGCCAAAAAGTTCGAGTCTGCCCTGTGGGTCGAGCTGTCGATCCTTCTGGCTTGTGTGCACCGTCGCACGACCAGTTCCCACCCACGAGGTAACGGCCTCGTGGAACGGATGTACCGTCAACGGAAGGCTGCATTGACCGCCAGGGGACAGCCTACGTGGACCGACGCGCTGCCATCGTCCTGCTGGGCATGTGGTCCGCCCTAAAGGCTGATCCGCCCCGGGTCACCGCCTCGCGATCGTACATGCCGCGCATGCTTCAACACGCCACACACGTCTTTCTCCGCCATGACGCCACAAGACCGCCACTCTCCTGCCGGTACGACGGACCATACAAGGTCCTCGCCCTCGCTACACGGCCGCGGACCTGGTGTACGGCGCGTCCCTCCGCCTGCCGGGGGAATTTGTCACGAGGTCGCCTGGAGCTACGGACATTACACCAATGTCCTATGCAGCGGAACTGTTTCGCGCCATGCGGCAACTACGCGCCACTTCGCCCCGGGTCACCGCCTCGCGGTCGTACATGCCGCGCACGCTTCAACACGCGACACACGCCTTTCTCCGCCATGACGCCACAAGACCGCCGCTCTCCTGCCGGTACGACGGACCGTACAAGGTTCTCACCCGCACGGACAAGACGATGACCCTGGACCGTGGTCACCGCCAGGACGTGGTCTCCGTTGACCGCGTTAAGCCAGCGCATCTAGAGCCGGAGCCGGAGGCGTCGACGGCGACCGCTGTGCCTCCGCACACCTCGCGGTATCGGCCGGTGCCGCTGCTGGGCCCCCAGCCATTGCTGCCTGGGCCATCGTCACATATTCGACGCGAGCCCCCTCCCCCCCCCCCGTGGCCGGTGCCGTCCCCAGCCGCTCCCGCGACACCACTCCGGTCCTGTTTACGGACCCGCTCTGGTCGCGCCGTGCGCCCGCCTCTTCGAAACGGTGTCCGATTTGTTGTGTAATCATGTTGACCTGTACACGTGCACTCTTCGTTTCGGGGCTGCTCCGTCGTTTGTTTCGACTCGGCTTCACGCGCCGGTCTGGGGGAGGTATGTAGTAGTAACTCGTGCTCTGACAGCACATGAGTCGCGCGCCGAACATTACTATGCGCCTGCGCAGAGATTCCCGCTTGCTAGTATCGCCCATGACCTCGCCCAAGTCACTGCGCGTGCGTGCATTCCGCTGCGGCGGAACAGCACTCTGACACGTCGGCGGTTACTGCATATAACGTGCCATACAGATTGTACTTTCGCACCTTCACGCTGTCTCGCACCTTCACGCTGTTACTACAGGTCTAAGTGGTCATCGCATCGGGTTGGACGATAAGAAGCTGCGCTCTGTCGTCTGAAGATATGGCGCATCCCAGCCACACAGCTACATACTGACCGGGAGGTGACTGGCCTTTATGTCCCCCTTGTTTTACCCTTGCTCTACTTTATTCTACTCAAAAGTGGTATTCCGCTTTTGGCAGCTAGCCAGGCCGGCAGGCTTTGCATGGAGTGAACTTCCCGTCAACTGACGTCAGTTGTCGGCAGTTGTGATGTTTCTCGCGTGGCGGGATGATGACAGGTGCTCGGACTAGACGCCTGTCTGGACTAGCTAGATATCTGGACGCGTCACGGGCCGTACCACCCTGCTACCATACATAGTTTGTCGTCATCGCGGCATACCGACCATCATAATCATATTCATACCTTGCTGTCCACTGGAGGACTGCTGTGCTCACAGGCGGACCACCCCACCCCAAATAGGTCGAAAGCCGACACCCATCCCTGGCACCTTCCGACCGTGCGCCGATCCGGGGCCGCGAACATTGGGAGCGCGTCACGCGAAAGTGTGACGGTAGGTACCGGTCAAAGTTGGCGACCGTTGGCGGCGGCGTGCTTTGATCGATTTGGCGTGAGCGTGACGGGTGCGTGGTGTCGCCAGGTGCGCTCCGACCGGCGCCATGAGCAGCCAGACGTTCTGCCTGCTCTGGGACAACTTCGCCAGCGGCGTGACGGCCGAGTTCGACAGTCTGCTGCGTCTGGAGGAGTTGGTCGATATCACGCTCTGCTGCGACGGCCAGAGCGTCAAAGCGCACCGCATGATGCTCTCCGCCAGTAGCCCCTACTTCCGCAAACTGCTGCGCGAAAACTCGTGCCAGCACCCAGTGTTCTTCCTGAAGGACACCAGCATCAGCGATCTCCGTGCCGTCGTTGAGTTCATCTACACGGGTGCAGTAAATGTCGCTCAGGAGCAGCTGGGTGGCTTCCTGAAGACAGCTGAGATGCTGCAGTTGCGCGGTATCGCCGGGGCGGACA
Source organism: Imbricaverruca yamaguchii (assembly GCA_034440575.1). Lineage (NCBI taxonomy): Eukaryota > Metazoa > Arthropoda > Thecostraca > Neoverrucidae > Imbricaverruca > Imbricaverruca yamaguchii. Next base: position 1,106,444 of record JAOTOL010001563.1, read on the forward strand.
GCGCGCTCACGACGAGCGCCAGTCGGCGGCCGGGTGCCTCCAAACCGCCGGCCCACGCTCCGGCCAATGCCGCCGCCGCCGTCTCCACCCGCACTCCTGCAGCCGAGCCAGCTGACCCTCCCGCTGGCACTGCCATTGCTGTCGCCCAGCCAGCACTGGACCGGCAGCCTTCTCCGCGCCAGAAGCGCCGGCGTGTCTCGGCCGCCACCGAGACGCCATCGGGCCGCGCGGCTTCTGTCTCGGCCGGCATCGGCGCTGCAGACGTGAACCTGGAGGCTGTGGTTTTGTCCGACGACGACGGCACTCCTGGGTCGCCGCTCGAATGCGCCGTCGATCCCGAGGGCAGCCTGGACGGCATGAGCCCGAGCTTTCCCGCCATGAGTTCGTCTGGACCAGCTGGAACGCCGGGTGCCGACGATGATGACCGCCGCCATGCCAGCGGCGACAGCTCTGACCAGTGGATACTCGGCCTGGCCGATGACCATCAGAGTGAGCGGCCGGCGCACTCTAACACCTCCCAGCTGCTGGTGTTCGATGCGAGGGACTTACTTGACGAGTCCGAGTACACCCCTGTTCCCTCCACGGACGGCCAGAAGAAGCCGGATGACAGCTTCACGCTCCTACACCATCCGAGGTTCGATCCAACTTTGCACGAGTTGAGCGTGCGTAGCCGACTCAGCCGACAGGAGCCGCTGCGCTCGTGGGATTGGTCCAGCATAATGACCACCCTGTTTGATTCCTCCGACTCACGCGACCTTGCACGGGTGCCTGCGCGCTTCTATCACAAGATGGCGTCGTCAATGGTGCAACAATTCCCGTACCTGGCCCGCCACACGGGCTCCTGTGACCCGGTGGAATTCGTTCGGAAGAAGATCTGCAACAAATTCAGGAACACCAGAAGGCAAAAACGACTCCGCGCCGACGACGGCGCGGAAAAGCCTCCGCGGAAGCGGAGAGCTTCTGCTGCCGCGGCCGGCGAAGAGTCGGCACCGGAGTGTGAGCCCGAGGTGGATGGCGAACGCCCTCAGGCGGTTCCGCAGCAGGCAGCTTCCGAGCAGGGTGGTCGGTCGGTGTCGGACCAAGGTAGAGCGGCCGCAGAAGGGCCTGAGCCGATGGATTAGTAGGGCCACTTGGAAGGGACTGTTAGCCTAGCTCTCTTGTTTTGTGCTTTGGAGACGTCAATGCTCATGGCAGAACTGTGCGTGCATTGATAGTAACTCATGTAGGCGACAACTCGAAGGCTTTTCCTTGAAGAGTATCTATCCATCCATAATACATATACGTGCACTGGTGTATGAATCCCGTCGGAAAGTGCTTCCGCGCTGAACGTCAGTGTGACAACCGCGCAGCTGGTGCAATTCTTCGATTGGTCCGTTGACTTGGGTCCCGGATGAAGCAACCATTATTCGGTTCTGCTCGAGTTTACCAATGAAACCATCCTTCGAATATAACCACAAAGATGCTGTTTAAAAATATGATTGGCCGGATTTTGTAGCTCGGCTTCAAGACGTTCTTAATACAAGTGGCCTTATACATGTAGAGTATTACAGTATCTGTAAGGGACTTGACATCTCTACCTTTAGGATCGTGAACATCTGAAATCGCTCCACTTTGCTGTCATCTGTGTGGTCCCCCATCAAACGTATTTCGGACAAACTTACCTGCATCCCACTCCCCACACTACACACAGGTGGTCAAGGCATGATTAAACCGACGGATGTCGCCAACGAGATTGGACAGGCCTTCTCAAAACTGTTGAAACATTCCACGTTGCTCGGCCTGACATGGCTCGATGCGAAGCACTACCTCTTCATTTTACAACATATACCATCCACCACAACAATCAAGTTTCTGTTACCGAGCTGGCTGCTACGATAAGTACTCTTAGAAGCGTAGTAGAGGGCCCCGATACCTTACACAGCGACATTAAATATCTCCCGGCAACAGCTTTATATACACTTCTGCGAGTGTTCAACGAAATGTGGAAAAGTGGTACCTTTCCATTGACATGGCGGAGGGCGTTTGTCGTAAGTCACTAGTAATGCTTATCTGTAAGTCGAACACAATTGGGAAGGACCTATTCCACTATCTGTAAGTCGAACATAATTTGGAAGGACCTATTCCACTATCTGTAAGTGAAACAAAACTGGGAAGGTCCGACTTCACTATCGACTGTTTTCTGCAAATTTTTACAATCTGCAAATCTCTGCAAATTGTTTTTAAAAAGAGGTGAACTTGCGACTCATGTGGTTTTTAGAACGCAACCATGTACTCAACTCGATGCAGAATGGCTTCTGCAGACACAGTAGCACATTTGCCCATATTTTGGCTCTTGATTCCATTGTGCGCCTGAGTTTTATGAAACGATGACATACCGCTGCGATATTTTTCGATGTTAACGGCGCTTATGATACCATGTGGCGTCATGGTATCCTCATGGAGTTGCACGGAATTGGCGTAAGAGGCCCAATGGGGTTTTTCTTGACAATTTTTTATCTTAGGTCGTTTTGCGTTAGAATAGGTGGGTACTACTCTGACACCTTCCAGCATATTTATGAGATTCCACAGGGAAGTATATTGAGTGTGACTCTGTTCTCCATTGCTATAAATGATGTGGGTGATGCACTGCCAACATCCGTAGGACGATCGCTATTCGAGGATGATTTTACAGTGTGGTTCTCCTCTCGTACGGTGTGGACGGTGGAAATACAGCTCTAATTAACTGCAGTGAAATTGATGGAGTGGTGTGATAGAACTGGTTTCACTTTATCCACCTCAAAGACTGCCGCTGTTCATTTCTGTCGCAAACGCCGTTGCACAAACCCAACGATAAGGATGCACGGTCACCTCATACCTTTCAGATCTGCAGTCAAATTTCTGGGGATGTGCATAGATCGCCATTTTACGTATAAAACTAACATCACTGACCTTATCAACAAATGTACAAAAGGTCTTCAGGTAAGGAACACCTTTTCTAGGTGTACATATGCAGCTGACAGATCAGTTTTACTCCTCATATACCGATCGCTCGTGCGTTCTAAAATTGAATATGACGGATATTTAATATTTATATATAATATTTATGACGGAGCGAGTGCCACATCCAAGCGCTGTCTTGATGTGATCCACAATTCAGCCTTCGCATCGTTACTGGAGCCTTTCGCACTTCACCGGCTGCTAGTGTAATAGTAGAAGTAGACGAGCCACCTCTTGCGCTACAGCGTAAGTTATTGGGCGCGAGATACGCGTGCAGTGTTGCTGAAAACCGGAACCACCCAGCCTATCGATGGATTTTCTCAGTGACCTTAAGAGCACGTCACAGGGCCCAGCGTGGACTGCCGTTTTCCATTCGTATGGCCTCGATCCTTCGAGAATGTAATATCAGGCCGCGTTCTGTAGCTCGTGTCATCACACCGAGCACTCCCCCTTGGCATGTTGTCCTAGTGAAAACTGACGTGACTTTATTCTGCTCAAAGAAAGGACCCGTAAACCCGGAGGAACTCCGCATGTTTGCATTGAAGAAGAAAAATGAATATCACGACTTTTGGCGCATTTACACAGATGGCTCAAAGTCAGTCTCTGGTGTTGGGTGTGCTCACGTCAGTCGACAAGGTGCTCGATCTTTTTGTTTACCGACACAAGCATCGGTTTTTACTGCCGAACTGTATGCCATTTTGCAAGCCCTATATTTTATACAGCAAGACCGGTCTACAAAACACGTGGTTTTCACAGACTCTTTGAGCAGTCTCCTGGCACTGAACACCTTTAACCAGGATAACCGACTTGTTTGGAGGATTACCAAAGTCGTAAGATCCCTGGATGACAAGGGCAGAAATATTGTGGTCTGCTGGATTCCTAGCCATGTTGGACTCGCGGGAAACGAAGCTGCCGACATTACCGCCAAACACGCAATTGGTAATGGCCGTGTGGTCCCTCTACGGCTCCCTCCATGGGACCCATACCCCACCATATTGTCAAATATACAGTCAGAATGGCATCGAACCTGAAATTCCAAGTGTAGTAAGCTCAGGGTTTTAAAACCGACACTAGGAAAGTGGCTGTCCTCTCACCGAACCAAACGCCGGGAAGAAGTAATACTCTTCCGATTGACAATATGCAACATCTTCGCAACACATAGTTATATGTTGACCGGTGATGACCGACCTGTATGTCCGCGCTGTTCTAACTCGCCTACCGTGTACCATGCTTTAGTTGGCTGCACACTGCTAGATCCTCTACGACGCCACATTGCAGGACGCTTGAATACCAACTCTTCTTTGTGTATGCTTAATGGTATAAGCAACCTGGCATTTGAGGAAAGATTGAAGGAGTTGAATATGTTTTCACTTAGATGTAGAGGGCTGAGAGGAGATCTCATTGACGTCTTTAAATTTGTCCATGGTCTGGAGAGGGGATATCTTGGATAAATGTTTGAAGTTAACGGAAATGATGCCATTAGAGGTCATCAATTCAAAATTAAAGTTAACCACAGCAGAACAAGGTTAAGACAGTCTTTCTTCACCAACAGGGTGTTAGAACACTGGAACCAGCTGCCAGAAGCCATTGTAAGTAGCAGCACATTGAACGTCTTTGAATACAGCATAGACAATCATTATAAAAATAGAGGGCTTGCTTTTCAGTATTACAGGGAAGGCTGATCGACGGATTTGGTGGGCAACTGGTTGAGTGTAAAGGATGCAACCAAGAAGGGCCCATGCGGCTCATAGTTGCACTAATATGTGATGTCTTTATGTCTTTATAGGGAATGACTCTGAGGCCGTGGCGTCTGGGAATATTTTTATGATCATTCGACAAGCTCGACTTCGCGTGATATCTCCCCACCCGTAAAGGTGGATAGCAAGCTATAATAGCACCACCGTAGATTGATTACAATTTAGTTATGGGCGCAATATGAGCCTACATGTCGACGCGCCCCTAAACTCCAATCCACCACCACCATCACTGATTGGGCATCTTTTTGTCAATACAATCGTTCGACTAGGATGACCATATTCCTTGCAAACTTCCACAAGTTGTGGGACCACTCCATATAATGAATTGGTAATACCACTGTCATTTGCTAGATTCCCAGCCTCGCCGAGCTGTCTGGGAATGATGCTGCTGGCGAACACCGCGATCAACAGTGGTCGGGTCGTTTCATTATCCATGAGATCAAGTGTCAATATATCAATATCGCCCTGTGAAGTGAATTTCCCTCAATTGCCGTCAGTTGTCGGCAGTTGTGCTGTTTATCGCATAACCGGTTAATGGCAGGTGATCGGGCGAACATCTGGACGCGTCACGGGCCGTCCGCCCTGCTACCATACACAGGTTGTCGTCATCACGGCATGCCGACCATCATCATCATATTCAATCCGTGCTGACGACCGGAGGACTGCTGTGCCCAGAGGCGGACCACCCCGCGCCAAATCGGTCCAAGGCCGATATTCGATTTTTTTAAAATACAGGTTCGTCCACGTATTTTACTTCACCGTCCCGAAGCACATCTGGTTTAGATATGAGCCTCTGCTCCCCATAACTGGCCGACCGTTTTGCCTGGTCTGTCGACACCGATCCGCTGGGAAGCGATCACTTCCCTGTGTCCTTGGAATACCAAACTGGAGCTGTCCTTGGGAAGAGGCCTCGGAGGTGGAACCTCCGAAAAACCGACTGGGATGAATTTGGGGTGCGATTGGAGGGGTTCTACCCGCCATACACGACTCTCCACCCAAGGTGGCTACTTTTACAGGTATAGTACTCGAGGCAGCCACTACGTGTATCCCTATGACCTCTGGATCGCCCCGTCGTACCCCAGTCCCATGGTGGACTCAGGAGTGCCGGAATGCCATCCGTGCCCGAAAACAAGCCTTTCCAGTCTTTGACCGCCGAAGCTGAACGGCCAACATGATCATCTTTATGAAAGCCAGAGCATTTGCTCGTAGGACTGTGAGGGAGGCCAAACGGAACTGTCGGCAAAAGTGCATCGGAGGCCTCAGCTCCTCCACGTCCTCAACGAAGGTTTGGTCGCGTATAAAGCATCTCTCCGGTAAATTATGTTCCGTCCCGTTACCTGTCCTACCAGTAGCAGGTCGTAGCATGATATACCCGTCTGAGGTCGCGAGTGAACGTGGCCGCACGCTATAACAAAAAAAGTAGATCCGGGAATGATCACCTCGATTTCTTGCATCATCGTTCGCATAGCGAGAAAGTTACACTGGAGTTTTCTACATCAAAACGGCTGGTATATAGCGAGCCATTCACAAAGGCAGAGTTGGCTTCAGCAGTACTTTCTTCGCGGGATGTGCCTGAAGGTACTGACAGAATGCATATTGCGTTACCTACCACCATGTGTCCAAGACGATTTATTGTCCACGTTAAACTCACTCTGGAAAAGAGATCAATTTCCGCAAGCTTGGAGAGACAGGCGACTATAATTCCTCTCCAGAACCTGGGGAAGGGTGGACAGGATCCACTCCACTTTCGTCAGATTTCGTTGACATCTTCGCCATGTAAACTTATGGAGAAAATGGTTTTAGAGAAAATGTCGCCGGCAGTAAGGCTTTTACTATAAACTAACCAACCAAGTCTTCCTATACGTCGCGAATTACTTAGGATTCGCTATGCATGCAAGCTGCGCCAGTTTCCCGACCAATCCTCATATCTGCCAATGTTTTCTCGACGTAACCTCGCTCTGTACAGGGGGAGACGACGGGAAACATCTGTTCCTTTCTGTGTGAGAATCCGCGTTGCCTTCGAGAACAGTGGCATACGAATGAGGAGAGTGGATTCTTTTAAAACTCCCTCTGGAGACTGGTCTCTCCAGATATTGATCTATCGCTGGCATGTATGGGAAAAGGTCATGTCGTTCCTGCAAAACTCAAGCTCAGAGCACGAATTGATTTCGTCATACGGGGACTACACATCGACCTATACGGATGGTTCAAACACGGGCACCGGTCTTGGCGGTGCCTTGGTGACAGACGCTGCAACCCAAACGTTTTCGCTTCCAGGAAATGCATCGCTTTACACATCAGAGCTGGTTGCAATCAACAGAGCTCTGTGTTTGATATTGGACATGGTACTGATTGATATTGGACATGATATTGGGCATGTGATACATAGAGTCGCTGAGCAGCCTATTGGCGCTCAGACATCCAGTAGTACAAGGCGTTTTATCTAGATTTATGTTCCTCAACACGATAAGTAAAAAGTTGTATTCTGTTGGCCTCCATGCCACGTGAGAATCGGCGGAAATGAGGCGCTGTATGACCTCTGCAGTCGATGCGCCCCTAAACTCCAATAACCAACCCACGAACCGAAAGCCGACACCCATCCCTGGCACCTTCCGACTGTGCGCCGATTCGGGGCCGCGAACATTGGGAGCGCGTCACGCGAAAGTGTGACGGTAGGTACCGGCAAAAGTTGGCGACCGTTGGCGGCGGCGTGCTTTGATCGATTTGGCGTGAGCGTGACGGGTGCGTGGTGTCGCCAGGTGCGCTCCGACCGGCGCCATGAGCAGCCAGACGTTCTGCCTGCTCTGGGACAACTTCGCCAGCGGCGTGACGGCCGAGTTCGACAGTCTGCTGCGTCTGGAGGAGTTGGTCGATATCACGCTCTGCTGCGACGGCCAGAGCGTCAAAGCGCACCGCATGATGCTCTCCGCCAGTAGCCCCTACTTCCGCAAACTGCTGCGCGAGAACCCGTGCCAGCACCCAGTGTTCTTCCTGAAGGACACCAGCATCAGCGATCTCCGTGCCGTCGTTGAGTTCATCTACACTGGCGCAGTACGTGTCGCTCAGGAGCAGCTGGATGGCTTCCTGAAGACAGCTGAGATGCTGCAGTTGCGCGGTATCGCGGGGGCGGACATCGCGCCCACGACGAGCGCCAGTCGGCGGCCGGGTGCCTCCAAACCGCCGGCCCACGCTCCGGCCAATGTCCCCGCCCCCGTCTCCACCCGCACTCCTGCAGCCGAGCCAGCTGACGCTCCGGCTGGCACTGCCATTGCTGTCGCCCAGCCAGCACTGGACCGGCAGCCTTCTCCGCGCCAGAAGCGCCGGCGTGTCTCGGCCGCCACCGAGACGCCATCGGGCCGCGCGGCTTCTGTCTCGGCCGGCATCGGCGCTGTAGACGTGAACCTGGAGGCTGTGGTTTTGTCCGACGACGACGGCACTCCTGGGTCGCCGCTCGAATGCGCCGTCGATCCCGAGGGCAGCCTGGACGGCATGAGCCAGAGCTTCCCCGCCATGAGTTCGCCTGGACCACCTGGAACGCCCGATGCTGACGATGATGACCGCTGCCATGCCAGCGGCGACAGCTCTGACCAGTGGATACTCGGCCTGGCCGATGACCATCAGAGCGAGCGGCCGGCGCACTCTAACACCTCCCAGCTGCTGGTGTTCGATGCGAGGGACGTACTTGACGAGTCCGAGTACACCCCTGTTCCCTCCACGGACGGCCAGAAGAAGCCGGATGACAGCTTCACGCTCCTACACCATCCGAGGTTCGATCCAACTTTGCAAGAGTTGAACGTGCGTAGCCGACTCAGCCGACAGGAGCCGCTGCGCTCGTATGATTGGTCCAGCATAATGACCACCCTGTTTGATTTCTACGACTCGCGCGACCTTGCACGGGTGCCTGTGCGCTTCTACCACAAGATTGCGTCGTCAATGGTGCAACAATTCCCGTACCTGGCCCGCCACACGGGCTCCTGTGACCCGGTCGAATTCGTTCGGAAGAAGATCTACAACAAATTCAAGAACAACAGAAGGCAAAAACGACTCCGCGCCGACGACGGCACGGAAAAGCCTCCGCGAAAGCGGAGAGATTCTGCTGCCGCCGATGGAAACCATCACGGCGGCGCGGACACGTGTCGCGCGGCCGGCGAAGAGTCAGCACCGGAGTGTGAGCCCGAGGTGGGTGGCGAACTCCCTCAGGCGGTTCCGCAGCAGGCAGCTTCCGAGCAGGGTGGTCGGTCGGTGTTGGACCAAGGTAGAGCGGCCGCGGAAGGGCCTGAGCCGATGGATTAGTAGGGCCACTTGGAAGGGACTGTTAGCCTAGCTCTCTTGTTTTGCGCTTTGGAGACGTAAATGCCCATGGGAGAGCTGTGCGTGCATTGATAGTAATTCATGTAGGCGACAACTCGAAGGCTTTTCCTCGAAGAGTATCTATCCATCCATAATACTTGTACGTGCACTCATGTATAAATCCCGTCGGAAAGTGCTTCCGCGCTGAACGTCAGTGTGACAACCGCGCAGCTGGTGCAATTCTTCGATTGGTCCGTTGACTTGGGTCCCGGATGAAGCGACCATTATTCGGTTCGGCTCGAGTTTACCAATGAAACCATCCTTCTACCAAGTACCAACTGAAACCAAGTGGCCTTCTACATGTAGAGTATTACAGTATCTGTAAGGGACTTGACATCTCTACCTTTAGGATCGTGAACATCTGAAATCGCTCCACTTTGCTGTGATCTGTGTGGTCCCCATCAAACGTATTTCGGACAAACGTACCTGCACCCCACTCCCCACACTACACATAGGTGGTCAAGTCATGATTAAACCGACGGATGTCGCCAACGAGATTGGACAGGCCTTCTCAAAACTGGTGAAAAATTCCACGTTGCTCGGCCCGACATGGCTCGATGCGAAGCACTACCTCTTCATTTTACAACATATACCATCCACCACAACAATCAAGTTTCTGTTACCGAACTGACTGCTACGATAAGTATCTGAGATGCATAGCAGAGGGCCCCGATACCTTACACAGTGACATTAAATATCTCCCGGCAACAGCTTTATAAACACTTCTGCGAGTGTTCAACGAAATGTGGGAAAGTGGTACCTTTCCATTCACATGGCGGAGGGCGTTTGTCGTAAGTCACTAGTAATGCTTATCTGTAAGTCGAACACAATCGGGAAGGACCTATTACACTATGTGTAAGTGAAACAAAACTGGAAAGGTCCGACTTCACTATCGACCCATTTCATTCGCCTGTTCTCTCCGCAAATTGTCTTTAAAAAGAGGTGAACTTGCGACTCGTGTGGTTTTTAGAATGCAACCATGTACTCAACTCAATGCAGAATGGCTTCTGCAAACACAGTAGCACATTTGCCCATATTTTGGCTCTTGATTCCATTGTGCGCCTGAGTTTTATGAACGATGACATACCACTGCGATATTTTTCGATGTTAACGGCGCTTATGATACCGTGTGGCATCATGGTATCCTCATGGAGTTGCACGGAATTGGCGTAAGAGGCCCAATGGGGTTTTTCTTGACAATTATTTATCTTAGGTCGTTTTGCGTTAGAATAGGTGGGTACCTCTCTGACACCTTCCAGCAGATTTATGGGATTCCACAGGGAAGTATATTGAGTGTGACTCTGTTCTCCATTGCTATAAATGATGTGGGTGATGCACTGCCAACATCGGTAGGACGAGCGCTATTCGAGGATGATTTGACAGTGTGGTTCTCCTCTCGTACGGTGTGGACGGTGGAAAGGCAGCTCTAATTAACTGTAGTGAAATTGATGGAGTGGTGTGATAGAACTGGTTTCACTTTATCCACCTCCAAGACTACCGCTCTTCATTTCAGTCGCAAACGCCGTTGCACAAACCCAACGATAAGGATGCACGGTCACCTCATACCTTTCAGATCTGCAGTCAAGTTTCTGGTGATGTGGATAAATCGCCATGTTACGTATAAAGCTAACATCACTGACATTATCAACAAATGTACAAAAGGTCTTCAGGTAATGAGCACCGTTTCTAGGTGTTCATATGGAGCTGACATCAGTTTTACTCCTCATGTACCGATCGCTCGTGCGCTCTAAAATTGAGTATGGATCTACTATTTATGACGGAGCGAGTGCCACATCCAAGCGCTGTCTTGATGTGATCCACAATTCAGCCATTCGCATCGTTACTGTAGTCTTTCGCACTTCACCGGCTGCTAGTGTAATGATAGAAGTAGACGAGACACTTCTTGCACTACAGCGTAAGTTATTGGGCGCGAGATACGCGTGCATTGTTGCCCAAAACCGGAACCACCCAGGCTATCGGTGGATTTTTTTTCAGTGACATTAAGAGCACGTCACAGGGCCCAGCGTGGACTGCCGTTTTCCATTCGTATGGCCTCGATCCTTTGAGAATGTAATATCAGGCCGCGTTCTGTAGCACGTGTCATCACGCCGAGCACTCCCCCTTGGCATGTTGTCCTAGTGAAAACTGATGTGACTTTGTCCTGCTCAAAGAAAGGACACGTAAACCCGGAGGAACTCCGCATGCTTGCATTGAATACAAAAACATGACTATCACGACTTTTGGCGCATTTACACAGACAGCTCAAAGTCAGTCTCTGGTGTTGGGTACGTTCACGTCAGTCGACAAGGTGCTCGATCTTTTTGTTTACCGACACAAGCATCGGTTTTTACTGCCGAACTGTATGCCATTTTGCAAGCCCTATATTTTATACAGCAAACCGGTCCACAAAGCACGTGGTTTTCACAGACTCTTTGAGGAGTCTCCTGGCACTGAACGCCTTTAACCAGGATAACCGACTTGTTTGGAGGATTACTAAAGTCGTAAGATCCCTAGATGACATGGGCAGAAATATCGTGTTCTGCTGGATTCCTGGCCATGTTGGACTCGCGGGAAACGAAGCTGCCGACATTACCGCCAAACACGCAATTGGTAATGGCCGTGTGGTCCCTCTACGGCTCCCTCCAAGGGACCCATACACCACCATATTGTCAAATATACAGTCAGAATGGCAACGAACCTGAAATTCCAAGTGTAGTTAGCTCATGGTTTTAAAACCGACACTAGGAAAGTGGTTGTCCTCTCACCAAACCAAACGCCGGGAAGAAGTAATATTCTTCGGATTGAGAATAGGCAGTATCTTCGCAACACATAGTTATATGTTGACCGGTGATGACCGACCTCTATGTCCGCGCTGTTCTAATCCGCCTACCGTGTACCATGCTTTAGTTGGCTGCACACTGCTAGATCCTCTACGACGGCAGATTGTAGGACGCTTGAATACCAGCTCTTCTTTGTGTGTGCTTTATGGTATAAGCAACCTGGCATTTGAGGAAAGATTGAAGAAGTTGAATATGTTTTCACTTAGATATTAGAACGCTGAGAGGAGATCTCATCGACGTCTTTAAATTTGTCCATGGTCTGGAGAGGGGATATCTTGGAGAAATGTTTGAAGTTAACAGAAATGATGCCATTAGAGGTCATCAATTCAAAATTAAAGTTAACCACAGCAGAACAAGGTTAAGACAGTCTTTCTTCACCAACAGGGTGTTAGAACACTGGAACCAGCTGCCAGAAGCCATTGTAAGTAGCAGCACATTGAACGTCTTTAAATACAGCATAGACAATCATTATAAGGATAGAGGGCTTGCTTTTCAGTATTACAGGGAAGGCTGATCGACGGATTTGGTGGGCAACTGGTTGAGTGTAAAGGGTGCAACCAAGAAGGGCCCATGTGGTTCATAGTTGCACTAATATGTGATGTCTTTATGTCTTTATGTCTTTATAGGGAATGACTCTGAGGCCGTGGCGTCTGGGAATATTTTTATGATCATTCGACAAGCTCGCCTTCACGTGATATCTCCCCACCCGTAAAGATGAATAGCAAGCTATAATAGCACCACCGTAGATTGATTACAATTCAGTTATGGGCGCAATATGACCATACATGTCGACGCGCCCCTAAACTCCAATCCACCACCACCATCACTGACTGGGCATCTTTTTGTAAATACAATCGTTCGACTAGGATGACCATATTCCTTGCAAACTTCCACAAGTTGTGGGACCACTCCATATAATGAATTGGTAATACCACTGTCATTTGCTAGATTCCCAGCCTCGCCGAGCTGTCTGGGAATGATGCTGCTGGCGAACACCGCGATCAACAGTGGTCGGGTCGTTTCATTATCCATGAGATCAAGTGTCAATATATCAATATCGCTCTGTGAAGTGAATTTCCCTCAATTGCTGTCAGTTGTCGGCAGTTGTGCTGTTTGTCGCATGACGGTTAATGGCAGGTGGTTGGGCGAACATCTGGACGCGTCACGGGCCGTCCGCCCTGCTACCATACACAGGTTGTCGTCATCACGGCATGCCGACCATTATCATCATATTCAATCCGTGCTGACGACCGGAGGACTGCTGTGCCCAGAGGCGGACCACCCCGCGCCAAATCGGTCCAAGGCCGATATCCGACTCGTTTTTTTTTTAAATACAGCTTCGTCCACGTATTTTACTTCACCGTCCGGAAGCACATCTGGTTTAGATATGAGCCTCTGCTCCCCATAACTAGCCGACCGTTTTGCCTGGTCTGTCGACACCGATCCGCTGGGAAGCGATCACTTCCCTGTGTCCTTGGAATACCAAACTGGAGATGTCCTTGGGAAGAGGCTTCGGAGGTGGAACCTCCGTAGTACTAGTACGTACTATAGTACTCAAGGCAGCCACTACGTGTATATGACCTCTGGGTCGCCCCGTCGTACCCCAGTCCCATGGTGGACTCAGGAGTGCCGGGATGCCATCCGTGCCCGAAAACAAGCCTTTCCAGTCTTTGACCGCCGAAGCTTAACGGCCAACATGATCATCTTTATGAAAGTCAGAGCATATGCTCGTAGGACTGTGAGGGAGGCCAAACGGAATTATCGGCAAAAGTGCATCGGAGGCCTCAGCTCCTCCACGTCCTCAACGAAGGTGTGGTCGCGTATAAAGCATCTCTCCGGTAAATTATGTTCCGTCCCGTTACCTGTCCTACCAGTAGCAGGTCGTAGCATGATATACCCGTCTGAGGGCGCGAGTGAACGTGGCCGCACGCTATACCAAATAAGTAGATCCGGGAATGATCACCTCGATTTCTTGCATCATCGTTCGCAGAGCGAGAAAGTTACACTGGAGTTTTCTACATCAAAACGGCTGGTATATAGCGAGCCATTCACAAAGGCAGAGCTGGCTTCAGCAGTACTTTCTTCGCGGGATGTGCCTGAAGGTACTGACAGAATGCATATTGCGTTACCTACCACCATGTGCCCAGGACGATTTATTGTCCACGTTAAACTCACTCTGGAAAAGAGATAAATTTCCGCATGCTTGGAGAGACAGGCGACTATAATTCCTCTCCAGAACCTGGGGAAGGGTGGACAGGATCCACTCCACTTTCGTCCGATTTCGTTGACATCTTCGCCATGTAAACTTATGGAGAAAATAGTTTTAGAAAAAATGTCGCCGGCAGTAAGGCTTTTAGTAGAAACCAACCAACCAAGTCTTGCTATACGTCGCGAATTACTTAGGATTCGCTATGCATGCAAGCTGCGCCAGTTTCCCGACCAATCCTCATATCTGCCAATGTTTTCTCGACGTAACCTCGCTCTGTACAGGGGGAGACGACGGGAAACATCTGTTCCTTTCTGTGGGGATCCGCGTTCCCTTCGAGAACAGTGGCATACGAATGAGGAGAGTGGATTCTTTTAAAACTCCCTCTGGAGACTGGTCTCTCCAGATATTGACTTATCGCTGGCATGTATGGGAAAAGGTCATGTCGTTGATTGATATTGGACATAGCACTGATTAATATTGGACATGATATTGGGCATGTGATACATAGAGTCGCTGAGCAGCCTATTGGCGCTAAGACATCCAGTAGTACAAGGCGTTTTATCTAGATTTACGTTGCTCAACACGATAAATAAAAAGTAGTATTCTGTTGGCGTCCATGCCACGTGAGAATCGGCGGAAATGAGGCGCTGTATGACCTCTGCGGTCGATGCGCCCCTAAACTCCAATAACCAACCCACGAACCGAAAGCCGACACCCATCCCTGGCACCTTCCGACTGTGCGCCGATCCGGGGCCCCGAGCTTTGCGAGTGTGTCACGTGATGGCGTGACGGTAGATACCGACCAAAGTTGGTGACCGTTGGCGGCGGTGTGCTTTGATCGATTTAGCGTGAGCGTGACGGGTGCGTGGTGTCGCCAGGTGCGCTCCGACCGGCGCCATGAGCAGCCAGACGTTCTGCCTGCTCTGGGACAACTTCGCCAGCGGCGTGACGGCCGAGTTCGACAGTCTGCTGCGTCTGGAGGAGTTGGTCGATATCACGCTCTGCTGCGACGGCCAGAGCGTCAAAGCGCACCGCATGATGCTCTCCGCGAGTAGCCCCTACTTCCGCAAACTGCTGCGCGAGAACCCGTGCCAGCACCCAGTGTTCTTCCTGAAGGACACCCGCATCAGCGATCTCCGTGCCGTCGTTGAGTTCATCTACACGGGTGCAGTAAATGTCGCTCAGGAGCAGCTGGGTGGCTTCCTGAAGACAGCTGAGATGCTGCAGTTGCGCGGTATCGCGGGGGCGGACAGCGCGCCCACGACGAGCGCCAGTCGGCGGCCGGGTGCCTCCAAACCGCCGGCCCACGCTCCGGCCAATGCCGCCGCCGCCGTCTCCACCCGCATTCCTGCAGCCGAGCCAGCTGACGCTCCGGCTGGCACTGCCATTGCTGTCGCCCAGCCAGCACTGGACCGGCAGCCTTCTCCGCGCCAGAAGTGCTGGCGTGTCTCGGCCGCCACCGAGACGCCATCGGGCCGCGTGGCTTCTGTCTCGGCCGGCATCGGCGCTGCAGACGTGAACTTGGAGGCTGTGATGTTGTCCGACGACGACGGCACTCCTGGGTCGCCGCTGGAATGCGCCGTCGATCCCGAGGGCAGCCTGGACGGCATGAGCCCGAGCTTTCCCGCCATGAGTTCGCCTGGACCACCTGGAACGCCCGATGCTGACGATGATGACCGCTGCCATGCCAGCGGCGACAGCTCTGACCAGTGGATACTCGGCCTGGCCGATGACCATCAGAGCGAGCGACCGGCGCACTCTAACACCTCCCAGCTGCTGGTGTTCGATGCGAGGGACGTACTTGACGAGTCCGAGTACACCCCTGTTCCCTCCACGGACGGCCAGAAGAAGCCGGATGACAGCTTCACGCTCCTACACCATCCGAGGTTCGATCCAACTTTGCAAGAGTTGAGCGTGCGTAGCCGACTCAGCCGACAGGAGCCGCTGCGCTCGTGGGATTGGTCCAGCATAATGACCACCCTGTTTGATTTCTACGACTCGCGCGACCTTGCACGGGTGCCTGTGCGCTTCTACCACAAGATTGCGTCGTCAATGGTGCAACAATTCCCGTACCTGGCCCGCCACACGGGCTCCTGTGACCCAGTCGAATTCGTTCGGAAGAAGATCTACAACAAATTCAAGAACAACAGAAGGCAAAAACGACTCCGCGCCGACGACGGCACGGAAAAGCCTCCGCGAAAGCGGAGAGATTCTGCTGCCGCCGATGGAGACCATCACGGCGGCGCGGACACGTGTCGCACGGCCGGCGAAGAGTCAGCACCGGAGTGTGAGCCCGAGGTGGATGGCGAACTCCCTCAGGCGGTTCCGCAGCTGGCAGCTCCTGAGCAGGGTGGTCGGTCGGTGTCGGACCAAGGTAGAGCGGCCGCGGAAGGGCCTGAGCCGATGGATTAGTAGGTTCAGCTGGAAGGTACTGCTAGCTGAGCTCTCTCCTGTTTTGCGCTTTGGAGACGTCAATGCTCACGACACAACTGTGCGTGCATCGATGTGCCGCTAAGCCCAAATAACCAACCAACTGGGCGTGCATCGATGCGCCGCTAAGCCCAAATAACCAACCAACTGTGCGTGCATCGATGCGCCGCTAAGCCCAAATAACCAACCAACTGTGCGTGCATCGATGCGCCGCTAAGCCCAAATAACCAACCAACTGTGCGTGCATCGATGCGCCGCTAAGCCCAAATAACCAACCAACTGTGCGTGCATCGATGCGCCCCTAAGCCCAAATAACCAACCAACTGTGCGTGCATCGATGCGCCCCTAAGCCCAAATAACCAACCAACTGTGCGTGGATTGATAGTAACTCATGTAGGCGACAACTCAAAAGCTTTTCCT
Organism: Imbricaverruca yamaguchii; assembly: GCA_034440575.1. Lineage (NCBI taxonomy): Eukaryota > Metazoa > Arthropoda > Thecostraca > Neoverrucidae > Imbricaverruca > Imbricaverruca yamaguchii. The sequence continues at coordinate 1,123,426 of JAOTOL010001563.1, forward strand.
CGAAGAGTATCTATGCATCCATAATATGGGTACGCGCACTCATGTGACATTCCCGTCGGAAAGTGCTTCTTTGCTGGACGTCAGCGTGGCCAGCCCACAGCTGGTGCAATTTGTGTAATATTTCGTCGTCAGTACGACAACGTACTGACGTTAGACACAGCGATTCACATCAGTTTTAATGAAAGGTGTCACGTAAGGGCGACATCTAAGTGCTTTATGTTCATGGTGCTTTGGATACAACGTGGAAACAAGGCATTCGTTTGAAGCTCTGGAAGTGTGCTGTACGCAGCTTTACGGTAAGGTTCCTCCTGAATTTTATCACCGATTGAACATTTTGTGTTTGTGTACGGAGCATAATGTTGGCGAGCATAATGAGCGGTTGGCTGAAGTCAACGGTGTTTCTCAAGGAAACGTTTGTAGTGTCGCTTCTTCGTTATTTGAGCTTAATGGCGCTTCGACCAAAACTTTCAGTGTCGCCTGATTTGTGCTGATGATTGATGGCATTGAGTACTTTCTGCCGTGTGGCGTTGCTAAGTCTCGTTTTCCTCATGATGTGGACATTTGGTTCTCGGCACCACGTACGTCCATGTTCATCACGACAGCAGCAGCTTGCTGCATCACGCCTAGAGAAGTGGAGCAACTTGAACAGTTTCTATTTTCGACCATTAAGGCAGTTGGAGTGCGGTTCTGTGGTCGCCGTAGCTGCCGGGATCCGACAATTCAGCTCTATGGAGCGGATTTCATTCCAACCGGTAGCTGGGCTTTTGACGTTATATTTCATTGTCGCCTTGCACACAAGGACTACATGAAAACGCTGCGAGAGAAGTGCTCTAAGTATCTGCACATCATGAAATGCGCTGCCCACCCTACCTACGGTGCAGATAGGGCTACACTTTTGCTGATCTTTGATCCATTCAAAACCTTACTGTAACTGTCCACAATGCCGCCTTGCGAATAGCTCACGATCATTTCGCTTCTCTCTAACTACAAGCCCCTTTGCAGATGTTGTTGAAGAACCGCTTGCCCTGAGACGAGATAGACTGCATGATACGTGCAGCGCCAAACATTTCCCTCTGAATCCGGAATACCCAGCCCTGGTGGCGCACCATGCGTTTGCTCGGCTCCGTGGTAATCATGGCAACATGTTCTCCCCTTTGTGTGCATTTCTGTGAGCTGGTCTAGAAGAGCGGTACTCAGATGAGCAGCACTATCAGGATGGCACCACTGCCCGTCCCATCCCGGTAATTGGTGTGGGTACGACACTACAAAGCACTCGGAAGGAAGAAAGTATCCCCGAAATGTTTCGGCTGGAAACCCTGGAACACGTTGGCCCTATCACACATGACCCCAACTTAAACTGGCGGGTGGGAAATTTCTGGAATGTGGTGGAAAGGCTCGGCTTCATCGAGGTAGGGAATGATGATTCCCATGCGATACTTTCAGGCTTACTTTTGTGATCCTTTCGGTGTATACCCCTCTTGCGACAAAGATGTTTTATCATCATGACCGAAGACGTCCAGGGTGTTTTCTTGGGTTTAACTAGGCTGAGGCGAGCGCACAAAGCTATGACATTGTTTGATGCCCAGTGATGTTGGAATGGTGGAGAGCGAGTTGGCTGACAAAGCAGCAGGCCTTGCTGCCCGGGGCCAGGCACCCGTGGACTGCCTCTTCCCGCGACACCTCTCAGCCAGCCAGTCAATTTATTTTCTCAGGAAAATGTGTTCATTTTGCTCAAAGCTTTGGACTCATTGGGCAACATAAAGAGAGCCATAAAACCAATACTCGGGCACCGATAGGCATCATCCTGAATTATACGAAATGTGATGCTGCTCGCCGGGATGCGGATAGGTACAGGACTACTACAATGATGGTTTTATCAGGAATAACGTCCAAAAGTACCAAAATGTGTATAAAATGTAGAATGCGGATGCTACCCGTGCTCTCCGCTTCGATAATCGGGAAATTATGATCTCCAAGTATAGGGCACCACAATAGAACTCCTACCCTGGACAGGACAGAGGGAATTTAGGTAAAATTTTGTAAAGCTGTTTTCGTTTCTTTGTTTATCGTCGGCGGGCTTAGCTCTGCCACAGGCCAAGTTAGTCGGTCTAAGACAAGTCACGCCTGAAATGAGCGCTGCACGGTAGTGATTAATGTTCAAGTAAATAATTTACAAACATGCAAATATAATTTAAGTCAGCGAGCCGCCTTCTGGTGTGCCGGAGGTCACATGAGTCCACTGTGGAGGCTGTCCGCAACGGTTATCTGCTGCTCCTTTTCTAAAAGATATGCTGACGCTCAATAGCTGTTCCCGATTGTAGCTGGTCGTTAAAGCCCTAGCAAGCCGAACATGTGTATATCACGTCCGTTTGTAATCCAGGGCGGCCGCCGTCAGCATGTGATAGAACAGGCATACTGTCGTGTCTCCCGGAACATCCATACACCGAATGTCAAAATGTGTTTAAAGTTTAGAATAATCAAGAAGTTGAATAATCAAGCTAACCGAGTTGAATCAAGTTGAATAATCAGAATAATCAAGAAGGAATGCCGTAATGTATTTAAGACGAAAAATACTCGTACTGGGGTGCACTACAGGCTTGTGGTGATTTTCGGGAACCAGTTTCCACAGCTTGTCCAGCAAGACCATTTCTACTGAACGGTAGCATTTGGGAAGGCATGACTCCTTTGTCCCTCCCTCTTGGTGTGTTACTGTATCACGACGGCTTCAGAGGCGGAGTCTTCCATCTTCAATCTTGATGAGCCGTCGATAATTCTGGGACACCATTTTAAGACTTGCCGACTTCGGAAAAAAAGCATGTGGCCATGAGGCAGGAATTTCACCTGTATGCTAGAGGAACCAGTGCTCCCGTCAAACATTGACCCAACCCCCACCCCACCTCCGATCAGATCGAAGCTTTGCGTCCGTAATTACATTCTGGGTCGACCTCGGGCAAAATGCGCTATTCGTGGTTCCGGGCGCTGGGCGTCTGGCTGGTGGGCGACCTTGAGCTACAATCCGGCCACCAGCCGGCCGAGCCGGCCACGGGTTGGCTCGGGATCTGAGCCGGGTATCTCCCGACAGTGGGCTGGCAAGGCGGCGGCGGCGCCGGGCCGTCACCCGGCTGGCCGTGCAGTATTGAAAAACTATCCTACCCCGTCTATTTTAGCTGACCGGTCGTATTAATGAGTGCGGTTGACCACTGCCATACTGGATTTGTGGATCCGCGAGCTAGCTTGGGCAATTTTTTTTACTTCGCAGAGAGGTTAGGTGTTGGTGACGAATTTTTTTAAATTTCTATGGAGGTTACTGCGCTCACTTGTTACCACCAGATGGTGGTGGTGGTGGTGGTGGGGGTATCCGAACAATTAAGATATGGTATCTTAACACTCGCACGTCCGGCGGTCCGCGCGAACTTCGCATGTCCGGGGGCAGATATCTGGCCACCTAAGGTCTCTAGAACTATGCTAGCTATCGACAAACGGAAAACGGCGTTGGATAGTTGGTGACAGGCTCTATCGAAAGTGTTTCGGTCATTTTTTCGCTCAGGCCAATATTCAGGTCACTAGGCAATCATAGGTCAAACTCGACCAGATCGGGTGGTACTCTCGGATATTGACTCATATCTTAGGACCTGTAACAGATAGAAACAAACGGCGAACGCTATTCGACAGTCCTTGAAATGTGCTATCGACAATAGGCGGTGTGATTTGAGGTCATGTCAACCGAAACTCAGGTCAAGGTCATGAAGTCGCCTATGGAGGTCATGTAATGTATCAATCTTGACGATACAAGCACAATGACGGTAATTTCAGCCTTCTAGCTCAATGCAGTGCGATATAATGCACATAAATGTGTAGTGTTCTCATGTGACCTCAGATGACCTTGGTGAGGTCACTGAGCAACAATTTCAGCGGTAACATTGAGCATAGCTTCCAACTACATGCCACAACCGTTGTGTGATCATTACGAGAGCAAATATGTAACCAGGTAACATTTGCATATTTTACCATAGCCCTATAATGGGAAGCCATGGCAGCGACCTGACATAAGGTCAATGCTACGAAAAAACCCGATATACATATTATGGTCCCTGATGAGATCATGACGTGTTATAAGTTTGGAATCAATCGCCCAATTATTGTGGAAGTTATGCCACCTAGAACTCTGAGTGTAGTTGGGTCACTTTGCCTGACCTGGTGACCTGACCTAAGATGGCCCAGAGTTAAAAATGTAGGATGATATGCGGAAAAGACCAATGAGCAGCCATGCGAAGTTTGGCCTTGCTAACTCGATTAGTATGGCGGCAAATTAGGAAAAACGGCAGGGGGCTGATATCTGCCCCCAGACGTGCGCGGGTTAAGCATCCGAACACTTAAGATACCATGCAATGAATGATCGCTGCTTGTGTATGGTCGAGCCAGTAATTGTACTGTGTTTATAAAATCAACAAATTAGCAGGCTATTCACATTTAAGCAGTTTCCCTCGACGAAAATCCTCTAACCACTCACAAACAGCAACTTTAAGTCGGGTGATTGTTTTGTAGTGGTGGTATGTTGTACCTCGAACACCAAAAAGCAGGTGTTCGAGACAACGAACACTAAGCTACAAAAATATTTGGTGACAACGAAAGTTGATTTTCGGTTTCTGGCGAATCTTGTGATCGTACGCCTTGACACATCTATTAATTAACGCGTCTAGCAGGGGTGGACATAGGAGGTGCAGTGGATGCCTGCTAGTCTTTTCTTTCATTTCCAGCTTTTTATTGAAGAGGGTTCTCCTGATTTGATCGAATCGTCGGCGTGGTAGCTTATTATGTACGTGCCACAAAGGAAAAGCTTAGAGCAAGCACCCTGGTGGAAGTTTCCTTGTGGGAGCAAGGACCTGGTCCAGCTATTTTCGTCGGAGACACCCGTTTGGAGGGACGCTATTTTCTTTAAGAGGCGCTACCGCGATTGTCCTTGAAGGTGTGTCTTGGGGAAAGATCGTGTAAACGTCCCTGATGGGGAGAGGGACAGACGCCGACATTCGCCGTAATTCCCACACATAGAGCTCAGATCGATGAAAAGTTAGCTGAATTTCCACCAAATGTTATAGCGTGCCATGGAGAGAAACGTAAACTAACTTCGGTGTTTGACACCAACATTGATGTCAAAGGGAAATGCACATTGATTCGAGGATCCTGAAGGATGCCCCACGGGTCGAATGCTCAACATGGTGATAAAAAGGCCAATGCACGCCGTATTTATGAGCATAATGAACTTAACTCAAAATAGGCAGCAGTTTTCGTCCTCATTGGATATTTTAAAAGGTACCAGGAATGCTTTCGCATGTTATAAATGGTGATGCTGATCGTCATGAGGCGTACCCACTATATTGGAGTATGTGTTGGATTTCATGCCATATATTCAATTTGGTAGCTTTTTTGGGGGGGCTCTGATACACATAAATGAAGTTTATCAGCACTCCTAAATGACTATATCGTTTGGTCGAAGCGACCATTTGCTCAAATATCCAACTAATAAATAGAGGGAGCAGTATTACGTTAAAAAAAGATCTGACGTTTCTCCCGACACAAAAGACGCGAGTAGCGCATCCCAAAAAACGTCATGTAATCAGGTCATTAACTGAAAAACCTGTCAAGAGCATCCCTAACCAAAATAGTAAACATCGCCGATAAATGAGAAGTGCATGTCCGACGCCGGAATGTTAGGTCGAATTGTTCCACATGCAGCATGATCTGAATTTAAAAAGTGTCAATTTTCACACTGCGCTTTGTATTTTGATTAATGGTGTCAAGTTGTTTGTAATGAGGTAAGTGTAGCGTTCTTGGGGCACTCGACATATACGGGGTAAATTATTCCACCGAAAAGCATTGCGAATCACAACCCTGCGACGTACGACCACTGCTGGTGGAACCTTGTTTGCGTACTCTGCGGGCCCTCAGTTACATGTCCAAACTTGCTCCTCGCAAGTGTTTTTTTTTTGTAATCAGAAAACTGCGCCGGGTCAACTCTGCGCCCCCATCCCCTCATGAGTCACATGTGGCACGTGAGGGTTGGCCCTGGACCAGAACGTGACGCCGGGGATCCCCGAGCCAGCCCCCAGCCGCGGCGTGTGAGGGTCGGCCCTGGATCAGGACATAACGCCAGGGACCCAGCCGCGGCGTGTGAGGGTCGACCCTGGATCGGGACATTCCGCCGGGGACCCAGCCGCGGCGTGTGAGGGTTAGCCCTGGATCAGGACATAACGTCAGGGGCCCAGCCTCGGCGTGTGTGGGTCAGCCCTGGATCAGGACATAACGCCAGGGACCCAGCCGCGGCGTGTGAGGGTCAGCCCTGGATCAGGACATAACGCCAGGGACCCAGCCGCGGCGTGTGAGGGTCGGCCCTGGATCAGGACATGCCGTCAGGGACCCAGCCGCGGCGTGTGAGGGCCAGCCCTGGATCAGGACATAACGCCAGGGACCCAGCCGCGGCGTGTGAGGGTCAGCCCTGGATCAGGACATGCCGTCAGGGACCCAGCCGCGGCGTGTGAGGGTCGGCCCTGGATCAGGACATAACGCCAGGGACCCAGCCGTGGCGTGTGAGGGTCGGCCCTGGATCGGAACGTGACGTCGGGGATCCCCGAGCCAGCCCCCATCGCGGCGATTATGACACACTCGCTGTCTGCGGCTCCGATAGGGAACAACAACGGTCTCTGGTTGTGCAGTCTGGTGGGGTTGGTCGTGCCGTGTACGTCATGCGGTGGTGTGTGCTGACGTGGAGGGTTGGTCGTGCCGTGTACGTTATGCGGTGATGTGTGCTGACGTGGAGGATTGATCGTGCTGTGTACGTTACCCTGGAATAAGAAAGCTACATGCCATGGATCAGTGTACAGTATGCACTGCAAAAGCGCATGTTCAGACTTCTCGTGCAGATAAAATTCGTTTAAATTGCCTGAACTTCATTTTATCGAAATTATGGGAGATCTCAAGAGGTACCCGTGCCATTACTCACGGTAAGCCCATGCACACCAAAGACCCATGCTCAAGCTCAAACAGCATTGAAGTTTCATGAGTTTTGGGTCCTGATCGACAATGGAGGAAATAATGCCCCCGCAAATCCTTATTTTTAGTAATTTGTCACTGACGTTTCCCTCGAAGTGAAGGTGCGCAGCGAAGTGTTCTAGACTAGGTACAAATAAGTGTTCAAAAGCATCGGCACTTAAGGTGCATGTCTGTGTAGGTAAGTGCTTAGACACGCCTCAGGTATTTCTTACACCTTGAACGTGATAGGGGCTGCGGAGCAGATAATTCAGCGGGTAGTGTTTGCTGACTCTGATATACAAGTTGGGACCGGCACGAGGGTATCGTTATTCGTGTATTCACATGTAACGAAGTCACTTTATCGTAAACCACTGAAATGTTTGAGAACATACAAATGGGCAGTACGGAAGCAGTGATAGTAACATAAACTGAATATGTGGTCTAAAATAGTTGTCTGTACTAGCTGTGTACTAGGGCGCAATGTGCAGACCTTAAGGTTCTATTACTTCCGATATGAAATTGTCAGAACCCATTCAAAATGTTTCGCCTTTAAGCTGGACTTCGGAACGTTCGGAACGAAAGTAGGCGAGCCCTACGCTTGAATTTGGATTGTTATGTTCTAGCTTGAACGGCTCGCATAGGCAGATTAAGTCCTGTGTTGGGCTAGCGTACTATGTCTTTACATGAGCTCCAGATGTAAATTTTTGGCCAAGTATGACGACGAATTCGCGAATTTCGCCCTCCTTTTTTCTAATTTTATATTGTTTATTCTGCATTTGGGCAGACAACATCCGTTTTAGAGTCACCATGAACGTTTTGCACCTGTCATGACTTATATTTAATTCCCATCTGACGCACCACGCTGCCGGGAGATCGACTTCCTGAAAGCAATGGATCCAAAGGGTCAATCAGTAGGCAGTGGAGACCCATCGACAGATCTAGGCAAACACCTACTGTCCTCTTAGGCTGTGAGCCAACTTTTCTTAGGTAATTCGACCTTCTCCCCATCCCCACCTACTTTGCGCATTGTATTCGCCCTTGAATACTGCCATGCCTAATCCCCGAGCATTCGCTAGTGAGCACATGTCAATGCCACCTGCCACTTAGAGAGGCTGTGCGCGAATCTGATGAAGCAACATCATGGTTTCGCTAACGCATGCGCAATAAATAGAAAGCCCATTTACCTTTTTTGTTTCTTTTTCAGGAAAAAACCTAACCACGCTATCTGAACATTGGCATATCGGAACTGTTTGTCGGTACATTTTGGACACTATTTTCCGTGGTGTTGCGTTGAAAGATGACGACAGTGAAGCGTACAGTGGTCAGTGAGGCCGTCAGTGATCGGTGAAGCCGCCAGTGAACGGTCGGTGGCGCGGCGTCAGACAGTTACCATGGCGACGGTAGCACGTGAGCCGGCGGCGGGAGCATCAGCGCAGCCGTCGCTCGACATCGGACGCGTCTCCCTGGCCGAGACGGTGGTCCACTGGACGGGCTGGGTGTTCGGCTGCGCCTACTCCACCTACCGGCTGTGGCGCGCCATCGAGAGCCAGCCGGACGCGCTGGACGCGTACGGCACCGCCAGCTGGGTGCCCGGATGGACGGTGGACCGGTGCGACGACGAGCTGGAGGTGCTGATCAAAGGACAGCTGCCGACGTACGCTGCGTTCATGATCATCCACCTGGTGGTGGCGCACTTCCTGCGCAGCCTCCGCGTGTTCAAGGTGCTGCCGCTGTTCCACTTCGCGCTCTCTGCCTGCTACCTGCTGTTTTCCGTGGGTGCGCAACGCTTCCTGCTGCTGCTGGCCACATCGTTGCTGTTTTTCGTCGTGTCGCGCGCGCGCAGCCGGCTGCTGTGCTGGGCGCTGGTGGGCGCCGTGCTGCTGACGCACAGCCGGTTGCTGCTGGCCGCCGCCGGCCCCGACCTGACCGCCGACGCCGAGGACCGCTCGTACGTGGCGACTGCCGTGCAGATGTGGTGCCTGTGTCGAGCGGTGATGTTCTGCTGCGACCAGAGCGGCCGGCCGGCCTCGCTGGCGCACCACGACAACGTCGTCTCGTTCCTGGGCTTCGTGTTCTACGGGCCGTCGCTGGCCGGCCCGCTGCTGGCCCACGCCGACTACCTGGCCTCGCTGTCGCCGACCGCCGCCGCCGCGCCCGCCGCGCCACGCCTGCGCCGCCTGCTGACCGCCCTGGTGCGCCTGGTCGCCTGGCTGCTCGTACTGGAGGCGTCCAACCACCTGATCCACTACCACGGCCTGATGTACTCGCCCGACGACGTCCAGCGTCTGCTGGGACGCTGGGAGCTGGCCGGCCTCAACTACTGGTCCGGCCAGTACTTTCACGTCAAGTACGTCGTCTGTTACGGCGTTCCGTGCGCGCTGGCCGCGTTCGACGGCATCGCCACGCCGCTGCCGCCGCGCTGCGTGGCGTGGATCGCCAGCTACTCGGACATGTGGAAGTACTTCGACCACGGCCTGTACCGATTCATGACGCGTCACATCTACTGGCCGCTGTGCGGCGGCACGCCGTCGCCGGCGCGCCGCTGGCTCGCCTCGGCCGCCGTGTTCGCGTTCGTGTTCGTGTGGCACGGCCTGATGTGGCACATCCTGGCGTGGACGGCGGCCAACCTGGCGTGCGTGGCCGTCGAGCGGCTGGCGGTGCGCGTCGCCTCCAGCCGGCGCTACGGCGAGTGGCGGCGCGTGGTCGGCTCCGGTCTGCGGCGGCGCTGCCAGGCGCTGTTGGCCGCGCCGCTGTTCCTCGTCTCGCTGGTCTCGCAGGTGGGCTTCCTCACCAACAGCGGCGAGCTGGGCTGGGCGGTGGCGGCCGAAGCGCTGGCGCCGGCGCGCACCGTCGACGCGCTCGTCACGCTGGCCTTCATGTACTGCGGCTGTCAGGTGTCGCTCGACGTTAAGCGCTGGCGGCAGATGCGCGCGCGCCTGCCCAAGGAGTCGCGCAAGCAGCTGTGAACGCCGCCCGCCTCGTGGTGCTGGCGCGCGTACTTGGACTGTATCGGCGGGGGCTGGCACCACCATATTTGGACTGTATCGGCTGCAGCAAGCGCCGCCATATTTGGACTCTGTCGAGGGGAGCTGCCTCCACCATATTTGGACTGTATCGGCTGCAGCAAGCGCCGCCATATTTGGACTGTGTCGAGTGGAGCTGCCTCCACCATATTTGGACTGTGTCGGCGGGGGTTAGCGCCACCATATTTGGACTGTGTCGAGGGGAGCTGGCGCCACCATATTTGGACTGTGTCGGCGGGAGCTGGCGCCACCATATTTGGACTGTGTCGGCGGGGGGCTGGCGCCGCCCTACTTGAAGCCAGTGTTTAGGCGATCACGGCAATCGTTTCCACGCGTTGCGAACTTGGAAGTAGTAAAGTGGTCAGTGATGAAGTAATTTCCTGTTGGCTGATGGCAGCTGCATGAGTCTGGCGGCGTTCGTGGAAATCGAAGGACAAATGGTGTGTCATGAGAATGCACGACTGAATCAGTGAGTAGCCCGAGTTTGTCTACGGAATTTGTCTGTGAGCGCGGGTGTCCACGTGCACCGGGGAAGTACTAATTTTGCTGAAATGCTTTAGGCTCCTCTGTTGGGATTAGGCAGCCAGGGCCAGGGGTAGGTCTAGGGTAGTTCATGGATGGGTGCGTTTTATCGTACCGGAGGGGCACCTTTTCGTCTCAAAGAGACGCCTTTTCCTCTGATCAGGGCGTCTTTGGTTTCAATATCCGTTGAGCAGGGGTGAGGGGGTACACACGAGTGTTTTTGAAGGGATACCTTTCATTGTCAGAAGGGGGTCACCTTTCCGTGCGGGGCACAGAACGCATAGTTCTCCCCTGTATCTGTCCCTGTTCGGAACGAGTACAACTCAGCGGTATTAAAAGAAAACATACCATTATGAAAAGATGACCACCAATAGGCATGCGTCCCACCCACACAGTCTGTTGATTTCATGGACCTATATTCAGTTAAGCATTGTGTCATACGACTACTTTTGCCGTGAGCTCAACGAAAGCATTTTGGATCCATGGAAACCTGAATTATGCATCGGTTTAGGTGCGTCCATCCCATATGCTAGAATGTACTTACAAACCCGTAAACTTCGGGCAGTTTTATGTTTGACTCGTGCGTCTCCTTGGCAATATAGTGAATAGATTTCCTCCAGGTGGCTATGGGCAGTTGTTTCTCTTCCTCCATTCGGTACCACATGTTACGTGCCGCTGCACCCGTCAGGAATGGCATCGTACTATTTCTGAATTGATATTTTCCTCATGGGTCCGATGTAGAGATTAGCAACTTCCATCTGCTTGAAATATATCGTCACAGATGTTGACATGTGGGGAACACCCAGTGTAATTATGTGCCTATCCCGCTGGATGTCCGTTGGACTCAACCTGGATCCGGCGCGTTCTTGCGTAGGTGTAGGGCATCGCTGTCAGAAGTTGCTCAGTGGTGGCCCGGCGGCCTTGCTAATTTTGTCGGATTGTGGTAAATGCCGAATGTCCAGTACGTGCCACTAAAACATTATTGTGATAGGCGCAGTGATTAATATAGTTAGTCACACACTGAAGAGCAATCAACCACCATTGTACGACGGAGGCGGAACATTATCATGTACCTTCACTCAGACAATCAGTAGCATCTGGGGTGTGACTTTAGGATCGCTAAGGGGAGATTACCCTTAACCATTAATTTGCCCATAGGTGTTGATTTCTGAAGACCGTTGGGGATGGGGAAAAATACATGAAGGACATGTGCGGGCCCAAATGGATTTCGGACACACTTCATGGGGTCCCATGTTAAAAGTCAAAATTATGTGGGGTGGGGTGGGGCAAAGCCAGCACTGAGGGGTCTCTGGCCCCTCAAAAGTATATAAAACAAGACCCCCGTATTTCCCCCCCCCCGCCCTCCCCATGTGTGTGTGTGATTGTGGTTTTAGGGCGCATCGACCATGGTTGGTCATTTAGCGCCCAGCCCTCCCCAATAAGAGCCAACTTAACCATTGAGGCTATGACAGCGCCTTTCCAGAACGCTCGAGTTCTGACATCAGAACTCTCCCCCGATAAACGAGCTTTTGTCGGCCGATGGCATCCTTCCGGAGAAAAATAGAGGAAAATCTCCAATTTCCACCTCCAATGAATTTCACAACATGGCACGTACGGAGATTAGGATGTTTACAGCCCACTCCTCACGTATAGCGTGCCAAACTGTCTAATTGTTCTGTCTTGGCCAGGCCACATCGGCTGCACTGGCAACTTCTGATCAGATCCCACTTCTCGCTCTCCTTGTGGCCACCTGTCATGCTGTTTCCCTGTGTTGCTGTGTCCCTTTCGTATCGCACCTTCACCACTTCATTACCTAAGTTTACCATGCCTTGCAGAGGATGTGCCGTGCCTTGCCAGGATATATTCAAAACAGATGTATAAGAAGCTAATGAAAGTTTTCTGTCTGCGTTCATTCATTCAACCGTTATCTGGGAAACATCTGAGGGGCCTCTCGAGAGCCCTGCGCCCCAACCTGGCGAGGGTTGAAAATATCTCCACCAAGGCCATAGAAAACGAATATCTGTGGATTGTGTATGTGCGGCACTGGTGCCCGTTAATTGAGAGGTATGTTTAATTAAATTAATTAGCTTGGCGTAGGTGTCTCGGGTAATACAAATATCAAAAGATAGCCACCATTAAAGATTGCGACACCCGCAATAAGAATGTCATCAGAGGTTGGCTACAGCCCATCAAGGAGTCCAGAGGATGGCAATGGTAATAACCACGGGTGTTACGTTGCATACTTGCTTTAGGGATTGGTCATTCGCCCTCTCAACGTTGGCTTTGCTCCCCAATAAGTTCGACCTTTAACACGAGACCCTATCGGGTGTCATAAGCAGCGCTATCCTTCCACCACCACTTAGTATAATGCGTAGTTTACCTCAATTTTAGATGAATAATGGGCTTAGGAATATATTCAATTGTTTGCCATAGTGTCGCGTGCACCAGTTCATATTTGGGTCATCAGTGGTAGTTAATCCCAGTTGATCTCAGTCCGCCCTCGTGACCTCGACAGGTTCCTTTTGACCGGGGATGTCTGCAGGGAAAATTGTGGCGCTGATTCGAATTCAGGAACAATTTTTGTTCAGAGATAATACAAATTAGGAACGCACGGCGCTTAACGCGACCCAAGCTGAGTAGGACGGTGCTATTGAGAACCTCATATGGTGTCTCGGCGATAGGTCAAAATATACGAAGAACTGCAGCGCGCAGAAAGCTTCCACGTCTTTCCGGACCTATGTGTGCTCCATCCCAGCAAGTGCTGATCTTCAATTATCCAAGATTAGTGACCTAGGCCACTTGAAATGTTTGGCCAACATTTCAAGTGGCCAATTGGCTTGAAATATTCAAGCCAATGTAAAAGGATTATTGAAACAGAACTGATACTGGCAGTACACCTCGTCCGGTTCTACAAATATACTCACCTCGAGTTTCTGGAAAACTTTATCGTTGACATGCGATCTGGTTAATTTGCAAATTTCCGAGGTGAAATTTCCTCGATCAAACCACTTAAGTAGTATGACGAAGTGCCAATTTATTCAAGGCCCTGGAGGGTTCTAGAGACATCTCCGGTAAATGGCAGGCATAGATGTAGGTTTCTCAAATTATTGGAAGGGCAATAATTTACAATAATAATTTACAGGGATACACGAAGGCAATGGGCGGGTCCAAATGAATAGGGAGACATGCCACAAAGGATAACGTGTTATTTGGGATTGTTGAACATGTTGAAATTATTTGGGGGAAAGCCAGCATTCAGGAAGGTTGCAAATGCCCTCCCAAAAGCATACAGAGCTACACCAATGATTTCAGAGGATCCTCTGACCCCCGACTACCTACACCACTGATTGCATCGTTCTCCAATCATTTCAGCACAGAGCTATTCGTCAGATTCATGCTCACCTCTTTCTTCTGTAATATCGCTCGGAACACTTCAGTTTTTTTTTCTGGCGTTGCTGGCCTCTGGAGCCCATGCTCAATGAATGTAGGAATTAACGTATTGTCTCCCACCTCGACTCCGTATCTTATATTGCAGCTACTGTGGCCATCTATTGTCGGTATGCCTTAATGCTGTCGGGCAGTCAGCTGATAATGTAAACAAACAACTAGTGGTGAAAGACAGGCGATCGCAACCCGTCGTTGTTTTTTAAGCACTTCATTAATTTTATCTTACATATTGTGTGTTGAACATTTATAATGTATTGCAGTTAGATTTAGGTATCTATTTGCAACGCGAATAAGAAACTATCGTGCTCCCAACATTTCAGCAACACACACATTAAGAAACCACCTCTAGACAACATCTACGAACAATCGAAAAAGTAAGAAGTTTCAAACCAAGACACCTTGCATTTCATGAGACTGCCTTTAAAAGATTCTTAATCTTACATTTCTTAGTTCTTAAATGTCTTAGATTTTCGTGAAACTGTTCCCTGCTGTCACTTGGACGGTCTCAGCGGGAATCCCCGCCTGCCGTCAATGGGACGGTCTCAGCGGGAATCCCCGCCTGCTGTCACTTGGACGGTCTCAGCGGGAATCCCCGCCTGCTGTCACTTGGACGGTCTCGGTGGGAATCCCCGCCTGCCGTCACTGGGACGGTCTCGGTGGGAATCCCCGCCTGCCGTCACTGGGACGGTCTCGGTGGGAATCCCCGCCTGCCGTCACTGGAACGGTCTCAGCGAGAATCCCCGCCTGCTGTCACTTGGACGGTCTCGGTGGGAATCCCTGCCTGCCGTCACTGGGACGGTCTCGGTGGGAATCGCCGCCTGCCGTCACTGGGACGGTCTCAGTGGGAATCCCCGCCTGCTGTCACTGGGACGGTCTCGGTAGGAATCCGCGCCCGCTGTCACTGGGACGCAGTTATAAATTATTCGTAAAATAGGGTGGAAAATACCACTTTCTGAAGTCAATCCTCATCCTTCTTCAGTAAGTATCGTCATCCCGCCCCTTGATACGTGCTCAAGAAAGTTTCGTGTCTCCTTTCCAATAGTATCTCGTTTATAAGTATCATGTTAATGCTCTTGATATAATAATAGTGATGCACGTACATTTCGCAACGCAATTTCGGGTAGTGACTACCTATAATTTGATATGGCGTACGGTACCAGTTTATAGCACAGGTAATTTTCTCCCTGTCCCGAAAATATCTCTTCATAAATTATGAATCTGAAAGCAAATGATACATGTACAGTCCTAAGTGCCTACTCCATCAGCTCAAATCCGAGTCAAAAGACATCAAAAGCATTTTAAATGACACTAGTTCCATCGCATATTCCGACATACTACTGTGCCCGTTTCGACATCTCACACCTAACGAAAAACAGTTATTTTAACCCTGCTGGGACGTTGTCGGTGGCAATTCCTGCCTGGCCACCACGCGCTCCGACTGCTGTCTCTCGGATGTTCTCGGCGAGAATCCCCGCGTGGCACGCACGACTCGCCAAGGCACCCGGCTGGACTGGAATGGCTGCGCCGACGTCTGTCCAGCCAAACGAGTCAACGGCCGGTTTTTGTGTTGTTCTGGCCACCGGGGGGGGGTGGAGCGATGGGATAGAGGATAGGTACGACGGATGGAAAGACGTTGAGGCCGGTTCGCCCCGCAGTGGACGCGAGCGGGACAGTAGCTAGAGTAGCATAGCGTAAGCGGAACGTTGGCAAAGGATAAAATAGCGAGTTGGGCAAGGGCAACAGATGAACTTATCTGAACCCACCAATCCCACTTGAATGTGGCATGGGCACTTAGGAAATGTTCTGGAGTGGAGGGTCTGGTTCCGTAGTCGAGAAGTGATCAGATATCATGACATAATACAGCTCTGATTGGATATGGCAGCACTGTCGGAAGGCGCTGTTCTTCCACCAGTGGGCATGGAAGACGAAAAATTATTTGCTGGCACTTGGCTTCTTAATTAATGTGGGTGGTGTCAAAAGATTCAGCAGATCCCAGGTTAGACGTACATGGTTTTAACAAAACCATAAACTAAAAATACCCACCACCTTGCCCAATGATTTCCAATGTGTTCATATTATAAGTTAGCAGTCTGTCAACACGTTCTAAAGATGCATATTCTAAGCCTGAAGTTGTCAGAAGATTTCAAGCATTCAAGATTCCATTCCGAAAGTTTCCCAAACGATTCCCTCACAGATTCAAGATTCAAAGCGAGTAGCTGCATTGGGTCACCGACGATTCCATACGTTCAGGCACATGGAAAGTCCACATGTCCGAACACTCATGTCCACACTCTCTGACAGGGTTGGATCAAATCATCATCATGCATGTCCACACGGCGGCATTTAATGGTATCATCAAATGAATGTGACCTGCAATATTTCACGAAAGATGGACAATGGGCATGCTGCACTATCCCGCAGCTGCTACGGATTGTAGAAACAAAGACTCAAACCACACAATTCCACCATTGCCGTGCTGCTGTTGGGCAATGGACATGCACATATACGCAAGTATTTCACCAATGGCCATGTGCGCGAACATTTACCCCACACACATAATTTTTTCATGACACAAACTCGCGGTTAACAGGAAAAGAGCAATTTCAGCGTCAGCAGGTGCAATCAAAATTCCACCACCCGGCCCTGGTACCGACATATGGGCGAATAAGATAGGGCGAGCGCTACGAGTAAGAGAGGAACGTCGTGGGAAACGCACATGTACTCTTGAATGGTGTACGTCTTAAATTAATCGTCCAATGGATGTCTGAAGCAACCACAAAGATTATAGAACGAACAGCTTGGCTCAATGAAACAAAACATATTATTTTATTACTTGACTTTGGCGCCGTTTATCCACAAAACTAAATAAAAAAAAACGAACAAAGCCCGCTGACGGTCTGCTGACGGTATGCTGGCGGTCTGCTGGTGGTTTGTTGACGGTATGCTGGCGGTCTGTTGACGGTCTGCTGAAGGTTTGACAGTAATCTGATGGTCTGACGGTCTGCTGAAGATCTGACAGTCCGCTGATGGTCTGGTGATACTCTACTGACGGTCTGGCGACCTGAGCCCAGTTTCATCAATCTGCATCAAATCGTAGTTTTCAAATAAAAAGCACTCTTACAAATCACGTTTCACGTTTTTTCCAGTTCCACTAACAAAGTACGTACCTTGTAAATGTTGTAGAATTTCTATTAATCTACGCACAAAGTATATGAATCTATGCATGCATCAAATACAAGTAATTATGAAATAACAATACAAAATTATGGCACATGCATAAACGTTACACATTATTTCAAATCTTCATGCTACCTTGGTCTGGCTTAGTAAGTTTATTTTCATTTAAATAACTATCTGAAATTATTCAGAGCCAGTTCACGAATGATAACATACTTGGTTGCCATGGGCAACCACAGAAGACAAATGAGATGCCTGACACACATTATTAGACATATTTCACAAATGCTATTCTTGTTAAATGCTTTTTCATAACATTTATTGACATGCCAAGTATCAGTCATGTCAATTCAGTATAAATATTGGTTTAGAAAACATCATTGATGGTTTGTGTAACCAAGGCAACTAGGTAGATAGCCAGCAATGCTTCTAAACAATGCTTCATTCATTACCATCAACTGTCCATTCATTATGCTCATTCATTTACCATGGGCTATGCCAAGAATTGAAGCATCCAACCACTATCCACATCCACAATGTCAAATGGAAAATGATTATGCTGCAAGCCAGGCAGCTTGGCTTGCTCAAGGGCCCAAGCACCATGAGTGAATTTACAAGAAGTTCTGTAGGCACCACTGCATACTGCAAGACGTAAAAGCTTTAGTAATTTCACAAAGCACCTAAAGGCTTGCATGCATTCTGCCCGTGTTTTTATTCACATTCTTGTCAATTCTGATTTTAGTCGGTATGTAACCTCAAGGTACATATCCAGGCAAATGCATCCAAATTTGTACCCACCTAGGCAGTACTTACATAGGTACCTACCTACCTACAGAGCCTGCTAAATAGAAAGGTACCCACCAGAGTAGGTACCGGTGATCTTCAAGTATTACTAAGTAGGTATGAAGGTACCTACCTACCTGGGTAGGTACCTAAATCCTAACCTACCCAGATTGGATAGGCCATATATATTCCTCACATCTGAAGATTGTTCAATACCTCGACTTTACAATCGGCCACAAGATCAAGTCTGAATGCCATATGCTTACAATGGTCATTCATCAATCAATAACTACACAAACACAACATATGAACAGTGGCACCAAAAACTCTACACGGTGCGACCTCGAAACCGACGAACAGTTGTGGCGCGCTGCCAGCTACGAATTAGTGACATCGTCAAATATCGCTAGTTTTGGCGCCATTTATTACCCGCCATGGAAAAATACCCGCATTTTACCGAACCGTTATATGTTTTCACCCAGTTCTAATTCGGATTATATTTTGAGACAAATTGAATGTGGGTGCAGGCGGTGGAGGGGACAGGGGTTGGTTGCTGCCGGCATCCCTCCAAGCTATTCAGACTGGTCCTGATAATACTCTATGTCTGGCAGCTTCATGCCGTCTAGTGTTATAAATGGATCACACGCTTGACCTTCATTTGCACGGGTATGAAGATAGGTACATACGGTATCATAATTATGAAATATAGTACGTCTAATATGGTGTATTGAAAACATGATTTTTATACAAACAACGTTCAACTCTTTGGAATAAAAAAAATATCAGCGTCCCTTGTCAGCACTGTAACCATGGGCGATTCCAGCACGTTCCAGGTTTGGTTAGATAACATCAATGAGGTGCACCGGTGGAAATATTCTTCGTCCAATCGCATGCCTCGAGTCGATCGCGATACTGCCACCCTAACCTTGTTCCCTGGGTTTGCCTATGTCAGTTGGCTTGAGTTGGCTTGAGCGCGGCGCCGCGAGCAGACGCGTCTCGGCCGCTCGCCCAACCTTTTCCCTTTCCCTCTTTGTTGCCTCTGTATGCAAGGTGTGTGAAACTGCAAGGTGTGAGTGAGAAGTGAACAGAACAAGTGAACAGTGCACGAGAAAAAAAGGAAGAAAAAGTGAACCATTGAACAAAACCGGCGTACTTATACGCTACACGTGTGCGAAGTGACTGGACTCAGTGGACTTTTCTGCTGGTTATTACTCTACTATTTTACAGAGCAGTGAATGGACGCCGGAAAAACTGAGTGAGTGCAGAAGCGACAGCGTCTTTCTCCATAGTGACTTCCCTTCCATCAAGCATCAGCTACTGTCTTCTTTCCTGCACTGCGGCTGGGAAGGAAATTATCTCACTGACGACTGGTGCCGCTCGGAATTCCTGTGTCTTCAACGACAGTGATCGTCTACCTCCTATCGTCTAGCTTCAGGTCTACCAGGTTTCCATCTTCAGCTCTACCATACATACGGATCTGCTAACCATCGCCTTGGCCAAATACCATCACGTCCCCCCATAATCAACGTGCACGCAGCCGAACAGGGCCGCGGCGTCGAGCGCCCGCATCACTGTGACGCCATCAAAGCCTCGACCTTGGACGCCCCCTCTAGTCGACACCCCTCCCAAGCGAGAAACCAGACGAGGGGAGCGTCGCCGTCGCCGTGACAACGCCCACCAAGAACACACGCCGGGGCAGGCGCGGCGCCAGGGTTGGCAGATCACTTCTACAAACCACTCGTTTATAGCTAGTATTGCAAGCACGGTGTTTGTAGTGCAGAGAGTGATATGGGTATTGTATTATGTTGGTGTACGAATGTTGTTGCGCATCTGCTCCCACTACTGACCACAAATCTATCCTTTCTTTGTAAATATCTGTGACCCAGACTGTCCGTAATAGCCACTGCACGTGGAGGGCATGTATTGTTAAATAAATAAATAAATAAATATGTCACGCGGGACAGCGCGGCCATCGCTATTGTTTACATCATGGCAGTTTTTTTGCAGGCGCTCTTGGCGCCGTGTGGCGGGTAAGTCGGAATTGGATTCTGGGGTGAAATATATTGCACAAATATTCAACCAGTGCTTATAGGCGTGTTGTTCTTGGGTAGATCTTTGACATTCTGTGACATTCTGATGATGGTTCGCTGACGGTCTGGTGACGTTCTGCTGACGGCCTGCTGACACATCTGTTTGATACAGAGCTTATTAGTGATGACGACAACGCCGAAGCGGCATTGGTCAGACCTGGAATATTCGCAGCCGCATGCGTCACTCACCGATTTCAGGCGAACGTCTGCGTAACAGGGGCGCCCGCCGCCATATCTCGTCGGCGGGCCGGGCCGGAGCTGGTGGCGCCCGACACACGCAGTACAGTGGCCGCTGCCGCCGCGGCGTGTTGTCGGTCGTCGGTGTGCTGTGTGCTGTGGACGGTGTGCTGAGTGCTGAGTCGGTCACACCATGTCGGCAGGTATGGCCACGCTGGGCCGGAAGGACGTGTGTGCGACGGTCAGCTCGGCCGAAGATAACGGTGGCGCCGGCGGCGGCTCAGGCGGTCCAGAGGCCGGAGATTTAGCAAGTGTTCTGCAGTGCAAGCTGGTCAGACCCGCCCAGAGAGACAAAGATGTCTCCAGCATCCTAGATGATAGACATGTTTCCAGTGTGCCCAAAGGCAGAGACGTATCTAGTGTTCTACAAGCTAGAGGTGTTCCCAGTGTACGGCAAGGTATAGATGTATCCAGTGCCCTGTCAGATAAATATATATCTGGTACTCGGCCAAGAAGAAATGTCTCCGGTGGCTTGGGAGATAGAGATGTCTCCAGCATCCTACAGGATAGAGATGTTTCCGGTGTGCCGGGGGACAGAGATCTTTGGATCTATGGAGATAAAAACATTCAAAGCGTCCCGGCAGTTGGTGGCGTCGTAGCTTCGTCGAGGAAGGATGTTGAAGGTTTGCTGGCTGGCCCGGCGCCGTTTGGCCAGGGCCACCTGGCGCGGCCCCAGTCGTGTCCAGACGTGAGGAGCGCGTCAGACGTGGCCGCCGGTGGCCAGTCGGTGATGGCCGACGGGGGCCACCTGGTGGGCGGCAGGGCCGTGGTGCGCCCCTGCGACGTCGCAGACACACCGCACCTCACGTGGGACATCGGTCAGCATCACCACTGGGGAAAAAAGCCGGCAGAAGCCACTCTCGGGCACAGCGCAGAGAAGAAAAAGTCACTGTTCGCCAACCTCAAACGCGCTTTCAGTCAGCAGCCGGAAAAGCGTTCGGCACTCAGCGACAGGCCATCGGCAGACCAGGGCTAACGGAACAACGTCCGGCACCAACAGACCAGGGCTAACGCAACAACGTCCGGCACCAACAGACCAGGGCTAACGAAACAACATCCGGCACCAACAGACCAGGGCTACCGCAACAACGTCCGGCACCAACAGACCAGGGCTAACGAAACAACGTCCGGCACCAACAGACCAGGGCTAACGGAACAACGTCCGGCACCAACAGACCAGGGCTAACGCAACAACGTGCGGCACCAACAGACCAGGGCTAACGCAACAACGTCCGGCACCAACAGACCAGGGCTAACGGAACAACGTCCGGCACCAACAGACCAGGGCTAACGAAACAACGTCCGGCACCAACAGACCAGGGCTAACGGAACAACGTCCGGCACCAACAGACCAGGGCTAACGAAACAACGTCCGGCACCAACAGACCAGGGCTAAAGCTACAACGTCCGGCACCAACAGACCAGGGCTAACGGAACAACGTCCGGCACCAACAGACCAGGGCTAAAGCTACAACGTCCGGCACCAACAGACCAGGGCTAACGAAACAACGTCCGGCACCAACAGACCAGGGCTAACGGAACAACGTCCGGCACCAACAGACCAGGGCTAACGGAACAATGTCCGGCACCAACAGACCAGGGCTAACGGAACAACGTCCGGCACCAACAGACCAGGGCTAACGAAACAACGTCCGGCACCAACAGACCAGGGCTAACGCAACAACGTCCGGCACCAACAGACCAGGGCCAACGCAACAACGTCCGGCACCAACAGACCAGGGCTAACGCAACAACGTCCGGCACCAACAGACCAGGGCTAAAGCTACAACGTCCGGCAGGTCCGACGACGGGCCATCGACAGACCACAACCGGCGCTACAATGCGACCAAGGTCGGCGTTCTGCCGGGACGCGTCAGCAGGAAGGTCACGCCGCCGCCACCGGTTCCCATCTGCGTCACGGTTAAACATCTTTCACGTGCAAAAGACGTAGCGATGTCGTCCTCTCCCCACCGGAGTGCAATCAAAGTTCTCAACATCCCTCCGTAATGCGATGAAGAAGCTAGCAGGGTAGTCACTTTTTCATTGCCGGACTGTGGCAGGTACCATGTAGGGCCCGGCCTTGTCAACGCGCGTTGGAGGTAGGGAAGACTTGCGCGCGTGAAAGCTTCACTCACGTATTGTACTATTTTTCTTGCCAAGTGCCTACCCTTTCCAATTGCAATCCAGTGTCTTGGATAACATGAGTATTTGCATGTTGATGGTGTTTCGAGATTTTGTGTCATAATAAATACCACTGTGAGCGACGGTTCAGATGTTTTTGCCTTCCCCCACCTAGATTAGTGTTACTTGGTTGATTGGTTATTCGCCTTAAGACGCCGTCTGCCATAGCCATATAGCATGGCCAATTTCACACTGATTCGCCATGAACAGGCGGGACTCGAACCCCCACAGCCTTCCGAACGAGAGAAGAGTATCATGCTCCTAGATCACCCATCATCTAACCTTTGGTTCTTTTACGACGCATTCAACCGCTAGGTCATATAGCGTTGCCAACCTATCAGGCCGATTGGTCACGGGTGGACTCAGAAATGCCGTCGGCTGAGAGACTCGAACCCACAATCTTGCGACCAAGAGTCCGATGCTTTACCAACTGAGCTACCGCGGCCCAGACACCCATCCTCTAAGTTTTACTTGAAACTTCCGAGTGTATTAGGTCGAGGCGATGTTTACCGTGCTCACTACTCGAGTTCTTCCCGATTGTCATTTCAACGTGGTACAAAGTCATAGTAACGGCTACGTTTTGCCGAGCTATTGGCATTAAGCGATAAAGAGCATTTACTGGCGTTAATTGTTAACACAGCAGCATAGCGCAGAAGGCCACAACGGGCTCTCGAATATTCGGGATCCGGAGAGCCCCAGAAATAAATAAAAATCACAAGTCTGGCATGCTCTCACGCGCAAGGCTGATGTGTTGACGATGAAGTTTTGCCCGGTCTCTGGTATTAACCAGTTCATGCCAGCATCTTGCCAACACAGGTGTTAACACTGATCTTGGCAATAACACGACGCAGTTAAGTGTACATGGCTTTATTATCAGGCGCAGTGAAACTTCCATGCCCAAGCGACGGTATGTTTTGTCGTTTTCAAATACCCTTGAATCACACGTACGCCCGTTTTCGTATATTATTCGTATCCTCCAAACACGGAATCATCCTCTGGTGAGGAAACCAGACACTGTTCAACACAAGTTTGGCTCGCCGGTCAGAGAAATTGCCACAATACATTCCACAGCTGACGTTCAGAAAGGTTGGGCAGAGCATGATTCGGTAACAGTAGTTTCTCCGAGTCGCTCTCCACGATAAGGAAGACTAATGCCATGCACAAACGTTGCTAAGATCATACATGGGAAGTCCCCTAGCACGGACCACAGCCTATACCGAGTGTTCCCAACAGCGTGCTGGAATTAGAATGCCCCCCCCCCCCCGGTGGCGGTTCGGCAGGAATCGTCACAGCTCAGTGACGTCATGGCGTTCAGTAGTAGATGCAGCGCACCCTGTGGAAGGGCACGACGTCCGTCTGCTTGGCGTGATCGCGCCGGTAGCCCCAGACGAAGTTGTCCACCACGATGCTGTTGAGGCGCGCGTCCGACAGCGTCCGACCTGCCATCTGGCGGACGGCGGTGACGATCCGCTCGACGGCCTCGATGCTGCAGCCGCGAATCTCCACCTCCATCTGGTCGCCCGAGCTGAACACGTGGCCGGCACGCAGCAGCTCGGTCAGCTGAGCCGAGTACTCGAGCGCTCCCAGGTAGACGAGCGTCTGTGGCACCCTGCCGCCGCCTCCGGATCAGCCGTGATCGAGGTGACCCGGCCACAAGTGCGGCCAGTCGGTGGCGCGAGGCGACACCGGGTCACAGGTCGTGCTGCTGTGGGCTCCATGAGGTGTGGGCCGGCTGCCAGCCGGGCCCTGTCGCTATCGCGCCGGAATCGTATCGCCCGCAAGTCCCGGTCGCCCGTCGATAAATAAGCAGGGCGGGGTCAGTAAACCCCGCACCAAGATACGGCATTCGACGCCGGGTAAACGAGTCTTCTGTTATGTTAACACGCGCCCCGGAGGACCTCTGAAAACTACGCGCACTGGAGGCGGGGTGGGGGGGGGAGGGTGGGGCGGATACCGCCCACCAAGATATCGGCCTCATTAAAGCTGGAGTAACGAGATCCTCGGGGTGGATGGGTACGGTAGTGAACTCTATTGTGTGCAAATTCCATGACCTTAAGTTCAAGGTATGTTCAAGATAAAATGAGGAAACACGTTTCAAAATTTTCTTGTTTTGCGTGACTTGGTTTGCCATTGCTATGAGTCGCTGTGATTGTGTTTAAGTGCTCCAAAATGGGCATGAATGATGTTTTGGACATTTCTAATTATGCAATACGGATGCTAGACCCGGCATTTGACCTTAGGTCACCTAAATAGCAGCACTTTATCATGTCAGTTACCTGTCCCAGTAACCGGAACCGGGCCGCCCACCTGACTGCTCCGTCGGGGAGCTCGGCGCAATCCGCTTCGCGAAGAAAGGAGTGAAGTACATGAATAAGGTATGGAAACGCTTTGGTATGCAATGACAAACAGTAGTTTTCAGAATGTGTAGGGAGTAACATGCACATGCAAAGCGACATCAATCGCATGACTCATTTGCATTTTATGACAACATTCCGGTTGACCAAGTTTGGTTCCATTAACCTGTCGTGAACTTGACCTGACTTGACCTCGGTGACCTAACATGACCTTGAAATTAGAGCATAACAAGTCGGGAGTATTGCCAAGAACACTTCCCTTTTGCCAATATACGGGAAGCGCATCAGCGCCGACTTCTGCGGTCTGTCCTTACGAAATGTTTTGACTCTGAAGGCCCTTAACTCGAAACTCTTTTGGCCGATTTCAGTTTTTCTTGCTTTAAATGACGCGCCGGACATTTCGAAGCAGGCAAGCACAAAATGGCGTGTATCGACGGGCAAAATCTGGAGTTATGTACGAGGAACCGGAGAGGTGGGCGGATTTCGCCCACCCCACCCTACACTTGTCACTGCCACGATGTCACGATTTAAGATGGCCAGTAAACGAAAATTTTGAAATAGCCAAAAGACAAAGTGGATTATGGCGAGTTCACCGATATATACCTTTGTACAATTCGGATTGTTCTTCATTTATTAAGGATCACAAAATACATCCTTCTTTGGTGACATCTCAGAGATGTCAGAGGCCATAATTCTTTGACTGTTGACCTGGTATCCCCCAAAATGGCACAGCTGGATTCTGCGTATCAGATAACCGCAAACAAATATTGTCATCAAAACATAAAATATTGGGTGTTATACCCTTGTTGATTTGTCGTGGAATGTGCCTTGTCACTCCTCCCTGTCCCCAATGTTAGCCTAACCTCGAATACTTTGAACTTTTAGCATGTGATCATATGAGGTGGTCCTCAATCCATCTACGCCCGCCCATAGCCTCCACGTACTGGCCATCAATAATTCATAATAAACATCAACACCGTTGTCTGCACGTGCCCGGTATTGCCCACCTGTAGTCGGCGAACATGGTGAGGGAGGTGATGTCGGCGAAGTGACCCAGGCCGGCACCGTCGAAGCACAGCCACAGATCGGCGATCAGGATCTGGGCCCGCTTATACAGCGACACTGCGAGCAGGTCAGGCTGCAGTTGGGGCTGCCACACTTGGTGGACAGTCTTGCAGTGAGCAGTAGTGAGCAGTACTGACTGACGCCGGCGGTCACTGCGGCTGCGACAGGGTTGCGACACTTGGTGGGCAGACAGGGAGTATTGACTAGCGCCGGCAATCACTGAGGCTGCGACAGGGTTGCGACACTTGGTGGGCAGATGGGGAGTACTGACTGGGACCAGCAATCACTGAGGCTGCGACAGGGTTGCGACACTTGGTGGGCAGATGGGGAGTACTGACTGGGACCGGCAATCACTGAGGCTGCGACAGGGCTGCGACACTTGGTGGGCAGATGGGGAGTACTGACTGGGACCAGCAATCACTGAGGCTGCGACAGGGTTGCGACACTTGGTGGGCAGATGGGGAGTATTGACTAGCGCCGGCAATCACTGAGGCTGCGACAGGGTTGCGACACTTGGTGGGCAGATGGGGAGTACTGACTGGGACCGGCAATCACTGAGGCTGCGACAGGGTTGCGACACTTGGTGGGCATATGGGGAGTACTGACTGGGACCAGCAATCACTGAGGCTGCGACAGGGTTGCGACACTTGGTGGGCAGATGGGGAGTACTGACTGGGACCAGCAATCACTGAGGCTGCGACAGGGTTGCGACACTTGGTGGGCAGACAGGGAGTACTGACTAGCGCCGGCAATCACTGAGGCTGCGACAGGGTTGCGACACTTGGTGGGCAGATGGGGAGTACTGACTAGCTCCGGCAATCACTGAGGCTGCGACAGGGTTGCGACACTTGGTGGGCAGATGGGGAGTACTGACTGGGACCGGCAATCACTGAGGCTGCGACAGGGTTGCGACACTTGGTGGGCAGATGGGGAGTACTGACTAGCGCCGGCAATCACTGAGGCTGCGACAGGGTTGCGACACTTGGTGGGCAGATGGGGAGTACTGACTGGGACCGGCAATCACTGAGGCTGCGACAGGGTTGCGACACTTGGTGGGCAGATGGGGAGTACTGACTAGCGCCGGCAATCACTGAGGCTGCGACAGGGTTGCGACACTTGGTGGGCAGATGGGGAGTACTGACTAGCTCCGGCAATCACTGAGGCTGCGACAGGGTTGCGACACTTGGTGGGCAGACAGGGAGTACTGACTAGCGCCGGCAATCACTGAGGCTGCGACAGGGTTGCGACACTTGGTGGGCAGATGGGGAGTACTGACTGGGACCGGCAATCACTGAGGCTGCGACAGGGTTGCGACACTTGGTGGGCAGACTGGGAGTACTGACTGGGACCAGCAATCACTGAGGCTGCGACAGGGTTGCGACACTTGGTGGGCAGACTGGGAGTACTGACTAGCGCCGGCAATCACTGAGGCTGTGACAGGGCTGCGACACTTGGTGGGCAGATGGGGAGTACTGACTGGGACCAGCAATCACTGAGGCTGCGACAGGGTTGCGACACTTGGTGGGCAGACAGGGAGTACCGACTGGCGCCGGTAGTCACCGATTAGAGATGCATTCTGAGCCTGTCTGCTCATCACCAAAAGCTATCCAGCACGGCGATGTTTCCATTCACAGAAATACCTCGGAGCATGACATTTCTGGCTGTACAAAAACTTTTCAGCAGTGATATTTTCATCCATACATGCACTCACCAGCAAAGCGAAATTTGCATCCATACATGATCCCCCAACACAGCTACACTTCCATCCACACAAAGTTTCTCACCAATGCTACAATTCTGATCACAAAAAACAGCATTATGACATATTTGCTGACATAAAAGAGAACTTTCCAGCGCAGTGAATCTTCCGTACATACAAAAACACCACAGCACATTTCCAGACATAGGAAGCGTAGCATTGCGTGAGACGAAATGTACGACCCTCAATATACCAGGAGGTGCTGGGTTTACTCAACATCAAAAGTAACGTTAGGGATCATGCTATATTACTCAACGTTTCGGCCAGGGGCCATCATCAGGAGTAACCGGATCATGACTCCTGATCATGACTCCTGATGTTTCGGCCAGGGGCCATCATCATGACTCCTGATGATGGCCCCTGGCCGAAACGTTGAGTAATATAGCATGATCCCTAACGTTACTTTTGATGTTGAGTAAACCCAGCACCTCCTGGTATATTGAGGGTCGTACATTTCGTGTCACGCAATGTCTAAAACCCAGGAGCACCTAAGAGCCATTCTTCGTTGTATTAAAGCGTAGCATTAGTTCGATGATCTATGGAAAAGATCGCGGGTTTGCATGAATATGGTTCAATTAGCAATTATTTACCCACGTGATCTAATATGTGACAACCAACTCGTGGGAAGCAAATATTCACCTTAGATTTAGCACCGAGAAACATATCAAATAAGCTTGAAAAAGTAACCGTGAACCGACCTGTTTTGCCCTTGAAGACAGCTTCGTCGCGGAACGACTGGAAGTGTTCGGTGACCAGCTGCAGCAGACGCTGGGCCGAGCCTGCACACTGGCGCACGCACGTGACGAAACTGCCGCCGAACTGGTCAACCAGTACCTGGCGTCACCCGAGTCACATCAGTAACTGACGTCACCCGGGTCACACCAGTACCTGGCGTCACACGGGTCACACCAGTACCTGGCGTCACACGGATCACACCAATACCTGGCGTCACACGGATCACACCAGTACCTGGCGTCACACGGGTCATACCAGTGCCTGGTGTCACACGGATAACACCGGTACCTGGCGTCACACGGGTCATACCAGTGCCTGGTGTCACACGAATAACACCGGTACCTGGCGTCACACGGGGCACACCAGTACCTGGCGTCACACGGGTCACATCAGTACCTGCCGCACACGGATGGCAGCAGTACCTGGCGTCACACGGAGTCACACCAGTACCTGGCGTCACACGGGTCACACCAGTACCTGGCGTCACACCGAGTCACATCAGTACCTGACGTCACCCGGGTCACACCAGTACCTGGCGTCACACGGGTCACATCAGTACCTGACGACACACAGATAACAGCAGTACCTGGCGTCACACGGAGTCACATCAGTACCTGACGACACACAGATAACAGCAGTACCTGGCGTCACACGGAGTCACATCAGTACCTGACGTCACCCGGGTCACATCAGTATCTGGCGTCACACGGGTCACATCAGTACTTGACGACACACAGATAACAGCAGTACCTGGCGTCACATGGGTGATACGAGTGCCTGACGTCACCCGGGTAACACCAGAGTCATTTTCAGAGTGCCAGCATGACTGGGCAACGCACACATTTGCTCAAGCTATCCGTCAGCATTTGCGTCACCCAGGAATTGTCGCTGGGCCCCCTGCTCTACTGCGTCTTCGCAGGCGACCTCAGCCTAGTCGCGGAAGTCGCGGATGCCAGTGGTGGCCCAGCACGCGAGCTATGCCTAAATTTTGGTCAGCGGTTGAAAATATCGCCTTCAAAATACCATATCGCGAATGGAAAATGTCTTGTCCAGTCTTGGCCTCTGGTTCAGAGCTAAAGGCCTTAAAATTAATGCAGATAAGACTCCGTTGATGCTATTTTGTAGTCAGCCTAACGTCATTAGTGTCACCAACATCAACGTAAAATCTCGCAATCATCCCATGCCCTCTCTGATCTCCAAACTAAGCGTCGCGTGAGAACGACAGCAAGGTAGTGGGAAGGCACTCGACGAGTAGGGTCCGAAATATCCACCAAAGTTTTATCCCTCCAAAAGTCATGCCTCTAGTGGTCTATGTGATAATGACTGACATCTTTTTGACTCTGGGAGTTCATTTTTGGAAAATTTTAAGAACAAAAATTATTTGGAATCAGAAAGGACAAGCGAAATCGACCATGGTGCTGTAATTTTCACACCGAAAATCAACCTTTTAATTTTCTGAAACATCCAAAATTTTCAGTGTTCCATTTTACTTCATTTATGGGTAGAGGACCGCAAAAAGTTCCTTCAAGTCAACTCCCCTTATAACAATGCTTTCTTTAGCCAAAATCTTCGATTTTACCCATAATGGGCAAATGTGCAAAACTAATGCGTAAAAAAACGACAAGATTCAAAATGTCTTCTGGTGCATTTCGTTGCATACTTAAAGATGAGCAAATGCTAAAGGTTTCATTCAGATATATTTATCCGTTAAAGCATGACGAGTGGTTGAAAGTCTTTGGAGGTGACTTCACTTAAGCTTCAATAACTCGCTGACCGTATATGATCTGACCTCAAAATTTTCACAAAACATGCAAGATTAATGTGCGAAAGGGAGTACAAAATTTCAGCGCGCTAACGCGAGTCGTCTTCAATAATTATCCGTGGAAACCATCAGCGTGGGCGGAAAAAGAACCCCCTCCCAGATGGTTAAATCAATGTGATGGCTAAGTACGATCTGCTAGCGTGAAAATACCCTATTTGCACACAAATCCACGTTTCGAAACGTTCCAGACAAACTAGGCAGTGTCCTTGAAGATGGTTAGGCTGAAGCACGGGAAATTTACCGACATATGACGAGTAGCATGAACTCTTTGTTTCAACGGGGAAGCCATCCGTGAAATAGATGTGTGTCATAAAAACAAAAGCAGAAAAACAATGACGTCATAGCGCTTGAATATTTTAAAGTTGCCTTTCAGTCTAGATTTCATATCGAATATCGCCCGTTTACTATTTCATTTGTGGACAACACTGACAGATCATTCATATTTTGTCACCTTATTTTTTTTCGGCTGGTTGCTACCTAAATTTTGAGTTATAGGAATATTCCAATCTCACCGGGACGCAGAGGTATATATGACCCAGAAGACATGGCCCGTCATACTTGCCTTGCCGGCGCTCGTGACTGCCTCAAGGCGCTCTTCCACCAGAGGAATCTCGGCTTCTGTATCCGACCGCAGGATGTTCTTCAGAGTGGCAAGATCCAGCTGACTGTAGAAGCGGGGGTCGGTGACAGGCAACCCTTCCTGCCGGCACCAACAGCGACACCTTACACCTCACTGGCACAGGTCAGCGTTAGGTCACAGACGAACGGTGACATTTCACTAACAGGGTCGGCATCAGGTCACAGACGGTGACATGTCACTGGCACAGGTCGGCATAAGGTAACAGACGGCGACATGTCACTCTCACAGGTCAGCATCGCGTCAAGGACACCAAGTATACGCGGAGCACCACCATGAACAAATAGCTGGTGATTACGCGTCGGACCGACGCAGCAATATCGTATCCGGATACTTTTCCAGAGCTGTCGCGTCGCTGGGAGATGCGCAGTGTTCGGCCCGCTACAGTTATCACACTGATGGCTCAGCCCGCTACAGTTATCACACTGATGGCTCAGCCCGCTACAGTTATCACACTGATGGCTCAGCCCGCTACAGTTATCACACTGATGGCTCAGCCCGGTACAGTTATCACACTGGTGGTTCAGCCTGCTACAGTTATCACACTGATGGCTCAGCCAGCTACAGTTATTACAGTGATGGTGGTTCAGCCTGCTACAGTTATCACACTGACGGTGGTTCAGCCCGCTACAGTTCTCACACTGATGGCACGATTGATGGCCGCGCACACGGAGAAGTAGCCGCTGTAGAGCACACCGCCGTGTCGCACCGCGTACTTGGCCGCGCCCGCCGGCGACCAGAAGTTAAAGTTCAGGGTGGTGACGAGGAACACCCAGTCGACGGCCGCCTCGTTCGCCGTCTGTGGGTGCAGCGCGTGCGCCCGGTACCCCACTCCAGGGTGCACGTCGCCGGCATCAGAAATCGCGTCGAAAATCTGAAATGGTAGTCGCGTTGGCTGGTGAAAAATAATCATGGCAGTACCGTAGCCGTTATAGTGTCGTCAAACGTGTTTTAATTTACGATATTTATTCCACAACCATTTCTGTCATTTCGCTTTGATAGGCTGACTTTCGGGAGGCAGGAGACATCAGGGGCGGAAAAATAGGTAAATAACATAGAATGCATAGTTCCCCGTGAGTAATATATGGGTTCCAAGGAACATAATCCCTCAACCAATGGATCTATTTTGCGTGATAGGTGGAAGGTTCCCAACCATAATTTCCCTGATTATACCTGAGTATACCTGATTGCACCTGCACGACATTCGGAATCATACACTTAAAACCCAACAGTTATAAAATACTACAATACTATAATTGTGAATGTTTTTTGCCTTTCCCCTGGTATGTAATACTATACGACCGGGCCATCACCGGTCAAATTCGCACTCGATTGCGCCCCTCGGACTAGAAATGGTATCGTATCGTATTTTTTCGTGGGGCAAGTTCTCTCCGAATAATTTTCTCCACATCAGAACGAGTCCCACACGATAAAGAAATCCTGGATCCGCCCCTGTTAGAACTCAATACGCATTGGAAGCAAACAGTTCACTCACAAGCTTTGCAGTAGCATCCACTCCATGCTGGATTATCTTGACATGTTCTGCATTGTCTGCAATATAACTTCCACTCTTCCTGGGGCTCAATGCTTCATCCATGGGTGAAGCCATTATTTGCTGTA
Source organism: Imbricaverruca yamaguchii (assembly GCA_034440575.1). Classification (NCBI taxonomy): domain Eukaryota; kingdom Metazoa; phylum Arthropoda; class Thecostraca; family Neoverrucidae; genus Imbricaverruca; species Imbricaverruca yamaguchii. The sequence continues at coordinate 1,155,904 of JAOTOL010001563.1, forward strand.
CTCTGAGATATTCCTGTAAAATGCGAAGCTAAGTAATCTGAACATCACCAATAATCACCAGAGACACCCATCTCTCAGCAGGATTTTGAATATGTAAGAGGTATATGAAATGTGCGCAACTGGCTATGGACGAGGACCGGAGGGGTAGAGGCAGCGGCGCCCACATAACTGGACGAGCTCTGAACATTAGCACTCATATTTTCGTAAACGTTGCATGGAAAGAAGCAGCTTCAAAATGGCACCGGCCCAGAACTTCGGAACGGCTCCTATGCTTCTGCACCTGTTCTAATCATTGGAGAGGGAATATTTGTAAAATTGCAGCATAATGAATACCCGAAAGATACGTAGCTCTCTGGTTGGTTGGTTGGTTGGTTGGTTATTGGCTTTACGACACAGCGACCGTTGAGTCATGCAGCGTCGCTAATATCTCACGCCGATTGGTCGCGGGCGAAGAGTAGCGACAGGTGAGACTCGAACCCACAACTTTTCGACTAAGGGACGAGCATCTTACCTCTATAATACTAGTCCCCATACGTAGCTCTCTCTCACTCACTCTTCATATACATATATATATATATATATATATATATATATATATATACATATATATTTCGATGTCCTTTCCCTCTACTAACCTCCAAATCACGGAAGCTATGTTAAATTATTTTACCCTGATCACTGTTACCGTTAGCACCGTTGGAAAGCCTTGATGACGAAGAGCCAAACAAATAGCCTTAACAATTGCATTTTTGTCGATAATGATAACATCGGCGGTCATATTTTGTCACATCTATGTGGATGACCACTTAGTTAGCGATCGCCTGGGGGTGCTAACAATAACTTTTAAAAAGTTGGTCTTTCGTGAATAACTTCCCCCCCCCCCCGTTAGAACCAGTTCAGCCGAACTAATTCTACACATCCTGATACTAAAACCATTCCATGGAAGGACCGGTCACGGAGAAATGACGCCATAAATGACCCCTTGCATACATGTCTTCGCGTCTTCACGGGGTGGCGCCAACACGGTTCGTTCTAATACAATATTCTCGAATATAATGCATGAATTACTTCGATGTACAAAAGACACGGTCCCAAGAGGATATTAAATCGTACCGCGTTAGCGTTACAGGCTATCCCAGGTCACAACTCACAGGCATGACACACGGACATGACTTGCACTGTGGCCGATAGCAGTGCTCACCGCTGGACATCTCAATTGTTCAAGCCCACAAGCAAATCTGTATGCATCTCTTGGCAAGGTTCACTAGGCGCAGCGTGCAGCTCCGGTAGCTCAGTTGGTTAGAGCGCTAACCTGCACGGGTCTCCCCTGTTCTGGCAGGACGGGTCTCGAGTCGCTTCACGCGCTCGCATTTAGACCTCGACTGCTAGGGACAGTTGGCAACTGGCCCGATAAGGTCGGAGACGAGCTACCGGGGTGGCCATGTCGGTGCATTGACGGCACATTAAAACTTCGGTTAAAATTCCGCCGTTGAACTGGAGTTCGTGGTTCAAGTGGTGGGGCAAGAGTCGACGCATCAAGTTCTGCTTCGCAATGGAATTTTGGTTCATAAAACCACCCCACCAAAAATTCTGACTACTTTGCTAACGCGGGGTTATGATAGGTCAAGTCATAAACAGATGTCAATTCGAGATGAAATACGACACTCTGTGGAAGATCGTTCAGCAAACCAATTTATGGTTGATCAAAATGATCCCGCGTATATCATCCCAGATCACTATGACCTGGCTGTTGACTACTTGCCCTGGCCTGGCTTGACCTGGAACGAATACAGAGCAGAAAGTGTTCATTATGATTAGATGTCATCTCAGTTCTGTACTTCACGAAGTTCAAAATAGCAGAAAGTAATTATTGCTTTGGGGAGGAAGAATAATGGAACCTTATTCGACCTGATCAAGATTGACTTTGACCAGACGCAAAGCAGGTAATGCAAAACCGACCATTGGGTTTCACTTCAGTACTCTGTGATGTTGAGGAAAATGGTTTGACGGTTAGACTGAGATAGTAGGGGAGTCCCTCTTATCCCCTCGACCTTAGCGGTTGCCGTTACGAGTACACCACAGGCGGTACCGGGTTAAATCACTGGAAATGTTAAACAAAGACACAGCGGTTTTTAAGACACAGACATAAAGACATAAAAGACCAGTGCAACTATGAGCCACAAGGGCCCCTCTTGGTTGCACTCTGTACACTGAACCAGTTGCCCACAAAATCTGTCAATCAGCCCTCCCTGTAATACTGAAAAGCAAGCCCTCTATTCTTATAATGACTGTCTATGCTGTTTTTAAAGATGATCAGTGTGCTGCTACTGACAATGTTTTCTGGCAGCTGGTTCCAGTGTTCTACTACCCTGTTGCTGAAGAAAGTCTGTCCTAACCTTGTTCTGCTGGGGTTAACTTTAATTTTGAATTTATGACCTCTAATTGCATCATTTTTGTTCAATTCAAACATTTCCCCAAGATATCGCCTCTCCAGACCATCGACAAATTTTAAGACCTCGGTGAGATCTCCTCTCAGCACTATATATCTAAGTAAAAACATATTCAATTTCTACAATCTTTCCTCATATGCCAGGTTGCTTATGCCATTAACCATTTTTGTAGCCCTCTTTTGTACTCTCTCTAAAAGCCAACAAACTTTTTCATAGCTAGGAGACCAAGCTTGGATGCAGTATTCCAAATGTGGCCTGACGTATGCACAGTAAAGCTTCCTGATCACTTCCTCACTTCTGTATGATACATTCCTATTTATTTCCCCGAGCATTCTCAGTGCCTTCTTCCTGGCTTCCTTGGTCTGTTCTGATGCCCCAAGTTTTGTGTTTAGAATAACACCTAAATCCTTCTCCTGTTGAGTCACTGATAGCACTTGGCCACCCATGAAGTATGGAGCCTTCATATGCTGCTTACCTACATGCATGATTTTGCACTTATCAAAATTAAATTGCATTTGCCATTCTTCGGACCACTTCACAAGTTCGTCTAAGTCTTTTTGTAGCGAGATATGCTCATCTTGACCTGTTATTGCCCTAAAGACCTTCAAATCATCCGCAAATTTCAAAACTTTACTCCTTAGGCCACTTTCAATGTTATTTACAAATATAATGAACGCGCCCCGGTAGCTCAGTTGGTTAGAGCGCTGGCCTGCACTGGTCTCCCCTGTACTGGCAACACAGGGTTCGAGTCGCTTCACGCGCTCGCATTTAGCCCCCCGCCGGGAGTGTCAGTTGGCAGCTGGCCCGATAAGGCCGGGGACCAGCTACCGGGCGGCCGTGTCGGTGCATTGGCGGCACGTTAAACGTTCGGTCTAAATTCTGCCGTTCAGCTGGAGTTCATGGGTCGGGTGGTGGGGCCAGGGTTCACGCAACAAGCTCTGCTTAGCAATGGTTCCTCAAGCCACCCCAGCAACAATTCGGATCAATTTTATTATTTAAAAAAAATGAACAGTAGTCGCCCCAGTACTGACTCCTGGGGGACTCCACTAAGAACATTTTGTCATGATGACTTTGTACCATTTTCTTTCCGCATTGCTCCGTATTCCACATGTTGATTATGATACAAGTGAGAACAAGGTTGGTCAGGTCGTTTCAGAATCAGATTTGAAAGCCAATTTCCAAACTATGCATAATAAATGCACAAGGAAGACGTTATTGGCAAGTCAATGTAACCTGGCACCCACATGACAGCTTATGTTTTCAATTCTGGCGAGCCTAAAGTTCTTACACGCAATAACAGGCCGACCCAGTGACGTGACCTCTAGCTTGGGAAATTGTCTGGAAAATATTAATTTCATCTCAGAAAATCCTAATATGAGGTCACACCATATGGTCAGATAAAGTAAGTTCAAGCTTGAAAACACCTGGTGCTGTAGGATGATCTTTGCGGTCGGCTGGGTGTTTTCAGGTTTCGGTATGCGTGGCTTTTTGTGGCAGGGAAGATATACCCTGGGAAAGGCCCTTATTTCTGGAGTCAGGTATATTTAGTTCTCCACCGCACTCCTCCACCCACCCACTCCCAGTCGGCTTGGTGTCGTACTCACCACCCTCCCTTGCAGGTATTTATATGTTGTACAAGGTTTGATGGTGTCACTAGTTCAGCCAGAATGGATAAAATATACCAGAACAATTATGAATATGTAGTTTTCTTCCGCTTGAATGACTTTTCTCCAGTCAGAACCCTTTGTTGCCAATAGTAATATAATTATGTGCAATGGTACCCCACGAAATGGTTGCCTGTATTGAGTCCCAAGAGGATTCCGCTTGTCCTCAAAGCTACGAATCCCTATTAACCCGCGCCGTCTTTCCGGTCAAATCCTCACACCACGTCTTGGGGGGGCCGTTGAAGACCCCCTCTAAAATCTAAACTAAGCATCGCACGAAAACGAAAGAGGTGCCATCGGAAAGCGCTCGACGAGTAGGGTCCGGGTCCATCCCCCCAAAAAAAATTCCCCAAAAGTGACGTCGCCAGGGGGCTAGATTTTCACGACTTTTCACGACTTACATTGTGTTTTTTACTCTGGGGAGTTCATGTTGGGGGATATATGCAAAAACAAAATGTATTTGGAATGAGAAAAGGACAGCGAAATCGACCAGGGCTATAATATTTTATTCCCCAATTTTTATTTGTGAAATTTCAAAATTTTGAGCTTTTAAGTTTTCTGAAATCTCCCTTGTCCAATGGGTAGAACAGACCGAGAAACGTTGTTTCACGTCAACTTGTCCTAATAAAAATTCTTACTTTAGCCAGAATCCTGTGTTTGAACTGCATTATGGCAAATACGCAAAATTTATATGTAGTAAAAAAACAAACAAAAATGAAAAATTCAACTCCTATGTTTTGTTTCATCCGTAAAGACAGGCAAACGCTGAAAGTTTCATTCAAATATCTGTGTCCGTTAAAGCGTGACGACTGGTTGAACTTTTCTGGAGGTGACCTCACTTGACCTTTACTAACTCGTTGACCCTAGATGACCTGACCTAAAAATGTTAAATCAGCATGTCAAATTGATGTGGGAAAGGGTATGCCAAATTTGGGCGCGCTACCGCGCGCCATTCGTCCGCTGTCCGCGAAAAACCTCAGAGGGGGGCGGTTGAGGACCCCCCCCCGAGACGGGACGGGTTAACAAGCGCACTGGGGGGAGGCAAAATCCGCCCACCCCTCAGGTTTTTCCTAGATAACTCCACATTTTACCGGTCGATATACGCCATTGCTTGTGTACCTGCCAATAAATGACCGGCGCGTTGTTTGAAGTAAGAAAAATGAAAATCGACCAAAAAACTTTCGAGTTAGGGGTCGCTAAAGTCAAAAAAGAATTTCAGCGCCAGATCACAAATATCGGCGCTGATGCGCTTCCCGTATATTAGCAAAAAAGAAGTGTTCTTGGCAAAACTAGCGGCTTGTTTGATGTACATTGTCATGCTACATTGTTCCAGAGTCATGTCAAGTCACCGAGGTCCAGTCAGGCCAAGTTCATAACAGGTTAACACACGCCCTAGAGGGGGTATGGCGAAATCCGCCTATCCTTCCGATTTGTCGTACATAACTCCATATTGTACCGGCCGATGTACACCAAATTTTTCGCGTACGTGCTTCGAAATCACCGGCGCATTGTTTAAAGCAAGAAAAATGACAATCGGCCGAGAAGTTTTCAAGTTAGGGGCCGTTAAAGTAAAAACAATTCGAAGCGCCAGACCACAAAAATCGGCGCTGATGCTCTTCCCGTATATTGGCAATAGGAAAGTGTTCTTGACAACACTAGCGACTTGTTTGATGCATATTGTTATGCTATATAATTTATAAGTGATGTTAGGTCGCCGAGGTCAAGTCAGGTCAAGTTCATGATACGCTAATGGAACCAAACTTGGTCAACTGGAATGTGTCATAAATGCAAATGACTGTCATGCGATTGATGTCACTTTACATGTTACTCCCTATACATCCCGAAATATGCTGTTTGTCATTGTGTGCCTAAGCGTTTCCATACTTTATTCATGTATTTCACTCCTTTCTTTGCGAAGCCGATTGTGCCGAGCCGCCCAACGGAGCAGTCGGGATGGGAGCCCGGTTCCGGTAACTGGAGCAGGTAATGACCTAATAAAGTGCTCCTATATAGGTGACCTAAGGTCAAATGGTGGATCTGACATCTGTATTGCATCATTAGTAATGTCAAAAGCATCATTGATGCCAATTTTGGAGCATTTAAACAGAACCACAGCGATCCATAACAATGACAAGCCAATCCACGCAAAACCAGAACATTTTGCTATTTTGACCTAATTTGACCTTGAAGATATTGACCTAAGGTCATGACCTGTCACGCAATAGAGTTCACCATCGTGCCCATCCACCCTGTGAATTTCGTTGCTCTAGCCTTCGTATTCGCCACCCCTTCTCCTCCTCAAATATCACGGAAACTGCTGAAGCTAGCACAACGTTTGGAGCGTGGAATACGGCTGTGTTGAACTCGCTTCAGTATAAAATTTCATAGGCGAAGGCAGATGCATTCAAGGTCAAATGAGGCCGAGATCGACCCCCACGTCGAGCCGCCGTGGCCTTTGTACGAGAGCGCTGGAGAGCCGAGCGCCGGCCGGCGGTCGGTTGTCGCCAGGTCGATCGGCTCTTCGCCGCCGCAGTTACTATATTTACCAACTTATTTCGAATACATATTGCATGGGATGCTATTAACAACGCATAACACTTGACACGTAACAGCGCTTTAAAGCTCAATTTTTGAAAGTTACAAAATTCCATTATAATATTGCCGCCCGATTATTTCGTCGGAAAAAGGAAGGGTAGGCGGATTCGCCTCCTCTTCGTGGGCGTATTATTAATCGAATATGTAGTCTCCAACTTGTTCCTGTTTGTCCCCTACCCCAAACTGGTGCACAGGCATGGCGACTCATCATTACTCCATTTTTTGACGTCATGAGGGCCACATATTCCAATCATTCACAACCGGTCACAGTTGGCTTCACGACCGTGATGTTAGCAACATCCACAGAAGACGGCTTCAACAGACAGCTCCAGCAACAAGCAACTACGTCAACTAAATTAACGATTACCCGGGGAATATTTATGTATGTATACATGCTAGCTATATAAAATTATTCACAAAGTTTAGGTACAATTCATGCTTGTTGCCGTTATCTCAACATGGCTCCAGCAACAGGCGCGGATTAGCAATTCATAGCAACTGCATTCATGTCATGGAGTAAATGTTTATACTCGTGCACTCATATGCGACTTTTTTCAACCCCCAGCATGCATAGCTCGATAAATCTGACCCATACCATTAAGTCATTTGCATGTTGCTGTCTGCTGGAACCGTCTGCCGTGGCTGTTGCTAATTTCCCGGACATGCTGGCTTCACAGTTACTGGTAACGTTCCTCGTCAGCAATGCTATGATGAGACTCGTTTACTACCCGCGAGCACGTACATCTGCGCTCTGGTATATACAACCGACCTCCCTAACCTTGTCTCAGTCGATGCCTCGCCGGGGCTTACTCGCTGGAACGTGCAACCAATCGACGTATCCAACTGGCGGGCGCGGACCCCTTCCACGCTGGGCACGCCCCCTGGCCGGCCCCTCCAGCCTCGGAACTCATGGCATGCCGAACAGGGCCCTAAATACTCCGATAAGCTGCACAACCCGTGCCCACGTAGAGAACGGAGAAAGACAACCTACTGGCCAACATCCATCCAATTGTTCGGCGCCAGTCTACGAATCGCAATGCCTACTTCTCTTAGCGGCTTTACATGCCCATCGGGTTCGAAGAATATCTACTTGTACAAGTTCATAGAAGCCAACACAATTTGACGGCCAAAGGACCATTTGTTATAAAATAACTCCTCTGGGGTGTTCATTTCATCGCTACATTCCTCAGTCGGAAATGCAACGAGCGAGCGTCCCTCTGCAGGCGGCTCACGGACCTCGCGCCAGAGGTGTAGAAACAGGGGGGGGGGGGCAGGGGCCATCCACATACTTTTCACGAAAGCTTAACATTATTGCTGTGGTGATGCATGGTAAGAATCAACTTCAAAACGATTCCCACCACACCACCTACTTTTTTAAGACGTTCCCCTACGCCCCTGCCTCGCACCTTGGTGAGGAGCGCAGGCCAGACCGGACGGCAGCGCAGGGGCGCGGCCGTCCGGCCACCCAGCGGCAGCGCCCCTCCCCGCCGCCATTCAAGACGTTCCTGCGCCCCTGTCCCGCGCTTCTCACCAAGGCCGCCGGACGGCGGCGCAGGAGTGCGCCCGTCCGGCCATCCAGCGGCAGCGCCCCTCCCCCCCTCCCTCCCAGCTGGCGGTCGGCTCGAGGCGGCGAAAATGACCTTTATGGTCCGGCACGCCTGAAAAAAAAAAATCACCCCCGCACAGCAAGCGGCCATGCGTGGTGCGAATTGGAATTCGCCCCTATGGGGAAATTCAAGTGGGAAGGCGCGCACACGTGTGTACCAATCTCCGTACCAATTCGTTTCCTCTGCTAATTTATAATGTTCTGCACACGATACCCAGCTGCCCTAATAGCTCCCTACCGCACTGATATGTCCATCATGCAGAATGGGAGTTTTGTTCGTTTGTTTGTTTATTGAGTGACTCACGGATCACTTTATGCACGTCCACCGTTAATGAGTGTGAGGCCCACAGCTCCTCCAGTGGGCCGCGGAATTGGAAAATGTCCCGAGCGGCGCGAGTGTCGAACCTGGGACATTTGGTACCCAGAGCTCAACACTAACAACCCGGTCATCCCCGCCCCAAGTCCAGTGGTGAAGCCATTCATTGCATGCTGCTAAATAAGTGTTCGAACACCCCACCCCACTCAAATACAATTGGGGAACTACCTAAAATGAACCCTTCCTCCCATACCCAAAACGATGTAAGAATTCGGTAATTGACAAGTCTGACGACACAAAGCTTCCGTAATTACCTGGACAACGAAGTAGACACCAACGCATCACAACCCTCAACCAGACAGCACCACAATCCAAACGAATAGGTAATTGTCACCTAAGCGCCTAGACACCTCATACGCGTTAAGGACCTTCCTCAGTGACGACGCCGTGAAACTGTAGCAGGTGCGGATATTTTGCCGCATATTTTATGTGTTAGAGCTACAATACGAAGTTATGCAACATACAAAATTAAGAACATTTATTTTCACCCTAGCACAAAACAACTACTAATAATAATATCATCATGCATTTCTTGCCTGCATTGGCACCTGCCTTGCTTTTTTCAGCACATAAAATATCACTTATTGAAATACAGCAGGCTCGCGTTGTTCAACAGAACTATAGTTGTCTTACGAAATATTACCTCGCTTATGAACCATATATGATATTTTCCTATCCTCAGGTATCTATTCCTGATCGCCAAACAACCGATTTTCCGTTGCCTAAAAGAGACATATGGGTATTGATGAAAATTGGACGCCTCGACGCCAGTTTTCACGATGTCGCAAGACCAGTACCTATATCAGATCCGAATATGGATTAGGATCAACGTCATGAGTAAGACAGGGGAAACACAGATCCACTTCTAAAGGTCCTGAAGGTTGGGCTCCTAAGGTGAATGATTTTACCTATGGTGTAGTTACGGCTACAAAACGTTTTCTGTCATATTGGAATTAGCTAAGCAAAAGTTTGAAATTTGGAGTCAAGTCCGGGGCCTTGGGTCATTGGCCTCGGTCCCTACCAAACCGTATTAGCAGCGTAGCGTCACAACGGCGTGAAGGTTTCCCTTCATACCATTATCGTAATGGAGGGAAGTCACTTCGGAGAAGCCAAGCGCCAAAATGAAACGTTTTTTAGATAACAAAACATTGCTTAATTCAAAGTCACGCCCCTTTACTATACAGAAATGGGGCCTATTTGGGATTATTTCCGTATAATTAGTGTACATATATTCTCAACTATAACCTTGCACCGTCCTACAGCATCTATCAGTTGTTCGAATGAAAAATGGCACTGCGTAAAAAAAATGTGAAGGGAGTAACGGAATTCTACTCAATGACGGAACTGGGATTGCGCTAAGGAATGTGGGGTTGTAACCTTTGGAGGCGTCTACATGTTGTCAGGTCAGGGGCCAGGCACGTAGCCAGACGTCATCAAGGAGAACTATCGTCTACTTCCTTGGTTGTATCCAGTGTGCGTAAATCCATAGGCGTCAAGGGCGGAAAGAGAATGGGAGCACTCAAGGCATGTTCCCCCGTGAAAATTTGCGCCACTCTGTTGAAAAAAAATTGCTCCTACGGAAGGTGTACCCAGCCAAATTTTCCAGCCAGACACTCCTGCGAGAGACAAAAGGACCCTTTCAGTGTGCTACAATGCACCCTGCTCCAAATGTTCAGACAGATGCGCCTCTTGTAAGGAACAGGTGCCCCTTCACTGTACTCCAGTGCACACCAGGGTTAAAACAATGGTTTTTCGTTAGGTGTGAGATGTCCAAACGAGCACGATAGGATGCCGAAATTTGCCATAGAATTGGTGTCATTTAACATTATTTTGATGCCACAGACTCAAATTCGAGCTGCTGGTGTAGGTACTTCGAGCTGATTGTGCAGATTCCAAGCCGATGGTGTAGGTTCCAAGGAGCAGGATGTCGATATTTCTTAGGGAAGGATGTCGATTGAGTGTTCGGAAAGTGGTATATTCCACCCCATTTCACGAATAATTTATTACTGGTGCACACTCACCCACTTTTTAAGCCAGAGGACCTCTGAGAGAAAATGCTGTTATTTGGTGTGCTCGAGTATACCCGCCCCCGCACAAATTGTTCAGCCAAAGGTACCCCACCAAAGAAATGGCACCCCACCAGAGACAAAGTACTCCGAACGACAGTTTCTGGATCCGCCTCTAATAGGCTAATGCTAAATGCAATTGGAGAGCATAGTTTCTCTGGGACCCTCGACTTCTTAGGAGGGGATACGTTTCTCCAGCACTCAAAGTTGGCTGGAAGCCTGTAGGGGAAAAGTGACCCTCCGAGACGAAAAAGCCCCTTTAGGTATACTCAAGTGCTCTTCATGCTCCTCCCTGCTCAACGGGTTTGTCCCATTAATGGACGCCGAATGCACCCCTCTGAAGAAATATGCCCCATAATATCCCTGGATCCGCCCATGATGGTTGAGAAAATCCACACCAACATGTACCAGGTGTGTAAAACTGTTAGAGTGTAGGGGGCATCCATTGGATGGGGGCACAAGTGGCTGTACCCGTCATGGTCATGATATACCCTTCAGGATGCTCAAGTGCACCGATTGATGTTTTCTAAAACAAAAAACCTGTGATTGAAAAGATACCCCTCCAGAAGGCTCAGGTGCGGCCACCTTGTATTTTCATCAAAAGGCTTCCCCCGAAGGACACACTGAAATGTTACTATATTAACCAAATGAAATTTACCCAATATTTGCTTTCCATTATTGTGCTTAAAGGTATTCACAAGACATTTTTTTTAAAACACACATTTGGTGTCCGTGAAGCAAACAACCAAGGGGTTAGATTTGGTTAGGCTCGGCTTTTTCTTTGAAATTTTCTTAAATGTTAAAAAAAAAACATTTCCTACCTATCAAGTATCAAGTATTAGGTAAGATTAAGTTAGGTTAGGATAGAATAGGGTAGGTTAGATTCGTTTGAATTATATCAGATGCTATATGTTGAATTTTTTTTAAGAAGGAAAAATGTAACTGAAAAGTATGCATTTTCAGAGGAAATGAGTGGTCATATCAAGTTAAGTATGTTCATAAACATCATGCTTGAAAATAAATTTCAAGAATTGGGACATTGCCTTAAGCACAAATTGGACATTTTTCATGGAAATTACTAGCTATTTTTTTCAGACTGCTGTATTCCACATGTGCATGACCATCATTACTTGCCACAAAACTTTGATACCTCAATCTGTTGCACGAACCACACTAGTGACAGCCTGCTCTGTACAAACAAGATTGCATTGAACGTGCCGTGCTCTGTAGTCTGAATGCATACACAGTGTATACATACATAATACATACAATATACATGTATGTTGTATGTATATGCATATCCACATAATGCATACAAAATGTACATGTAATACATACATCGAGACATACATCGCAGCCACCACTATGAATTCCACTTCCACTTTAGAAGGAGGTAGACAGGAAATTAACAACTTCAAATACATAGTTACTATATTACTACCGGTTTTTTTGGGGGGGTTATACTGTGTTGCCCCAACAAACGTCTCGATGAAAATATTCCCGGATTACACCCAGCTGCACCAGCATACAAATCACAGGCGGTTCCAAAGTGACGGTCCTCCGCTTTATCCAGAAAAATCAAAACCATGCGGGTATCGCGTTAACTTCGTATGTCTTATGCGCAACGAAATTGAAACATACCTGTTGCTACCAACTTCACAGAGGAAAAAGTAGGGACGTCACCAAGGCTTGAAGGCGAACTTTAGTGTACCTTCTAAATAATGGTATCACGGGTGGGCTTTCGTTGATTGGGTATGGTTTGTGTGTAATTAATGAGGCTTGCCGATCGTTTTGAAGCGAAATGCCTAGGTCATGATATCACTGCATATTAGTATTTTATTTCATCCTTTGCCTGCTCCCGGTTGATTACTGAAGTACCAACCGAGGTATATTTGGTGTAGTTTAAAGGACGGCGAAGTCGCTTCAACTTGGTGAGTTTTGGTGAATTCAGCAGCTTTGCGCTCAATATTCTTGTATGAATATATTAATCATCAATAGGTCAATTAGTGCCTTGATAGACACCCAGTCAGGATTCTAATGATCAGACTTGGAGCCTCCACCCCCAAATAGGGGCAGTATCATTGCAATTTTATGGTGACCACATGGCAAGTTTTGCACACATTTTGGCTTCCATGAAGCATACAAAGATGTTAGGCTTCGTTAAGCTAGGCAGGATAGGTTATGGTCTTGTGGTAAATTTGGAGATCAAGGTAGAATTTGAGTCTTTATTTTTAAATACTTTTGTTTTTGCTGTGGTGAAGATGATGGTGGCACTTTTCCAAGTCCCATTGTGACTGTCCCAAAAGGTAAAAATAGATGTTACCTTAGGTCACAAGGACTTCATAGCAAGTCATGAAGCAGGATTTCAATACACAGTTGGGAGGAATGTCAGTTCAGTGTTGGTGTATTGAACCCTGTTTGATGAATAATTTATCACTGCCACCACTTTTTAATGGCCCATGACTCACTTAGCATCCAACCATTTAGTTGTGCTGCATGTTGTTTTCTGCCTGTCACATTTTGACACTTGTGTTTGATTGTTACCAACTGCTACCAGAGCAATAGATGTGAACAATTGTCCCACAGTTTGGAGTGGAAATTTGTTCTGTGTTTTTTCAATCATTTTCAATCCGTCCATTTTGATTGTTTGCAATCTTGTTCACACCTACATATGGAAATGTGGTATATAATGTTTTGTCAGTTGGTGGTCATAAGAAAGTGAATTTAGATGCAATTATCGTTAAATGAAGGGCTCCGGTGTATGTATGCAATAAGACAGATTTTCAGTGTGCTTCACTGACATGTTCCATCTTCTTTTCAGTCTGGTATATGAATGATCAACTGATACTAAGCAGATGAAGTACTTCAGTAGAGTTTAGGGTGACCAAATTTAGGCACCAGTATGGCAAACCGCACTGTCAAAGATGCCACTTCCATTAAGGGTACTAATCCTCAATATTTAGTTGAGAAAATTATACGCTCGCGAATTTATGACAGCCGCTATTGGAAAGAAGAATGCTTCGCTCTATCAGGTAAGTTGATAATGTCATATACCCAAATAGAGTATAGCATTTTCTACATGTGGCATTCATATTTCATGATTATGCATTACAGTACATAATTTTGCTTTTCATATGACAGCTCACATAATCAATATTTTGCTTCAAAATAATCTCACTAGACATGACCATGTTGCATGCTTAATTTTTTTGTGCCCAGGTTGTCATGCTCGATATGCCACCTGGCATATTGTCATCTCATATACCATGATGAATGACCGACCAGGAATGTGTATGTTAAATTTTGGATAATTCACTATAGTCATGGCAAAAAGGTAAAGGTAATCCAATGCAATATAAAACAATCAAGACAAGTACAAAATATGAAAATGAAATGACCAACTTTTTATTTTTCACACTGGTTTCAAATTTTGTTCAATACAAATTATTCACACGTTCAGAATTTGACTGTATCCCTGGCAGTCGATGGAGTCACTGCATAATTGAACCTGGAATTTTTGTTCCAATCTGATCTATATGAAAAATTTGTTTTGTACCCAGTAATGGACGACGATTGGGCGTACTGATGTGCAATGATTTGCCGCCTCGGTAGCTCAGTTGGTTAGAGCGCTGGCCTGCACTGGTCTCCCCTGTCCTGGCAACACAGGGTTCGAGTCCCTTCGCCCACTCGCATTTAGCCCCCAGGCGGGAGTGTCAGTTGGCAGCTGGACCGATAAGGCCGGGCACGAGCTACCGGGCGGCCGTGTCGGTGTATTGACGGCACGTTAAACTTTCCATCAAAATTCTGCTGTTGAACAGGAATTCGTGGATCGGGTGGTAGGGTTCACCCAACAAGCTCTGCTTAGGAATAGAACCCTGGTTCCTAAAGCCACCCCAGCAACAACTTGGACAAAATTTATAAAAATAGAATTTAACAAAGAAAAAAGTAATCTGTATAAAGCCCACTGATGTGCAATGCGGCCTGGTTGCAAGCAAAGGCAACCAGCACAAGGTGGCTGTATTTCATATGTAATGGGCAAACTTGAGAGTACACAAGACCTGGCCAGACTCAACATGTTTGTCATGTTGGGTCCATCGCTTATTTGGGAAGAGCTAGGAACTTCATGCTGCACCACTCTAATTTTAATATGTTCAAAGGTTGTCAGTACTTGAAGGTTGTCAGTACGTGCACTGAAGTTGTTGGGAGGGGGGGAATCTGCCCACCCATCCTGTTTTGCGACATCTCGCAAATGTTTCGACATGGCATGTATGTTGTATTGAAATATTGTGACTTGCAAATTGTTAAGCTCATTTGTAAAAGTGTTTTATTCCCTCGGCAAATATAGGATCTGTGAAAGTGAAAATTCGTCGTGTCGGCAGCCGACCGGCCGCTACAAGGGTTTCGTCGGCGCGGCCTACCCGCCGATCCGATCCCATTGATCCTGAAGACTACCCGCACTCAAGTCTATGCTGCAGAACGTCCACCACGGGCGCAAAATGACCTTAGTAGTCCACGCGCCCTTAAGCCCAAATAATCAATAAATCAAGAACGTCCACCACAACTGTAAATTCCCTTTCGATTATAAACCATCGTCTGTAGTGTCGCAGCATGGGTCGAAAATCCGCAGTACAAGCTAAATTTCCTTGTGTTTGGAAGAAAGTATCCAGAGTATAATCATACTCATCGTTGAATTTCTGTTTTGGAATGGTGGATTTACTGAGGATGATTTTGGAGCATGTTATTTTAGAGAGGATACGTTTTTATTCTAACACAAATACACTTGTGCATCACAGTCCATTTCCAGCCTGTTATCAAGATGAAATGAATGCAGTCAGTTGTGAACAACTCCATTCAATCTGGTGGAAAATAGTGAGAAAAAAAATTTCTGAGGAGGATGGTGCTATAAATTACAAACGTCCCGGACAATGCTGTGCTTCCCACCCTGATCACACCTGCCGCAACTGTGCCAACCGAGCCGGCCACTCACCTGTTATGGTGTTGTGGTGGTGGTGAGTGATACGGTGTTCACGTCCACGATCACCTGCACGGGCAGTGGATCTGCCACCACAAAGACATCGCGTTGTAAACGTATTATCAGTGTATGAGAGGAACTGTTGCGGTGAAGTTCATTCAAGAAGTAATTTAAAGACGAGGTCCGATTCTGAATGAAGAAAGTATGATTTCAGGAACCAAATATAATGACAAGGTTCCAAAGCATGACGAATGGGCCAGGTCACTCACGAATGCCACATTGTCACATGCACACAAGAGTGAAATGTAGACTGGCTTAGGGTTGTCTTCACTCGCGATTAATATGCTCCCGCTTTGCATCACCCAAAGCATCTTTCATCTTGTATCACTCATAGACCAAATGTGTGTTCACAATACTCAATATGTATCGTTTCCAGCTGAACTATTGGTGGACAAGGCGATGGAGTTGAAGTATGTCGGCGGTGTGTTCGGGGGGAACATCAAACCGACTCCGTTTCTCTGCCTGGTGCTGAAGATGCTGCAGATCCAGCCAGAGAAGGACATCATTGTCGAGTTCATCAAAAACGAGGACTTCAAGTATGAACACCATTGTTTGCACCTGTACTAGGATTTTCTCTGTGTGTATAATGCTTACCACATGAATGGTGTTCTTCGGATGTCAGGATGGGAATTCGATTCACATTTTTTTCAGGCACATTCTGAAGGAGACGAGCAACATAGCCAGAATTGTCATAAGGCTAGATCAGATAAAAGGCAAGGGGGTTGCAAGGAATAAGCACAGTTATCAATTGGGCTACTTCAAAAGAAGGTACCTAGATATCTCTTGTCTGAGATTTCCTTCTTCAACATGGGAATTTGTTTTATTTTGCTTCTTTCTTCACATCCCATTATCTCTTCGGAAAAGTAATTATTAGCATGATAAGTGCCCTGAACTTATATATTTGATTAGAAACCCACACACGATGACAATTATTTTTGACATCACCAAGTTCCCTTTTCTACAGACTATCAGTGCTACTTCCATCTTTCTCCATGCATGGGTTCCTGCTGCTGTGACTATGCTGGTGGCTACCTGTCAGGCTGCGATTATTAATCGTAATTTATGTTGTTGCTTGTAGGATAAGTGAAGACGGTGAGGACCAGATTCGTCTTTTCTGAATCATACAGCACTTGTCCAAACCCAAAAGGGTTTTGACATACTGTGGACATGGTCTTCCTGCTTACCTATTATCCATCGCAGGATCTCCACGACTCCCATACCCTATCAGCTTTTTTTCGAGATAACATCCAAGTGAATAATCGCTGAGACGCGATTCTTTTAGTACCTTTTAGTACCTGGAGTGCAAAGCGTCTTTTGCACCTTTTTGCTCTTGCCATGGGAGCCGGATGCATGCCCTGCAATTGCAATTTGTTTGATGAGATTACCGGAGGTCTTATTAGGTAAATATACGGACCTCGGTTTATATCCTTGTATTTCGTCCGTAAAAGGGAGAGCTTATTTTTTTTTTTGGTACTTTCAAGAATTAACATCGATGAATGTAATTAGCTATCTGATTTTACAAGATATGGAAAGAAGATGTATCGGGAGCTATTTAAAATTTCGTGTGCGTTTACTCGTTCGGCTGCAATTCCGGAAAAAACTTGATGCGTAGCTCTCGAAAGCTATCCCATCACCAACTCTACCCCACCCGACCCCATACCATCCCACCACCACCTTCTCCCCTGTCCGACGTGGGTAAGCTAGAAGTCCAATTATGCTGCATTGAAATGTTCCACGTTGACCATTTATACTTTGATGGAAAGGTCCATATGAGGCCAGCGTCGTTGGTTTTGGACCAGAAGGTAGAATAATTCCATTTTGGTGGCATTGGTGCCAAGCATCATCAAATAGATCACATCACGGGAAAGTTCTCTCAGTCCAAATGGAGCCACAAATCAAAATGGAGTTGCGGTGGAGCCGCGCTGAGTTGCGGTGGAGTCGCTTTGAGTTGCGGTGGAGTCGCTCTGAGTTGCGGTGGAGCCGCGCTCAGTTGCGGTGGAGTCGCTCTGAGTTGCGGTGGAGTCGCTCTGAGTTGCGGTGGAGTCGCTCTGAGTTGCGGTGGAGTCGCTCTGAGTTGCGGTGGAGCCGCGCTGAGTTGCGATGGAGCCGTGCCGAGTTGACCTGGCCCCTATTGTCAGGTATGTACGCGCACTGGGCGCGTACTACATGCGGCTGACGGGTACCTCTCTCGACTGCTTCAAGTACCTGGAGCCTCTGCTCAACGACTATCGGAAACTGCGCTGCCAGAACAGACAAGGCGGTGAGGAACTGGCACGCTCAGAGCCGATGGGTTCCTGGCTCATAGCTTGAAGCATATTGTGTATGTCTGGTAAGTCGTCCTGCCAAACTATGTCGGTGGTGCAGTCGGCAAATGCCTGGTGAGCCATCCTGTCAAACTATGTCGGTGGTGCAGTCGGCTAATGCCTGGTAAGCCGTCCTGTCAAACTATCTCGGTGGTGCAGTCGGCCAATGCCCAGTAAGCCGTCCTGCCAAACTACTTCTGTGGTGCAGCCGGCCAATGCCCAGTAAGCCGTCCTGCCAGACTATGTCGGTGGTGCAGTCGGCCAATGCCAAGTAAGCCGTCCTATCAAGCTGCCCTGTCATGTGTGTAACCGTGTATGTGTATGTTTCAGGAGGAAGTGTTTGTGCCAAGGAAGTGATCAGGAAGCTTTACTGTGCATATGTCAGGCCGCATTTGGAATACTGCATCCAAGCTTGGTCTCCTAGCTATGAAAAAGATTGTTGGCTTTTAGAGAGAGTACAAAAGAGGGCTACAAAAATTGTTAATGGCATAAGCAACCTGGCATATGAGGAAAGATTGAAGAAATTGAATATGTTTTCACTTAGATATAGAATGCTGAGAGGAGATCTCATCGAGGTCTTTAAATTTGTCCATGGTCTGGAGAGGGGATATCTTGGGGAAATGTTTTAGTTGAACAGAAATGATGCAATTAGAGGTCATAAATTCAAAATTAAAGTTAACCACAGCAGAACAAGGTTAAGGCAGACTTTCTTCACCAACAGGGTAGTAGAACACTGGAACCAGCTGCCAGAAAACATTGTCAGTAGCAGCACATTGAACATCTTTAAAAACAGCATAGACAATCATTATAAGAATATAGGGCTCGCTTTTCAGTATTACAGGGAGGGCTGATTGACAGATTTGGTGGGCAACTGGGTCAGTGTACAGAGTGCAACCAAGAAGGGCCCTTGTGGCTCATAGTTGCACTAATCTTTTATGTCTTTGTCTTTATGTTTCATCTGTGTACGCATGTATCGGCCATTACGCCACGTTCCTTGCTTGCGTGCATCTCATCTTTCCTCTCTTTCTTATTCATTATAACCGGATGCCACATAAGCCGGAGCAAAGTAACTTCCTTAACGTAGCATATCTAGCGGATGGCACATTGCCTCTGCTAAATATTTTTTTTTATGTCAAGCTATGTCGGCCCATCACCCTGCCGAAAAGAAACGGTTAGCATGTGTGTCTGTGTGAGTGCAAAATTCACGAGATATGGACCATACTCTTGTAGCTTGTCAATTTTTAGAAAGCAGGGCACAAAGGGCTGGGCGCTAATTAACCAAACCTGGTCGATGTGCCCTAAAATTAAAATAACCAACCAACCAAGATACAAAGAGATGCAGCGTGTTTGTGTTTGTTTAGCCTTGCTGGACCGTAGCCACACTGATGCTGGAGTGTCCCATAGTTTCCGAACACCCGATTGTCCTTGTCAATAACTTGTTCACCGCCATAACGCATCCGACGAGCCACACACGCTGACTTGCCGCCCGCGCGTGTTGCAGTGTATGAGCTGACCTTCATGGATGAGTTTGTGGACCAGCTGCTGCGCGAGGAGCGGCTATGTGACGTCATCCTGCCGCGGATCCAGCGCCGCCAGGTCAGTGGCGAACCTCGGTCGTCAGTAGTTCAGTGGTTAAGCCGAGCATCTGGCAAGCCAAAGGTACGGGGTTCGATTCCACGCGGCTCCCGACCTTCCTGCCAGGGTGAGGGGCAGGCGACGCTATATGGCCTCAGCTGCCAAGTGCGTCGTGAAGTGACAGCCACTACCACCAGTAGTGAACCTGCTCGAAACCAATCAATTTAGCCAATTGTGAAGCGCGCGGTAAGTGGGCGTCACTCGGCGGAATCACGACGTCTGCGTGGCGACATTTGTAAGGTAACCAGCGAGTAAAGGTGTGCCCCAGCCGCCGGTACTGGTGCCCTCCGCCGGCTGTATACCACGCCCTCACGCGATTTGTTTTCGTGTACAGACGTAGCCACCCGATCTTCCCGGGTCTTGGGATGTCATTTAGTATTTGTAGGGGCGGTGGCAGGTTCGTGTTGTCTGTCTTTGTCATATAGTAACAGAAGTATAATTTCAATATTTTATGTACCCAAAATCCAAATAACTAACTAACTCAATATTGTATGTACGTTCAGGAACTAAGAGTAACGTGTCATCATCAATCGAATTATCTTCGTGATATGTATGTGTTTAACGTCAAAGTAATACCCAATTTATTTCATAACAAATATACGATAGACGGTTGACGGTAATTCTCCTATAGACGGTCCGATACAACATATGACTGTTTAACTTGTTGGAAGGTGTGCACGGTTACGCCTTGTCAGACACCACACCCTGTGTTTGAAGCAAATCCACACTTGTACCGGGGTATCTTGAGCCGGCAATCACGGATGGTTGAGGTACCTCTCGCCATGGTGTTTGTGTTTTGAAATTCGCGCGCTTTTGTCGGCTTTAGTGCCGGTGGCGGCCGGAGATGTGCCGGCCAGACGCGCGTCTGACCTGACCGTTGAGGGGTGTTGAGGTGAGCGCCGCTGCCACTGCCACTGTTGGCGTGCTCGTGTGGGAGTTGTCAGCGCCACTGCCACTGTTGGCGTGCTCGTATGGGAGCTGTCAGCGCCGCTGCCACTGCCACTGTTGGCGTGCTCGTGCGGGAGCTGTCAGCGCCGCGCTCGCCGGAGCCGCCGCCGGAGCCGGAGCCCGAGCCGCCACCCACGTGTCGTCCGGCCGCCAGGTGCACGAGGAGAACAGCGAACTGGAGCCGCGCGTGTCGGCGCTCGACGACGACCTGGACGAGCTGGCCGAGTCGTCTGGCGAGGACGAGCCGCCTCCGCCTCCGCCGCCGCCACCGGCGCGCCACAGTCCGCCGCCGCCGCCGGCGGCGCCGCTGCCGTCGCGCCACCACCGCCGCAGCCGCAGCAAGGAGCGCGTGCGCGACTCTGGGAGGTCAGTGACCCTGCCGGACACTGTGCCGTGTATGCTCGGTGTGACCTGTACGCCTGTTCAGTCATGTACCTGTAACCCGCGTCAGTTGCCACACGTGTGTGCCCCACGCGCCTGCTTACCCGTGTTCAGTCCTGTACCTGTAACCCGTGTCAGTTGCCACACGTGTGTGCCCCACGCGCTTGCTTGCCCATGTCCAGTGCGGAGCCTGGCTCGGCGGCTTCACGTGGCGCTTGTCCGCCTTCCCTTGCAAGGGTGTGAGCCATCATGATGCGGTCGTGTTCTAACCCGCGCTGAATTTGTATTCTGGAATGCTGCATTGGGATCGAAAATTTTGGAGCCATCAAACTTGGAGAGAATAATTGAACTTTTATTCGTACCAGGAGTGCCTTGTTTGCTCTTCTTCATCTGAAGTTCCTGGTGTTTTGTAGTTCACATATAATATGATAAGCAGTAACTGGTGGACGAAAACATGTAGGAAAGTGAAATGTAACATTGGTTTTAGTCAAAAACTGCGAAATGTGCTATTATTGGAATTAAGTATTGGGTTTAAAACTCGGCCTTTTTGACATCGTGGTCAAAGAGCGATTAAGTTCCACTATTTCATTGTCAAACACCACCATTGAACACTCCAATGATAAATAATTATCCGACGGGAGTAATCTTCCAGATGAAAATACAGCAAAGCTGTTGTTTTATAATGCCTGGTCCCAGTTGGTTATGGGAGTGTATGGGTGCCGCCTGTTACTAACTATGTACACCTCGCTATGGCGCACGTGCGACCATAGTTGTTCATACACCAAAACCCGGTTTCCGTTTGGGTCCCACACAGGCGACGCGATCACCACGGAGAGCACCGCGGCGACTATCGCGGCGACTACCGCGGCGACAACCAGCCGGACCCTCGCGCGGACTATCGCGGCCGCGAGCACCGGCCTGAGCACCGACAGGAGCACCGACCTGAGCACCGACAGGAGCACCGCAACGGACGTGACTACCCGGCCGACCATCGCGCCGACCACCGCGCCGACAAACGCCACCGCGCCGACGAGCACGTCGGTCACCGCGCCGACGAGCACGTCGGCCGCGACAAGCGGCACCGCGGCGAGCACGAGCCGCGCCACGAGCGCCACGAGCGGCGCGAACGGCGCGAACACCGCGAACACCGCGACGAGCGGCGCGGCCGCCACCGCGGCGACGAGGAGCGCCGCGAGATTGACGAGGCGAACGCGTTGCGCGCCAAACTGGGTCTGCCGCCGCTGCGACCTTGAGTCCCGTGTGGCGGCTGTCGGCGGCAGGTACCGTGTGTGCACCGTGGCCCGGCGGTCAGGTGTGCTGACGCTCAGGAACCTCCTGCCACGGCCACTGTCTGCGGCCACTGTCGGCGACCACTGTCGGCGGCCACTGTCGACGGCCACTGTCGACGGCCACTGTCGACGGCCACTGTCGACGGCCACTGTCGACGGCCACTGTCGACGGCCACTGTCGACGGCCACTGTCGACGGCCACTGTCGGCGTGCCTGGACAGCCGGCCTGGTGGCTGGCAGGACGCGTCTGCGCCCGCTGACCCTGTCGTGTCACGTGACGGCGGCGTATGACGTCACGCTCGGCTGCGTGACTGCGGAGTATGGCGTCACACGGCTGTCTTGCGCCGTCATATGACGTCACACTTGCGCGACGGCGGTGTGTGACGTCACACCCGGCTGTGTGACGGAGGCGTGTAACGTCACACACAGCTGCGAGACGGCGGGGTGTGGCGTCACACTCGGTTGTGTGACAGCGACGTGTGACGTTACACTCGGCTGTGTGACGGAGGCGTGCAACGTCACACACAGCTGCGAGACGGCGGAGTGTGGCGTCACACTCGGTTGTGTGCCGGAGGCGTGTGACGTTACACCCGGCTGGATGACGGCGGTGGGTGACGGCGGTTTGTCCCGTGGAGGGCCGCTGTGCCTGGTGTCGCCGTGTACCGCGTGTGGTGGGAGGCAGCGCGCGCCCGGCCCGCCCGTTGTGGGAGGGCGGGGCTGCGGCTGGTGTCCGCCAACATCGAGGCCCGCTGGCTTCATGGCCGTCAGGCAGGTCTTGCTGTCACAGACTGGGAGTGCCGCTGTCATCTCATTGTGTGCCACACATGCAAACGGTATAGCGGATACACGAGATCTGTCGGTATGCAGATTTTCGGCGAAATTGTGCCAGTCTGCAAAGTTTGCGTGGACTTGGTGAATATGGAGCGTACCGCGGAAATGAATAGCACACTGCGATGATGAATATCAATCTGCCACTGGTTTAACGCACGCTACTTTGCAACTCCTGAGGTTTGATGTTGCTGCAAAGTATGTTCAACATCATCAGTCACCTTGTGCGACGCGTTGTCATATAAATGACGGGGGGGGGGGGAGGTGATCACAATTTCCAGGTCAAGGAGACAGGAGTTATTTTAGGTGTGTCGAACTATAAAGGTAATTTGCGCCGTCTTTAAAGTTAGTACATGTTACATGTCTGTATATTGAAGGAGTGTTCGCAATGAAGTTGCAGGCAAGTTGACGCTTACGTCAAGGGAGTTTTACGTTATAGTTCGTGTGATCTTTTAGGTGCTGAAGGCGAGGGCTGGTCTGGGGACATCTCCCTGATATCTAAATGGTTCATAATTTTACTTTACTGCTTCACAAAGTAGTTTGTAGTGTGTGTGTGTGGGGGGAGGGGGGTATTCAGAGTGGCGAGGAGTTGATTTTGCCAGGGTACCGGCTTTAGTCTACTCATATCGGAGAGCACCGTGGGATCTTTACCGTGCAAACAAGGAGGCAATTGTCCACAGCATCTATTTGTCCTTCGCGTGTTATTTGTTAGTAGTGAGTTAGTCGAAGCAAGCCATGCAGGGTTGTCAGTTGGGGACAAGTAGTCTAAGGGTGAGTTGCTTGTCTGAATCGAAAGATTGTGGGTTCGAGCCTCACCCGTCGCTACTCTTCGCCCGCAACCAATCGGCGTGAGATATTGACGCTGTTGACGCGACGCTACATGGCTCAACGGTCGACGTGTCGTAAAACCAATAACCACTACGGTTGTCAGTTGGGTTAGTGCGGTGTTATATAATTCGGCTCATCTACGTGCGATGTGCCTATGGGTAGCCGCTTTACGTTACGCGTTGCAAGACGAATGGGCTCATCTGCGTCCGATGGCTCCGGTCAAGGAGAAAGCGCACATGCCTTTTTATACTTTAGCACGCGCACCGGAGGGAGGAATCTACCCACACCTGTTTTTTAAACGATATCTGAGACAGACGGGGACATGATGAAAGCTTGTGACTGTACACGATTGATATGCGAATTTTATGCAAAAATCGAAATCCGTTCGCTACTATGGGAACTGCGAGGGTGCAAAGTCGACCGACCAGCGGCCAGCCGTCCGACCGCCGAGCGTTTGGGGTGGCGAAGATTCCGTCGGTGCGTGGCGACCGATCTACACCACATTCAACCCTGAGCACTGACCTGTAGTTCTAAAGCTTGTGGTCAAGCTAGACCACTACAGTCGTGATCTACTCTCCGTTTATCTGGTGTCCCAGATCTTAGTGTAGGGGCAGATTCGCCACCCCCCCCCCCCTCCCCGTCTGGTGCGCGTTATGTGAGTGGCCCTCCGACCCGCGTGCTAATGGTGGCAAGTTGGGTTCGAAATGCATGCATCATTTGATCTAAGAAGATCTAACCAACGTAATGCAAATAGTAGATTTTCCGAGGTCTGCTTCAGATTATGTAAACTCATGATCTTTTATTGACCTCGTAAACTTTTGAAAATCCCATGTTGATTATTTTTACTCGTCAAAATTTACCTATGAATTGTATAGCTGTTGTTAGTATTTTTATCGCAAAGCTTGTTCCAAAATAGATCACAGGTGAAAGGTTGAGACCTGACCGGATCTCCAGACAGTTTTCTTGTGTGTGACTATGAGCAAAGTTGTTCGCTCACAGAACACGATGGTGATATTGTTAAGTACGTATGAGGTCCAAGAGAGGGAGGGAGGGAGGGAGGGAGAGAGAGAGAGAGAGAGAGAGAGAGAGAGAGAGAGAGAGAGAGAGAGAGAGAGAGAGAGAGAGAGAGAGAGAGAGAGCAAAATGACCGCGGCAGTAGACGCGCACCTAAACCCCAATTCATTATCATCATCCAAGAGGCAGAGGTCAAAAATACCTCCGATATAGTAGATGGGGTCGGCGCCCAAGTGGTTACAACTATCAGCAATTTTGGCGACCAAAATTACCTAAATAGCTTGGCAATGTCAAGAGCTGGACAATTATGTCTGCTGGAGTGACTGCTTTCGTAAATTATATTTCCTGAAATAGTTATACTCTGAAAAAAAGATAATTTGCTAAAATAAGTATGCATGAGGAAGAGCCCATTTGGAACAAAAGCACGTTGGCAACAGTTTCTAGCCATCCCTGTGACTTTATAAGCTACTTCTAGTTTTTCATTCAGCAATTGGATGGATTTCATATCCTCAAGCACATGTCAAACATGCGAACAGAAATCTGCTCGCAAAAGCACCGCGCTGGACCGGAGCGTCGTTTTCATCGGCGACCGGTCGGCGACCACTGTACAAAACCATTGGGGAAAACGCCTGATTGCTAGCGACGATCTGGTCGCCACCGTGGCCGCTTCGGGTGGGTCTACTCTGTTGCCCCGGGCTGTTGCCGTGACCATATTCAGAAACTACCGAACCAAATTCCACCAAACCTTCACCAATCAATTCAGTTGGGTCGATTTATGTGGGACTTTTGAATATGGGGACTCTTACCATTACGCAAAGCTATAAAATTACCCCTCAAACTTGGAGCGGCCATTTTGAAATCATTTTGAAAGTGTTGCCGTGCCCATGCTCATAAACCGCTGCACCGAATTGAACGAAACCT
Source organism: Imbricaverruca yamaguchii (assembly GCA_034440575.1). Classification (NCBI taxonomy): domain Eukaryota; kingdom Metazoa; phylum Arthropoda; class Thecostraca; family Neoverrucidae; genus Imbricaverruca; species Imbricaverruca yamaguchii. Next base: position 1,181,840 of record JAOTOL010001563.1, read on the forward strand.
TCACCAATCGATGCAGCATAGTCGATTTACTTGGGACTTTAAAATATGGTGACCTTGACCTTGACCTAAGGTCGCTGATTAAGTACATCTTTATTTTGAATTGTTGCCGTGACCATGCTCCTAAACTACTGAACCGAATTTCATGAAACCTTCACCAATAGACGTGACATGGTCGATATACTTGGGACTTTTGAATATGGTGACCTTGGCCTTAGGTCAAGGTCATCAAAAAAGCACAAAATCATTTTTAAGACTTTTAACCACGCCCATACTCTGAAACTACCCAATACAATTTCATGAATCCTTCACAAATCGACGTAACGTGTTCAATATACGTGGGACTTTGAATATTGTGACCTTGATCTTAGGTCAAGGTCACCAAAATCCACAAAATCTTTCTCTTGCCTATTTGACACGCCCATGCTCCCAAATTACGGAACCAAATTTGATGAAACATTCACCAATCGACGTGGAATTGGCGATATATTCTGGAGTTAAAATATGGTGACCTTGGCCGTCGGTTAAGGTCATCAAAAATGCATAAAACTAATTTTAATGGTTGTTGCGCCGCCCATGCTCCGAAAGTACGGAACCGAATTTCATTAAACCTTCGCCAATCGACGTGCCGTGGTCGATATACTTGGGACTTTTCAATATGGTGACCTCGGCCCAAGGTCAAGGTCATAAAAAATGCATAAAACCCATTTTAATGGTTGTTGCGTTGCCCATGCTCCGAAAGTACGGAACCGAATTTCATGAAACCTTCGCCAATCGACGTGCCGTGATCCATATACTTGGGACTTTTCAATATGGTGATCTCGGCCCTAGGTCAAGGTCATACAAAATGCAAAAAAACTCATTTTAATGGTTGTTGCGCCGCCCATGCTCCGAAAGTACGGAACCGAATTTCATGAAACCTTCGCCAATCGACGTGCCGTGGTCGATATACTTGGGACTTTTCAATATGGCGACCTCGGCCCTAGGTCAAGGTCATACAAAATGCATAAAACTCATTTTAATGGTTGTTGCGCCGCCCATGCTCCGAAAATACGGAACCGAATTTCATGAAACCTTCGCCAATCGACGTGCCGTGGACTATATACTTGGGACTTCTCAATATGGTGACCTCGGCCTTAGGTCAAGGTCATCAAAAGTGTATGAAACTTATTTTAATGTTGTTGCGCCACCCATACTCCGAAAGTACGAAACCGAATTTCATGAAACCTTCGCCATATAGGTAAGCAATCAGTCAAAGCCTCCACCCATGTTGATGAAGATATACAGTCCTGCCTCCACCCATGGTAAGAAAACTTTCCTTAAACTGGAACAGCAAGTGAACAAGCAAGGAGTGAAAAAGACGAAGTGCATTACGGATACCACGGCTCACCAAACGACCGAAATATAAACGTATTGCAGTACCATACATGGCATAAAATAGCAAATGCGGGCACAGCCTAACACGACCACGCACCTAGAAGACAGCAGCAGATGCAAGGGAAATACGTTGAACTTGGGAGCCCATAAATAGTTAGTTATATAAATAGTTATATAAATTTGTTGTAAAGTAGTTACTGGGAACAACGTATGGCTTGGTCGGCGTTATGTAAAGGATATAAATGACAATCATCATATTCAAGAGTCGAAAGTATATTGACCACGTCACGTCGACTTGCAAAGGTTTCATGGAATTTGGTTTCGTACTGTCATAGTATGGGCGGCGCAATAACATTAAAATGAGTTTGATACACTTTTGATGACCTTGACCTAAGGCCGAGGTCACCATGTTGAGAAGTCCCAAGTATATAGTCCACGGCACGTCGATTGGCGAAGTTTTCATGAAATTCGGTTTCGTACTTTCGGAGTATGGGCGGCGCAACAACATTAAAATGAAATTTATGCACTTTTGATGACCTTGACCAAGGGCCGAGGTCACCATATTGAAAAGTCCCAAGTATATCGACCACGGCACGTCGATTGGCTAAGGTTTCATGAAATTCGGTTCCGTACTTTCGGAGCATGGGCGGCGCAACAACCATTAAAATGGGTTTTATGCATTTTCTATGACCTTGTCCTAGTGCCGAGGTCACCATATTGAAAAGTCCAAAGTATATCGACCACGGCACGTCGATTGGTGAAGGTTTCATGAAATTCGGTTCCGTACTTTCGGAGCATGGGCGGCGCAACAACCATTCAAATGAGTTTTATGCATTTTTTATGACCTTGACCTAGGGCCGAGGTCACCATATTGAAAAGTCCCAAGTATATCGACCACGGCACGTCGATTGGCGAAGGTTTCATGAAATTCGGTTCCGTACTTTCGGAGCATGGGCGGCGCAACAACCATTCAAATGAGGTTTATGCATTTTCGATGACCTTAACCGATGGCCAAGGTCACCATATTTACACTCCAGAATATATCGCCCATTCCACGTCGATTGGTGAATGTTTCATCAAATTCGGTTCGGTACTTTGGGAGCATGGGCGTGTCAAATAGGCAAGAAAGCGATTTTGTGGATTTTGGTGACCTTGACCTAAGGTCAAGGTCACGATATTCAAAGCCCCACGTATATCGAACACGTTACGTCGATTTGTGAATGTTTCATGAAATTGTATTGGGTAGTTTCAGAGTATGGGCGTGGTTAAAAGTCTTAAAAATGGTTTTATGCTTTTTTGATGACCTTGACCTAAGGCTAAGGTCACCATATTCAAAAGTCCCAAGTATATCGACCATGTCACGTCTATTGGTGAAGGTTTCATGAAATTCGGTTCAGTAGTTTAGGAGCATGGTCACGGCAACAATTCAAAATAAAGATGTACTTAATCAGCGACCTTAGGTCAAGGTCAAGGTCACCATATTCTAAAGTCCCAAGTAAATCGACTATGCTGCATCGATTGGTGAAGGTTTCGTTCAATTCGGTGCAGCGGTTTATGAGCATGGGCACGGCAACACTTTCAAAATGATTTCAAAATGGCCGCTCCAAGTTTGAGGGGTAATTTTATAGCTTTGCGTAATGGTAAGAGTCCCCATGTTCAAAAGTCCCACATAGATCGATCCAACTGAATCGATTGGTGAAGGTTTGGTGGAATTTGGTTCGGTAGTTTCTGAATATGGTCACGGCAACAGCCCAGGGGAACAGAGTAGACCCACCCGGCCGCTTCGCTGTAGCCAAAACTGCCAGCACATTGTCCTGTTCGGTGCGACGAGAACCGCTGTCGCTGGCGGAATGAACCAATCACAAGCCAGCATTACGATTGACCTTCGATTTGAACTTCTGGTTCGTGTTGCTCGAATGTGATAGCGGTTAATTGACGGCTCTGAAATATATATTCTTTTTGTTTACTGCGCTAAGCCTTGTTTTGTGTACTCAAAACCAGGCTGCTGTGCGACATTACAGTGCACCTGTTAATATCATCTTTATCGCGATGGTCAAGAGTGAAGGCAGCAAACTGGAGGGGCCGAAGAAGCGAGCTAGGCGCAACGTATTTTGCACATATTGTGACTTCTATGGGTCATCTCAAAACTTGCCCAAGCATACAAGGCGTAAACATCCAGGCATGCCCGCAAAGGAAAAGAAGACAGGCCCATTGGATGGATGGCTACAGAGTGGTAAGTCTTCCTGGACAGTAGGCAAATATACTAGGCTTCACCTGTTTCACACCAGTGCTTAAATCATGCTTGTTTTTAGCATGTTGAAATCCGAGCTTTTATTGGGTGCAAAATGACCTGTTGGTACACCTTAAAGCCATTAAAAAATTGTCATAGCTTTTATCATAGTGTGTGAATTAATGAGATCCACTATAACTGAGTATGCGACATGCATATTAATGAGATCCACCATGACTGAGTGCATATTGAGCTCACAGTGAGCATGTTTCTATTGAAAGACTTCTATATGTTTGTAAAGTGGTCAGACAAAATTGTTACAAGAAATTTTACTTTGACAAGTGTAATGTTATGCATGCTGGTATGCAGCATGTAAGCCAGAAAGAAAGCATTGGTATGTTTGGGCAATAAGTATAAATGTGTCATATGAAGTGAAGAATTTATCAGGAAGCTACTATGCATATGTCAGGCCACATTTGGAAATTGCATTAAAGCCTGATAACCTAGTTATGACAGATTGTTGGCTTTTAAAGATAGAAAAGAGGGCAACAAATATGGTTAATGATTTAAGCAGCCTTGGTCCATGGTCAGCAGAAATGATAGGCAAGGGAAATGCTTCAATTTAACAGATATGGTGTAATTACAGGCCAATAATTCCAAATCAAGATGAATCATAGTAGTACAAGGTTAAGAGTAAGCAAGCAAGGGGTCAGTACTGGGGCCACTACTGTTCATTATATTTGTAAATGACATTGAAAGTGGCCTAAGCAGTAAAGTTTTGAAATTTGTGGATGATTTGAAGGTCTTTAGGGCAATAACAGGTCAAGATGAGCATATCTCACTGCAAAAAGACTTAGACGAACTTGTGAAGTGGTCCGAAGAATGGCAAATGAAATTTAATTTTGATAAGTGCAAAATCATGGATTTAGGTTTTATTCTAAACACAAAACTGGGGGCATCAGAACAGACCAAGGAAGCCAGGAAGAAGGCACTGAGAATGCTTGGGGCAATAAATAGGAATGTATCATACAGAAGTGAGGAAGTGATCAGGAAGCTTTACTGTGCATACGTCAGACCACCTTTGGAATACTGCATCCAAGTTTGGTCTCCTAGCTATGAAAAAGATTGTTGGCTTTTAGAGAGAGTACAAAAAAGGGCTACAAAATGGTTAATGGCATAAGCAACCTGGCATATGAGGAAAGATTGAAGAAATTGAATATGTTTTCACTTAGATATAGAAGGCTGAGAGGAGATCTCATCTAGGTCTTTAAATTTGTCAATGGTCTGGAGAGGGGATATCTTGGGGAAATGTTTGAATGGAACAGAAATGATGCAATTAGAGGTTATAAATTCAAAATTAAAGTTAACCACAGCAGAACAAGGTTAAGGCAGACTTTCTTCACCAACTGTGTAGTAGAACACTGGAACCAGCTGCCAGAAAACATTGTCAGTAGCAGCACATTGAACATCTTTAAAAACAGCATAGACAATCATAAGAATAGAGGGCTTGCTTTTCAGTATTACAGGGAGGGCTGATTGACAGATTTGGTGGGCAACTGGTTCAGTGTACAGAGTGCAACCAAGAAGGGCCCTTGTGGCTCATAGTTGCACTAATCTTTTATGTTTTTATGTCTTTATGTCTAAGACAATCTTTCTTCACCAACATGGTAGTTGGTCATTGGAACCAGCTAACAGACTCCATTAACATCCTTTAAATAGCATATTGCAAATATTATTAGGAGAGAGGGGTTATTTTCTAGCATTCCAGGGATAGTTAATACATATTTGACAAATCTGGTGCCAACCAGTCCCTGGTGTTCACAAAATCCAACTCAGGATTCCTGTGGCTTGTAGGTGCATTTATTCTTTATGTCTCTGCTTTTATGTCTTAAAATAAAGTCACATGATGGCAGCAGGCTCTCATGAAAGGTGTACTAGGGCATTGCAAGCTGAAAAATAATTGGAGATTCCACTTAGTATCATATCTTGTAGGTCATTTTAACTAGAAGAAATTACATCAGATTGGAAAATGGCAAATGTAGTTCCTATTTTTAAGAATCCATGACAGGGAAAGTTGCAAATTGTAGACCAGTATGCAAGTCTCGCATCCCTAGTCTGCAAGGCAATTGAAGCAGTTGCTGAGGATAGCATGGTAGTTTTCTGGAAAGAAACATATTTATTTGTGATATTCAACATGTTTTTAAGAATGATTGATCATGTCTGACAAATCACTTGGACTTTTTTTTATATTTTTCTACAAACCTAATGTGGAAATAGTGTTATAGTTTTAAGATCAACAGCTAATGATGCTAAATTACAAAGTCTTGTGGAAGACGTTCTTACAGGAGTCAGCCAGTGGTCATTACTGGGATCACCATTGTTCATTATATTTGTAGATAGTATTGAAAATGTACAGCCAGAAAGATAGTACAAATGCTTGGGGCAATCAATTGGAATGTATCATACAAAAGTGAAGTAGTTATCAGAAAGCTTTACTGTGCACATGTCAGGCTGCCTTTGGAATACCATGTTCAGGTTTGGGGCACCTGGTTATGGGAAAGATTGTTTGCTCTTCAAGAGAGTGTAAAAGAGGGCAACGAAAATGGTTAATGTCTTGTTAATGTGTAAACAACCTAGCACACAAAGGAAGGTTTGAAAAATTCAATATGTTCTCTCAGTTATAGAAAGCTGAGGGGAGATATACAGTGATACTGCAAGCAATTTGTGAAATTTAACAGAAATGATACAATTAGAAGTCATCAATTCAAAATTAAAGTTAGCCATAGCAGGACATAGCTAAGAGAGCCTTTCTTCACCAACAGAATAGTTGAATATTTGAAGTAGCTACCTAACTTCATTGTTAGTGGAAGTGCTCTGAGCATATTTTAGAATAATGGAAAAGATTTGTCATTTAGTGACATTTGTCGTTTGTCAATGTATTGCAGTTATAAATTATTCGCGAAATAGGGTGGAATATACCACTTTCTGAACACTCAATCAACATCCTTCTCCAAGAAGTATCGGCTTCCAGCTCCTGGATATGAACTATTCATGTCTCCTTTCTAACAGTATCTCGTTCATGAAATACAGCTCTTCCTAAATTATAAACCTCAAAACAAATGATAAAGGTCCAGTCATAATTACCTACACCATCAACTCTAATTTTGGTTTGAAAGACATCAAAAGCAATTTAAATTACACTACCTACATGCCAAATTTAGACATCCTGCTATGCTCGTTTCGACATTTCACACCTAACGAAAAACCAATATTTTAACCCTGATGTATTGATACCTGCACTGATATGTGTTAATTTTGGCGTAGCTCCTGGATTGGACGCACCCAGCGATGCAGCTCCCAGGCTGGACGCACCAGGCGATGCAGCTCCCGGGCGAGACGCGTCCAGCGACCCAGCTCCAAGGCGGGATGCACCAGGCGACCCAGCTCCCGGACGGGACGCACCAGGCGACCCAGCTCCCGGACGGGACGCACCAGGTGATGCAGCTCCCAGGCGGGACGCACCCGGCGATGCAGCTCCCGGGCGGGACACACCAGGTGATGCAGCTCCCGGGCGAGACGCACCAGGCGATGCAGCTCCCGGGCGAGACGCACCAGGTGATGCAGCTCCCGTGCGAGACGCTCCGGTTCCTGGGCAGGGTGCGGCCGGCACGTCTCATCGTGCGGTCGAAGTGTGTGCGTGCACGGCCAAGATAGGGAAGCTGGAGTCAACAGTCTCCCGCCTCTGTCAGCTGATGGAAGGGCCTCGCATCCATGGTGATACCGTCATGCATGAAGTGAGTGTAAGGATGAGCTCGAGGCCCTCAAATTTGCAAGGGACCTCGAATCTTTTATCCGTGCCTCATCCCATCACCTCAAGTGTGTTCCAGACCTCGGTGTCATCTACTGTGACGTCTGCAACCCGGATTTCAGTCCTAACCAGCTTCCTGACATGAAATCCACCAACGTCGCTGGCGTCTACCGATATGACTTCTCTCTCGGGACGTCCTTTCCAAAGCCCATGACACTTCCTCGGTCGTTCGTGCTGCTCAAAGCGTCATTGAAATGCCACCTGACGTCCACCAAGCACAAGGAGTATATGCGAGCAGATGAAGATAAGAGCACCAGAAAGACGAAGGAGAGCAAGGAGGCAGCAGATGTCAGCAAGCGAGTCCTGCGTGTGGCCTATCACGTGCTGGAGGAGTCACTGCCGCAGACTGAATTTGAAAAGCTAATCGTGTTGCTGAAGCTCAGTGGTGCTGATGTGGGCAACATCTGCCACTCATCTGTTCAAATGGCACGATTCCGCGATGCCTTCGCTGATGAAATTCTCAGCGCCGTGACCCGTCACGTTGAGTCTTCGCCGTGTGTTGCGCTTGTGGCAGACAAGGTGACCCTGAATCACCGCACCATAGACATTACTGCTGTCATAACCATCGTTCCCCAGGCGCCTGATGGTGCAATGGTCCAGGCTTTCATCGTCGGCGCTCCTATCGTGAAGAACCACGACGGTGCTTCACTCGCGGAGGAGTGGCTGGCGACAACCGCCTGTGTATGTATCAAGCGCGTGGAGCAGCTGGCGGCAATATGTACAGATGGTCAGTACCATCAGCTAGGTGTGCCAGTCCAGTTTCTGAGGAAGTTGGCCAACAGCGACAAAGACCTTGCAGTCCGCTCAAAGCCGCCCTGCGTGCCATGCTTTTGGGATGGTGCGCACCTACTCAACTTAGCAGATGGGAATGCCAGGTCAGCCCCAACCTGCAGATGGGTAAACGACACCATCACCATGGTCTCTCGCATGACCAAACGTTTTACCCATGGCAAGGGATATGAGGAGCTGGTTGCTTGTGGGGAGAGCATGGGGTTGGCCACGCGCAAACCACTCCTCTGGTCAGACACACGGTTCGCCCCACATGCTGCTAAAGTGTTCAAGGCGTTTATCACCAATCTGCCGGCTACTACTCGTGCCCTCGAAAACCGTCTGCAGAACTCCAAGGCGAAGGCAAATGTCCTGGAGGAGATCGAGGAGGAGCTCAAGCTCCTGAGAGGGCGCGACTCCACCTTCAGGGTTCGTGTCTCAGCACTGCTTGATGTCTATGCAGTAGTGGCACAGCTCAGCAGTGCACTGCAGGACGTCCAAAGGCTTCCATGGGAGCGCCAGGAGATTTTCAGGGAGAAGATGCAGCAGCTTCGTGCGATGGCGGCTGTGTTGCCACGTGACAGCATCAGGGCAGGAAGTGCGCCGCTGGATACTGCAGGTATCCATGCCGCTTTAGAAGAGGGAAACCCGGAGGAGATAGCAATCTGCTGGCAAAGCATGGCGGCATTTAGTGGAAATTTGACGGCAAAGCAGGTAGCCGAAATATCAGATTTTCTGCAAATCTTGTGCCGGCACTGTGAGCGGCGCGAGGCTGGTGTCGATGCCAAGGGCGACAGTAAGGGCTGTCACAATGGCAAGCTCTTGCAGTCCATGGCAGACATCGAGTTGGTGGCCAACTTGGCAAGCCTCCAACGGTCTCCAACTTCTAGTATCGTTGGGGACATAGCATGTGCTATTGACCGCCCCAGAGGTCGCCGGCTCATCCCGGACGTTGTCCCACCAGCTGCCGTCAAGGAGGCGTATGTCACGATGAGTCGGAGCTGCGCAGACTCAAATCAGAAACTCCTCAAGCTCCTCTGGCAGCGTGCTCAAAGCAATGTCGCTCTCCAACCCTACCTCAATGTAGTCATCAGGCTCTGGCTGATGAGCCCGCCCGAGAGCGTAGTAGAGAGCATGGGCAGCTCAGTCAAGGCCGTCTTTGGCATTCATCGGCAGCTAGACCACCAAAACGCAGCCAAAGAGCTGATCATCCGATGGAATGGTCCCGACATGTGCCACTCCGATTGGCTGATCCGAAAGGTGCAAGCCAAGCACCGATTTAGCTTCAGTAGGCGCACTTTGAGCCTCAAGTCAACACTTGAGGGAACAGTTATCGCCAGGCACAAGGGAACAAAAAAGCCCCAGGACTATCTGTACTGTAATTAAAAATCGCGCTTCGTGTTGCTGCCTGACGAGCCTGCTGTGTTACCAAGCGGGTCTGCTGCCTGGCATGTACTACCTAGCGGATCTGCTGCCTGACGTGTAGCCTGGCGGATCTGCTGCCTGACATGTTTGTTGTGTGGTGAGTCAGATGCCCGGTGAATCTGCTGTGAACATTTTTTGTCGGATATATTTATGTCTCATGCAGCGACGAGGTAAAATGTTGGCCTGCGAGGCAAATGGTGGGTTCCACACGGCGCTCGTTGCGGTCGGTCAAGTTTGGCTGGTGACCAAATAAAAAGGTTCTAGTTTTGATACTTCTTCGCCACTGTTGAGCCGTCGAAAACGTGTCCTCGTCCATAAAAATGCACATTTTCCTCCGGCGACCAGATTGGTCTACATAGGTCCGTCGGTGACCACCATTTGCTTTTTTTTACCTCTGCCAAGAGGCAGAGATCCTCCGTGGAGTTTGGGACAGAGACACGACACATGTGTGCCTCCCAGGACGCCCATTTCTCGACTGAAGCGTGTGGTGGTTGCATAGCACCTGCTGAATGCATGATACCTTTCAATGCCATCAGAAACCGCGTACAGTACTCCATCCAAAACATGTGGCGCTCTTGCGAGAGCGCCCAGTAGTGTCTGAACCTCAATGTTTTTGGATATTCTTGAAGGGGTGCAAGTGAAGGTCCTCGGAGAAGTTTGAACAATCCGCATGATAACACACTCGGTATCTCGGACACCAACCAATGTTTTCGGAAGAGATCCTCTTTATTGAGAGCCGTAGGATTATCATTTGAGAACTTGCGCTTGACGAGGCTTTCCAGTGCGTTCCGGGACTGCCCATAGTAGCATGTTACTTGACATTTGTGCTTCGAGACTAGCATTTTACCTCTTTCGTTCATCGTGGATTTGCATTGCAAAGCAAAAATGTTTTCAGATAAATACATCGGCTACCCATTAGCTAACATCAAAATATTAAAATAGGACTTCTTTTAAATGTCACAAAGTAGATTAATCATCACGAGATCAAACGTTTACCTTATAAATATATGTTCGGTAACCAAATTGCTTCCAGTAATAGTATAGGTTTTGTTTGAACATGTCTCGCAACCCAAATATTTGCTTAACCTGTACCCTGTGACTCCTGATCTAGAAACCTAAAAAGCTCGGAGTTATAGTCTGGGCTGTAGATAACACCATGCACTCGTGCTTATCAAAATCGCGGGAGAGGGGAGTGAAGAATTCGGCGCTTACCTTTGGGAACAGGGGAAATTTGTCTTGAAAATTATATTTGTTCCCTCGACTTCGAAAACATAAACACACCCATATCAGCAAGGCTCTCCAGGACGTGAGATGTGTGAAGGCTCCATAGGTTCAAAGTTATACCTAGGTGACCTGTACGTCTCTGTTGATGTGCTTATGAGGCATTCATCCCCCCAAAAAAAAGGAAGAAAAGATACACGGATGGGGAGGCAATGGTCCACCTGAAGGTATAAAATATACCAGTTTCTTCCATAACTAGGAAGTTGTGCTAGCGTGCCGTATGTCCCGCGCTAATGCGATACAAATGGAGAAGACGTGGCGGCGACCACGGCCGCAATAGCTGTGTTGCTGCGAACTTGGCTGGTCAATCCGTCAACAACCATCGGCTTATGCGATCGCGTGTCTTTAGGACTTCAATAAGGTGTGATCATATGAGGTCGTAATTGTTGTCAAACGTCTGCATTCACTGAAAAAATGGTAGACATCCAGTGATAGTTTCACAAAACTCGGCGAAAGTGTATGCAAGAATGCAAGGGACGAATTGAGATCCAACACCGTGCGCGTGGTGCTACGGAGATCGGGGCCGACGACGAACAAGACAAACGATTCTGTTATGAACATATATTCGGGATATAAGCATAAAATACCGCACCTAGGACGTATACACAAGTGATAACATCAATTAGTGGGTACTGTGTATGTACATCGCGCGGTGGCACGCCCGCCTCAGTGTGTGGCGAAGATGGGGAATATTTGCGCGACCCACCAGTTCATCCGCCGAGACGCCATGTCAATGCACCATCCAACTGCACCGGCCGTGCGCGCGGCCCTGGGCCTGCACAAGCGGCAGTCAGCCGGCACGACAGATCTGCCAATGGTCAGCCGACACGACAGAGCCGCCCACACGACAGACCAGCCGATGGCCAGCCGACACGACAGACCCGCCGGCGGTCAGCCGGCACGACAGATCTGCCAATGGTCAGCCGACACGACAGACCAGCCGACACGACAGACCAGCCGATGGCCAGCCAACACGACAGACCAGCCGATGGCCAGCCGGCACGACAGACCAGCCGACACGACAGACCAGCCGATGGCCAGCCGACACGACAGACCAGCCGATGGCCAGCCGACACGACAGACCAGCCGATGGCCAGCCGACACGACAGACCAACCGATGGCCAGCCGACACGACGGACCAGCCGATGGCCAGCCGACACGACAGACCAGCCGATGGCCAGCCGACACGACAGACCAACCGATGGCCAGCCGACACGACGGACCAGCCGATGGCCAGCCGACACGACAGACCAGCCGATACAACAGACCAGCCGACACGACAGACCAGCCGATGGCCAGCCAACACGACAGACCAGCCGATGGCCAGCCGGCACGACAGACCAGCCGATGGCCAGCCGACACGACAGACCAGCCGATGGCCAGCCGACACGACAGACCAACCGATGGCCAGCCGACACGACAGACCAGCCGATGGCCAGCCGACACGACAGACCAACCGATGGCCAGCCGACACGACGGACCAGCCGATGGCCAGCCGACACGACAGACCAGCCGATGGTCAGCCGACACGACAGACCAGCCGATGGCCAGCCGACACGACAGACCCGCCGATGGCCAGCCGACACGACAGACCAGCCGATGGCCAGCCGACACGACAGACCCGCCGGCGGCACGGCTGCATGGTGCCGCCGACTACGACATTCGGCTCTCCCGTGAGCCGGGAACTTCGCACCTTCCTCCTTCGATCCCGTCCCAGTAGACGGTCTCGCGTGTTGCTGCGATAGTTTTTGTTTGGCCCACACAACACCGGCGGCACCGACAGAAACGTGGCCGCGGGCCATGCCCGGCGGCCTCCACAGTGAAAGACTGACCACGATAACGGAACTCCAGCCGGCCTGCCACGTCAACAACACCCGGCCGTGCTCCACAAGGTGCGCCGCTACAGCATATCTGATTATGCACGTGTCCAACCCACCTCACTACCCCTGACACGCAGCGCTGACCCCAGTATGCTGCTCAAGACTGGACACGCCGGACATACCATACACACACTGTCCGGGGCCTCCCTGCCCCCGGCGCACCTGTCAACACTGGACACGCCGGACATACACACACTGTCCGGGGCCTCCCTGTCTCCCGGCGCACCTGTCAACACTGGACACGCCGGACATACCATACACACACTGTCCGGGGCCTCCCTGCCCCCGGCGCACCTGTCAACACTGGACACGCCGGACATACCATACACACACTGTCCGGGGCTTCCCTGCCCCCGGCGCACCTGTCAACACTGGACACGCCGGACATACCATACACACACTGTCCGTGGCCTCCCTGCCCCCCGGCGCACCTGTCAACGCTGGACAAACCGGACATACCATACACACACTGTCCGTGGCTTCCCTGCCTCCCGGCGCACCTGTCAACACTGGACACGCCGGACATACCATACACACACTGTCCGTGGCTTCCCTGCCTCCCGGCGCACCTGTCAACACTGGACACGCCGGACATACCATACACACACTGTCCGGGGCCTCCCTGCCCCCCGGCGCACCTGTCAACACTGGACACGCCGGACATACCATACACACTCACTGTCCGGGGCTTCCCTGCCTCCCGACGCACCTGTCAACACTGGACACGCCGGACATACCATACACACTCACTGTCCTGGGCTTCCCTGCCTCCCGGCGCATCTGTCAACACTGGACACGCCGGACATACCATACGCACACACTGTCCGGAGCCTCCCTGTCTCCCGGCGCATCTGGCTACCCGAGCCGTTCAATACATGCAGTTGGCTATTCCAGTTGGCTATTTGTCGGCGATATATATACATATATATATTACCGGCGCGCCCGACTAACGGTACCAGTGACTGCGCCGCTGCCTCACGCGCCGCTGTACACCATACGGGGCGGACTTGCGTAGCTACCGCCGGTGCGCCTGTCGGTACAAGCACTCGCCTTTCCGGTTGACTATACACCCCTGACGTGAACACAATCACGCTACGAGCTCTATTGCCGTGCGTGGACGCCGCATATCGGCGCGCAGAAACACGATCACGATTCAAAACATCATAAGTCCCGAGTCCCGACTAGTGACGACAGGCTCAGTGTTTCGCCCAATATTAGCAAAAAGCGGCAAGGAGGAGTGGCAGTCAGCCCATACTTCAGTGCTTCACCGTACTGTCTATCTATTGTAGATTCTAGCGAACGGTTCCTAACCTTCCTCGCCACATTCCTCCTTCCCCAGGGAACATAGCTATATTCATCAGCCCTCGGAAAAAGCAGCATGCAACATATTACACTGTGTCGTGCATTCATTCTTCCTTAAGGCCTCCCAGTTCGCCTGGATAATGCCCTGTGGAGAACCCCTGTTCTAGGCGGTTGTGTCACGACGCGGCTCATACATCCGAGAGGACACCGAACACCAAATCTAGATTATTTCATCTAGATTTAGGGAACGAGGTCAACTTAGTGATGTTCCAGCACTTTCGGCGCTCGTTGGGAGCCTCTTTTCTACGGGTACACTCGCACTCGAAGCCTACCGAATGTCAGAATAATGTGAGATTGCCAGAACTGGGGCGACACGGCACGCGTGAGCCACTGCTGCTGATCAGAAGGCCGGGAACAGGCCACTCCAGGGAGTCACTCAGTCAACTTGTGACACACGTATTTGCTCGTGTTCGCATGTCTCAATTTAAGAGCGAAACCGTTAAGCGGCTGTAAGTTCCTCTGTACGGCAAGGGTGGAAAAACACAGGGTGATGCTTAAGGTGATGGTTAAGGCGTAGCATATCAACTTTCACCGGCATAAATAATTCCTATGCTGGAAAATGACGTATATAGCCTCTGCCGAAGTGCAACTTGGTCTAATTTCAATTCCCAATATTGATTTAACTTCGCTTGCAGAACGTCATATAGCACAAACTTATGGGAAAAAAACTCCACCTAATGTACTTTTGAGACATGACCTAAGATAGGCCAGACTTGGAACCTTGTTAGAAGACGCGTCAGGTGAGTGTCAGCTTGAATGTGTGGAACGTTTCATGCCGCTGAAGACCGTCAGTCTGGTGCAATCACGGCATAATAGCTGTGGGGCGGGATACACCGACCAGATGATGGATAAGTCACTCCCAAAGAGGATTACCCACCACGAGAACACATATAAATCACAACTAAAAAGTCACAAAGCAGCGCCGCACGTCTCCACAGGCAATAGCTGTCGCCTGTGAACAGGTCAGCTGGCCGAAGCTGCTCGGGCCGTACAAACGAACTGCGACAGGCGTCTGCGTCCAACGTCCTCTTCAATTCGGCTGTGCCGCCACTGGTAGCTGAGGAGTCCCTCCCTGCCCCAGCTGTCAGCCGGCACGAGCTCGGCTCACCCATTCGCTGACCGGTGGCCGGCAGGGCGCGCCGTCATCTGTGCGGCCGCCACGGACCGGCGCCAGCTGAGGACCAGACTCACGCTCGGCGGCTGGGCGGCGGCGGACCCGGCTCACGTGAGCTCGGCCGAGGCGACACTGCCGCCGCCGCCGCACGGGCGGACACCAGTGGCCGCCGCGCCACCCACAGCGCCCTTCAGACCGCACCGTTGGCCGGTCACGGGCCACTGGGCGGCGGCGGACCCGGCTCACGTGAGCTCGGCCGAGGCGACACTGCCGCCGCCGCACGGGCGGACACCAGTGGCCGCAGCGCCACCCACAGCGCCCTTCAGACCGCACCGTTGGCCGGTCACGGGCCACTGGGCGGCGGCGGACCCGGCTCACGTGAGCTCGGCCGAGGTGACACTGCCGCCGCCGCCACACGGGCGGACACCAGTGGCCGCCGCGCCACCCACAGCGCCCTTCAGACCGCACCGTTGGCCGGTCACGGGCCACTGGGCGGCGGCGGACCCGGCTCACGTGAGCTCGGCCGAGGCGACACTGCCGCCGCCGCCACACGGGCGGACACCAGTGGCCGCCGCGCCACCCACAGCGCCCTTCAGACCGCACCGTTGGCCGGTCACGGGCCACTGGGCGGCGGCGGACCCGGCTCACGTGAGCTCGGCCGAGGCGACACTGTCGCCGCCGCACGGGCGGACACCAGTGGCCGCAGCGCCACCCACAGCGCCCTTCAGACCGCACCGTTGGCCGGTCACGGGCCACTGGGCGGCGGCGGGCCCGCCTGGGGTGGGCTTGGCGAGCCGGTCGCCGCCGCCGCCGCCGCCGCCGCCGGCTCCTCGGCCGTCTCGACGGCGGCGGCTATCATCCGCAGGTCGTGCACGCCGGCCAGCAGCTGACTGGAATACACGCCACACCGACACGTCACCACTGTGCCAGTCCGTCACCGGTACCGGTGGCTGCAACCATCCCCGCAGGGTGCCGCGGCTGCAACTCCGACCCGCACACGCTGCACGGGAAACAACACTCAAGTAAGGAAGCAGGTCTCCTCACAGCCCATACAGCTAACTCGGTGTCACGTCTGACGTGGATTCTGTCCAGTGGCATGCAGTATTGCGGTGGGTGGAGATGACCCAATGCATGTCGGTGCACACCAGTACTATGCACCAAACACAAACATGGCATTACAATGGGAAACAACACAGACTACATTTTCTACGGACTTCTCCAGAAGAGTGGACTCCAAATACCCATTATGGATAAATGGAGATTGAGGCGATGGTGTGAGCAGTTGAAATGAAATAGCTTCGTTTCGTAAGGTCAACTACTTCTCATACATACACCAGGGTGTATTCGTTAGGGACGTTAGCACCCCTCACTCATAACAAATTGCCGGACATTCTCTCCACGACTTGTCACTAGAGGGCAGCTGCGGTCGGCTTACAAGTCCTCCGTTGACAACGACTCGATATCGGATCCTGCGCCTGCAAAGCCGCAAATCTGCAGCTCGTCTGGGACCACTAATGACATTGTCCTCGGCTATAATGTGTAGTTTCAGCGCACGAAGGGAACACAACTGAGCCACAAAGCGCAACACGATAAATGACGTACCAGGGTCAGACTGACTTGTATCATTGACCTTCACTGCCAAAGATTCATACCCACTGTACAATCATGGACTTGGTTGGGTTGGTGTTTACAGGTGCGTCGACCGCAAAGGTCATTTTGCGCACAATCATTGACCTGCTACCTTGCGCAAGCTCTGAATGCCTCTACGACATACTCGGTCGGTTCGCTATACGGCATCAGCACTCTCGCACACAATGACCTCGGGGATCGGGAAGTTCGCGCAATTGGCGAGCCTCGAACCAGCGACCTTTCGGTTACGAGACGGACGCACACGCCACCACACCCGGCAGCACCAGGTCTGACAGAGCCCCGGACATCAGAGACGAGCACCGTGTAGTGTGACCTGATGTGACCCACCTGATGAGCTGCTCGGCGCCGGCAGCTGCCGCAATGATCTGACTGGCCGTCTGCCGCTGTGACGCAGGGGTAGTCTGCGCGCGCCGCCGCAGCTCGGCGTTCTCTCTCCGCAGCTGCCGCACCTGGTCCTGAAGACGCGCCTCGGCCGCCGGAGTCGGACTGCTGTCACGCGCCTGCTGCTGTTGTTGTTGCTGCTGCTGCTGCTCCTGCTGTTCCTGCTGCTGCTGCTGCAGGCTGTTCAATCTGACAAGCGACACGTACCACTTAGTTGCAGTTTGCAGTGTTGGTCAGCGTGCTGGTCAGTGTTGGTCAGTGTTCGGCTCAGTGTTGGTCAGTGCTCGGCTCAGTGTTGGTCAGTGCTCGGCTCAGTGTTGTCAGTGATCGGCTCAGTGTTGTCAGTGCTGATCAGTGCTCGGCTCAGTGGTGGTCAGTGTTCGGCTCAGTATTGGTCAGTGTTCGGCTCAGTGGTGGTCAGTGCTCGGCTCAGTGGTGGTCAGTGCTCGGCTCAGTGGTGGTCAGTGCTCGGCTCAGTGGTTGTCAGTGCTCGGCTCAGTGGTGGTCAGTCCTCGGCTCAGTATTGGTCAGTGTTCGGCTCAGTATTGGTCAGTGCTCGGCTCAGTGTTGGTCAGTGCTCGGCTCAGTGGTGGTCAGTGCTCGGCTCAGTTTTGGTCAGTCCTCAGCTCAGTATTGGTCGGTGTTCGGCTCAGTGTTGGTCAGTCCTCGACTCAGTGTTGGCCAGTGGTCGGCTCAGTGTTGGGTCAGCGCGCGGCTCAGTATTGGTCAGCACGCGGCTCAGTATTGGTCGGTGCTCGGCTCAGTGTTGGTCAGTGCTCGGCTCAGTGGTGGTCAGTGCTCGGCTCAGTGTTGGTCAGCGCGCGGCTCAGTGTTGGTCAGTCCTCGGCTCAGTATTGGTCAGCACGCGGCTCAGTATTGGTCGGTGCGCCTCAGTCTTCATCAGTCCTCGGCTCAGTGTTGGTCAGTCCTCAGCTCAGTGTTGGTCGGTGCTCGGCTGAGTGGTTGTCAGTGCTCGGCTCAGTGATGGTCAGTGCTCGGCTCAGTGTTGGTCGGTGCTCGGCTCAGTGTTGGTCAGTGCTCGGCTCAGTGGTGGTCAGTGCTCGGCTCAGTGTTGGTCAGTCCTCGGCTCAGTATTGGTCAGTCCTCGGCTCAGTATTGGTCAGCACGCGGCTCAGTATTGGTCGGTGCGCCTCAGTCTTCATCAGTCCTCGGCTCAGTGTTGGTCAGTCCTCAGCTCAGTGTTGGTCAGTGCTCGGCTCAGTGTTGGTCAGTGCTCGGCTCAGTGTTGTCAGTGATCGGCTCAGTGTTGTCAGTGCTGATCAGTGCTCGGCTCAGTGGTGGTCAGTGTTCGGCTCAGTATTGGTCAGTGTTCGGCTCAGTGGTGGTCAGTGCTCGGCTCAGTGGTGGTCAGTGCTCGGCTCAGTGGTGGTCAGTGCTCGGCTCAGTGGTTGTCAGTGCTCGGCTCAGTGGTGGTCAGTCCTCGGCTCAGTATTGGTCAGTGTTCGGCTCAGTATTGGTCAGTGCTCGGCTCAGTGTTGGTCAGTGCTCGGCTCAGTGGTGGTCAGTGCTCGGCTCAGTTTTGGTCAGTCCTCAGCTCAGTATTGGTCGGTGTTCGGCTCAGTGTTGGTCAGTCCTCGACTCAGTGTTGGCCAGTGGTCGGCTCAGTGTTGGGTCAGCGCGCGGCTCAGTATTGGTCAGCACGCGGCTCAGTATTGGTCGGTGCTCGGCTCAGTGTTGGTCAGTGCTCGGCTCAGTGGTGGTCAGTGCTCGGCTCAGTGTTGGTCAGCGCGCGGCTCAGTGTTGGTCAGTCCTCGGCTCAGTATTGGTCAGCACGCGGCTCAGTATTGGTCGGTGCGCCTCAGTCTTCATCAGTCCTCGGCTCAGTGTTGGTCAGTCCTCAGCTCAGTGTTGGTCGGTGCTCGGCTGAGTGGTTGTCAGTGCTCGGCTCAGTGATGGTCAGTGCTCGGCTCAGTGTTGGTCGGTGCTCGGCTCAGTGTTGGTCAGTGCTCGGCTCAGTGCTCGGCTCAGTGTTGGTCAGTCCTCGGCTCAGTATTGGTCAGTCCTCGGCTCAGTATTGGTCAGCACGCGGCTCAGTATTGGTCGGTGCGCCTCAGTCTTCATCAGTCCTCGGCTCAGTGTTGGTCAGTCCTCAGCTCAGTGTTGGTCGGTGCTCGGCTGAGTGGTTGTCAGTGCTCGGCTCAGTGATGGTCAGTGCTCGGCTCAGTGTTGGTCGGTGCTCGGCTCAGTGTTGGTCAGTGCTCGGCTCAGTGGTGGTCAGTGCTCGGCTCAGTATTGGTCAGTCCTCGGCTCAGTATTGGTCAGCACGCGGCTCAGTATTGGTCGGTGCGCCTCAGTCTTCATCAGTCCTCGGCTCAGTGTTGGTCAGATACGCACGTCACCAGCCCGTACTGGATTGTCCGGGCACCACCACTGGCCAGCGATTCCTGGCCGCACACAAGTCGTATACCCGCGCACATACGCACACGCACATGAACACACACAGTGACGTGACACGCACACATCCACACACGCACACGAATACGCACGCACGTACACACACACATGAACACGCACGCACGTACACACACACATGAACACGCACAAGCACAAGCGCACGCGCGCACACACACGCACGCACGCACGCACGCACGCACGCACGCACACACAAGCACACGCACGCACACGAGGCCATACCAGGACACAGTCCAGCTATAAACTGCGAAGACAAGAAAATTAACCACCGGCGGGTAAAGCGAATTGCAAAACGCATCACTAACTGGAAGCAAGATGTCTGTATTTACAGGACGTATACAATTACTAACTACACCTTATCGCTAGATCGGTCTGGGTTCTTCACAGTCCAAGAATGAAATAACCACATTCCTTAATGTATATCCACTAAGTTAAGGACGACCGACAGTACGGATACAATGCGCCACCACACACCTTCTCCGTTCATGATCCAGCTGGTGCTGTAGACGGTCCACTTGTCTGCGCAGCGAGATGTTCTCCCGTTCCAACTGCAGAGGACATAGTCAGTCGACTGTTAAACAACAATAGTGGTGGAGCACGTGACCGACGGTCCGCGGCACTTCCCCACTGACAAAATAGCATCCACACCACCATCTTTGCACTTCGCGTTTTGCCGGCGCAAATATTGGCGTACTTATCCACCCTGCCCGGCACTAACTTGTCACCGACCTGAAGAGGTATGTGCACCTTTCTTGGCGACCAAGCCAGATGTGCTACGATAGACCAAAGGCATTCTGAAATGCAAGCCTGCAGCAGGTTGTTGAGACAACATCGGCTTTGATGGTGGTTATTTGTTTTTATGACACGTCGACCGTTGAGTCATATAGCGTCGCCAATCTCTCACGCCGACTGGTCGCTGGAGAAGAGTAGCGACAGGCCAGACTCGAACCCATAATCTTTCGATTGTGAGACGGACAACTTACCCCTAGACCACTCGTTCCCCACATCGGTTTTGGCCAGTATTGGTGGTGCAACGCCATAGCAGCACACACGCACGCCAGCTCCTCATCGAACTCATGGACGCGAACACGGTTTGATCGCATATTTGGCAGGAGCATAGCTTTGGCGATACTCGGTACTTATATGCGTTCATAAACATTTCATGGTCACTGAGCGTGACACGATTGACGGAGGCAATAGCTGCAGGCGCATGCCGCACAGCTATATCGCAACATGCGACATGGTAGCTGTAAGAGCATGTCGTATTTGAATATCACAACAGGTGACACGAATACGACTAAGTGCCCCGGTAGCATACCTTTCCAAATCATGCACTTTTCAATGTCACCACAATACGTGACACTGCGAATCACCTGCCCCCAGGACCAACGCTGCAGTAGGATGTGCCATGTCTTCTCTTAACAGGACATCATTGTTTTGTGAACTTGTGTTTACTTCATTTACCATATGGAGGCACAGATATTTTGTGGAAATTTCAGGGGAAACTCCGGTCTAACGTTTTTTTTTTCATGACGCTTAAAACGAATCGATGCGATCCCGGATTAAAATGAGCCACGCGAGCACGGTGATTGCACGACATAACATCCCGACAGCCACTGAATTAGACCGCCAGGGCGGGGACGGCCGAGTGGTTAAGGTGTTGAGCTCTGGACACTATGGGTCCCGGGTTCAACACTCGCACCACCCGGGACATTTCCCAACCACGCGGCCCGCCGGCGAAGTGTGGGCGACGTCATCAGCCGTGATCGTGCATAAAGTGCGTCGTAAGCCACCCAACAAACAAACAATGAATTAGACCGCCGACTACAATCCTATTAAGACACGTCATAATGTGTGACACATGGCCGACCGACCCGCCTCTGACCGGTGACCTCTGACCACTGACCCGGGTCAGCCGCTGCGGACTGGGCTGCTGGTGAGGTCGCGCCGCCTGGTTACGCTGCTCGCCGTTGGTTTCTGGGTCCGCCTGCAGTGTGCCCATCGGGCCGTCTGAGAGGAAGTCGGGCAGGCCCTGCGGCTGGCTGGGGCCGAGCGGGACGCCTGCCGAGCCATCACTGCATGACAGTGATGTGGGCACCTGGGGACACCACAGACACACAGTGATGTGGGCACCTGGGGACAACACCATCACACAGTGATGTGGGCACCTGGGGACAAGACCACTACACAATGGTGTGGACACCCTGAGACAACATCGCTACACAGTGATGTGGGTGCCGTGAGACAACACTCACACATTGATGTCGACGTCCTGGGCAGTTGTCGGTGAGGGCGTTATAACAGGCTAACCTTCCTGCGGGTACCGGTGGCGGTTGGCGGCGTCATGACCTCCTTACCTTCCTGCGGGTACCGGCGGCGGCGGGCGGCGTCATGACCTCACCTTCCTGCGGGTACCGGTGGCGGAGGGTGTAGTCATGACCTCCTCACCTTCCTGCGGGTACCGGTGGCGGCGGGCGGCGTCATGACCTCCTCACCATCCTGCGGGTACCGGTGGCGGCGGGCAGCGTCATGACCTCCTCACCTTCCTGCGGGTACCGGTGGCGGAGGGTGTAGTCATGACCTCACCATCCTGCGGGTACCAGTGGCGGTGGGCGGCGTCATGACCTCACCTTCCTGCGGGTACCGGTGGCGGCGGGCAGCGTCATGACCTCACCATCCTGCGGGTACCGGTGGCGGCGGGCGGCGTCATGACCTCACCATCCTGCGGGTACCGGTGGCGGAGGGTGTAGTCATGACCTCCTCACCATCCTGCGGGTACCGGTGGCGGCGGGTGTAGTCATGACCGCACCTTCCTGCGGGTACCGGTGGCGGCGGGCGGCGTCATGACCTCCTCACCATCCTGCGGGTACCGGTGGCGGCGGGCAGCGTCATGACCTCCTCACCTTCCTGCGGGTACCGGTGGCGGCGGGTGTAGTCATGACCTCACCTTCCTGCGGGTACCGGTGGCGGCGGGCGGCGTCATGACCTCACCATCCTGCGGGTACCGGTGGCGGCGGGCGGCGTCATGACCTCCTTACCTTCCTGCGGGTACCGGTGGCGGCGGGCGGCGTCGAGTGACGGCCGGTCGGTCGGTGGCGCGGCTCGTCCATGGCCGCCGCCACCGCCGTCAGGTGGTCCTGCACGAAGTCGGGCAAACCTGCCGCCACGTCCGGCCGTCCCGGCGCCATCGGACTGCTGTTGGCAGTCTCCAGGAAGCGGCGAAACGAGAGCGGCGCCTCACCGCCGCCACCGCTGGCGCCGGTCGCACCGCCAGACTTGACGCCACCAGAGGCACCGCCAGACTTGACGCCACCAGAGGCTGCCGCGCCACCCTCTGCCGGACACACGATGTCACACATGTGCGATGTCACAGGAGGACGAGTGTTCTAGGGGTAAATTGCCGTCTCACAATCGAAAGATTGTGGGTTCGAGTCTCACCTGTCGCTACACTTCGCCCGCGGCCAATCGGCGTGAGACTGGCAACGCTACATGACTCAGCGGTCGAGGTGTCGCAAAACCAATAACCAACCCCCCAACTGAGCAGGGTCACAGTCCACCGGCTGCACGTCGGCTGTGTGGAGGCCGCACAGGAGGCATTCGACGGCAGATATTGCACTGTTTGGCAGTTCACAAGTACGTTGATTACACAGTTATTTTGAATCCAGGACCAGTGGTATTTCGCCATCATTAGACAACTGCTTTGTTTGCAAAGAAAATGGATGCGAAACTGATACAAATGCTCTCTCAAGTCGGCACAAGGCTAGGATTGGCCACTGATGAGGTTATGCCACCCTGGTTGAATTGCATGCATATTTTGATGCATGCAATTTTCAAAACGACGTTTCTAACCGACGTCGATGTTGGAATGGTACCCATTTCCATCATACATGCACTGGGTTGATGACAAATGGAACAGGGTAGCACATTAAAAACGACCCCATACACCATGAACAGCACTGCAATTAACTCTAGTAATCAACAGGCAGAATCATACCTTCTTGAGTGCCATGATTTACAGCTTCATGATTGGGCAAACCCAAGTCTGGAACAAATGGTGATTGTTCTGATTTCTTTTCCTGTTGTTGGTCTTCTCCATTTTCCATGTCTGAAATGGCAATGGCACATGTCATATTAATTTGTGTTTGGTGCTGATAATTAAGGGATATTTTGGCACACTGTAGGAAATAAGACACATAAGTAGGAAACAATAAACATATAATTTCCTGGTCTGTTCATCCCACCCAGGTTTCGTGCCAGATGTGCACCTCAAATTATCACAACTGCACCTGCAGTGGTACAATTGGTAGAATTTACAATTTCTGTGCTGAATGTTGAGCCAATGAATCTTGGCACATTATGGCAATGCAGTGATAATGAATGAAGGGCATGGCCAAAGGCAGGGCAAAGAGCAAAGTGAGAGTATTGGGCAATGATGTGGAGAGTGTACATGCATGGGCAGTTCAATGCTCGATTTATTGATTATTTGGGCTTAAGGGCACACAGACTATGGGGTCATTTAGTGCCCATGTGGACAGGACAATGCAGAAGAAAATGAAAAACAGAGGGTGAGAAAAGGCAGCAAGCAATGCACCATGGAGGGCAATATAGCCATGATATGATAGACTCACTGGTCTGAATTGAGCAGTGACCCCTCCCACTCAGTTGGACCTATGCCAGGAATGTTGCTGGGCACAACATAGCTGAGGGGCTTCAACTTCCCACACCTTGTCTGCAAAAAACATATTCTCTAGTTGTAGATTGTGTGATCATCTCAAAGGGGTTTGATGCAGGAGTACAAAATGTGAAATAGTATACTTATCTTCTGAAAATGCAATGAATTGTACCCCAAAATAGATGCATTGTACTTCTATGGACAAACATGGAATATCACAATTGACAGCGAAGGACAAAATTACATAATTGTAGTTTTGCCAATACCAAACAATACTTTAATATTTTAACAATATTTCACCAATACCACACACTATTTCAATAGGAAACTACCTTCTAGAAAAGATTGCTGCATTGTCAAAGTGAAAATGTCCTTGATGTGTAGCAATTGTGACCAAGTACCTGTCTGGGATGGCAACCTCAACCAAGGACTGCAGTTATGATCACCACTGCTTTAACTGTATGAAACCCTGTAAATGACAACACTTTACCAGGAGTCAACAGGAATATGCAATAGTCTGGCCCACCAGTGAATGTCCACATCATATAATTTGCATCCTACTAATAATATATTCCAGATACTAATCATTTTGGCTGAGGTGCCAAAGACCCAAACAAGTAGTATTTCGATCATGTTCAGAAATATGACTCTACAATTTTTTTTCTCAAATGCCACATTGATCAGGAAATACAATCTTGCAGGACACACAAGAAAATTAAACTTGATCATGTTCAGAAATATGACTACAACTTTTTTATCAAATGCCACATTGATCAGGAAACACAATCTTGCAGGACACACAAGAAAATTAAACAAACATTTCACTGAGGTCAGGTCAACCAAGAAAAAGAGCAATCAATACTAACATATAAGTTACTCCAAATGATTTCAATAACCAGACAAATGTGTCAAGCCAGTTAACCAGGTGAGCAAACCTGATAAAAACATAATCAATACTCATCCATGAATCATACCACAGACAGGGTTAAACAAATTAAATCTGAATTGTTGCTGGGGTGGCTTGAGGAACCAGGGTTCTATTGCTAAGCAAAGCTTGTTGTGTGAACCCTGGCCCCACCACCTGATCCATGACCTCCAGCTCAACAGCAGAATTTAGACTGAAAGTTTAACATGCCGCCAATGGACCGACACACCTGCCCAGTAACTGGTCCCCGGCCTTATCAGGCCAGCTGCCAACTGGCACTCCTGGCCAGGGGCTAAATGCAAGTGCACAAAGGATTTGAACCCTGTGTTTCCAGTACAGGGAAGACCAGTGCAGGTCAGCACTCTAACCAACTGAGCTACTGGGGTGGCAAGTTTCAATATATTTCTTAATATTTGAGTTGGAGAGGAAGCTGTTGGCCAATCAAATGCAAAGAGCATAATCTTCTTCCCCCTTCTGGCATCAGCTCATTTCCACAGATTGCATTGCAGTGATACATTTTTCATGAAATAGGGTGGAACATACCACTTTCTGAGCACTCAATTGACATCCCTCTACAAGAGGTATCAACATCTTCCTCCTTGATGTGTGTTTATGAAGTATTGGTGTCTCCTTTCTAACAGTATCTCACTTCTAAATGTCATTTCCATGTTTTTGATCAGAAGTGGTGATACACAAACATTTCACAATGCAATTTCATGTAAAGGTATTACCTAAAATATGATATGGCATACAATACCAGTTTACAACATAGGTATTGCTATCCCTAACACAAATATAGCTTCCTAAATTATGAATATCAAAACAAATGATGAAGGTACAGTCATAAGAACATCACATACAACATTTCCTTAAGTTTGTGTCTGAAAGACATCAAAAACATTTTATGTGATACTAATTCCATGGCAAATTTTGATATCCTACCCTGCTCGTTTCAACATCTCACACCTAATGAAAAAACGAATATTTTAACCCTTCTGCATTGAGTTTAAAAAAAAAACCTATTCAGGTCTTCAGACAACTCAAGCAGCATCATTCAATCTTTTTTTTTTAAACACCTTCCTGGGAAGGATATTGTTCTTGATTGTAAAAATAAAGGACAAACATTTTTGTTTTTGAAAATAGCCTTTGGAAATTTTATGAACAAAGCCAATTTGTTTACCTAAGGTCTGTTCCTATGGCCCTGCTAACCTCCACTGGTTATTCCATCACAAATCCAGTGGTGTTTTTTATCTGCCAACCTGCACCAGTGGAGCAAAAGCTCCATCAGCCTAAGAGCAGAGTCCAGTTATGATTTTTCAGTTGAGGTCAATCATGCACACTTGCTCGATATATTTGCACCTAAACAACATCCCTCATCACATGGGTCTAATCTGCATGCATGCATTGCACACAAATGTACAATCCAGAACAATATCCTTTCCAGGAAGTTGTCGTCTCATTTTCTTGGCAAAAGACTGAATGATGCTGATTGAGATGACTGGACCTAAAAAGGTATAAATATACTGGGATCATCCCTTGCAAAA
The DNA here is from genome assembly GCA_034440575.1 of Imbricaverruca yamaguchii. Classification (NCBI taxonomy): domain Eukaryota; kingdom Metazoa; phylum Arthropoda; class Thecostraca; family Neoverrucidae; genus Imbricaverruca; species Imbricaverruca yamaguchii. The sequence goes on from JAOTOL010001563.1 coordinate 1,208,747, forward strand.
AAAAACTATGAAATTACTACTACAACAATGAACAATAATCACATGTAACAAAAATCAGAATGATCAGAAAGTAACAGATGCAAATCACAAAAGCATAATTTTTGCAGTCTTTCATCTACACCATTCAGCCTCAAATGTTACTTTTTACTGAAAGGATCTGCTGCAGTCCCCATACCCAGAAGTACCTCTGTTCTCCCAGCACCAACTAAAATCTTACTAGAGCCCAATCAACCAGGTTGAGCAAGTTGAGATGAGGAAAAGTAAGTACTGGGTAGAGGAGCATCTCAGGCCCATGGAGCCCAGCAGCGAGACACCAAATTACCTATATATGCTATACAGTAAGAAGGCAGGCTGCAACCTATCACAAAATTAGATGCCTAGTTCTCAACAAAAGGGAAGTGATTGCTGGGTTCATCTCATAGGCAAAAATAACATCTGTGCTCTCTGCAGTCTCTTAGGGCACATACATTGCCAGAAAGACAAATACAAAACCTTGTATTTCAAGGCACACCACATACATTATGGGATCATCTGAACAAACATTTGGAAGGCAATTTAGCCAATTCATGATAGTGCCAAATGCTTCATTTTTGTTGCAGAATTTGTGCCACTGTCAGCTGATTTCTCCCCTAAACTCCAGCAGTCATTCATGTGGAAAAGTCTCATTAAGCCTCAACTAACCTTCACTGGGTTCCTTTTGGTGGAGCCATGGGAACAGACCCCTAATGTTGAGGTCCAGTTTATTAAAACTTGATCTGCTCTTACCACTGAAGATATGCAACAGTACAAGCTGGAGATTCACACTTACCAAGAGTCAGTGTCTAGACTATCCTACTTTTGCCAGGCATATAATTCCTGCCATGTAATTGATTGAGCACCGCTGAAAACCAGGATTACTTTCGACCTTGCCAGTGCCTCAAAATCAATTTCAATATACCTTTTATATTTCCCTGATGAAAGGTCCTTTCAACATTTTCTGACCCCCTGAGATACCAACGGGTGCTACTCTTATGTATCGATTAACTAGCTGTATAAAACTCTGTATTACCTTCTACAGTTTCTGGGCGAAAACTCACAACGGGGACTGGGTATTGAGACGACGAACCTGGCGCAAAATATAACAGCTGACACGTTTTCTTCTTCTTTGATGTATCCCCAAGGCCTATCGGGATCCCTCCTTAATCCAACCATGGGATCGGCTCGCGAGAATCGTACCGGGGCCCCAAAAAGTCGCGCTGGAACCAAAAAAATCTCATCGAAGCCCTCCCAATTCGCGCAGGGGGCTCAGAATGAATATAACGGGCCCAATAAAATTGACGCCAGGGCTGAGAAACTTGCACCGTGGCCAGCCAAAATCGCGATGGGCCCAGATAACTACAGCGCCCCCCGCGAACTCCCTTAGTTCCCCCAAAATATAACATCCAGACCCAAAATATTTATATTATATTTATATTTATATCAATAAATTGCTGTAGAAAAATATAATTCTGCTGGACAACGGTTGTGCTGCTTCTATCAAACAAGAGGAAACAATTTCATCATTTGAATTAGACACGTCAGAAGCACGCCAGCGGGTATATTTCCGACCATGATCAGCCGAGCTGGCCGGTTAGAAACCGCCGCACACCAGACCAGGAGCATAGATTCTGAGACCGCGACACACCCGACAAACAGCACAAGTCCTGATGCTGCAACACTCCAGACCAGCAGCACAAGTGCTGAAGCCGCGACACTCCAGCCCAGCAGCACAAGTGTTGAGGCCGCAACACCCAAGACCAGCAGCACAGACCAGCACCAAGACCAGCACCAAGACCAGCAGCAGTCCTGAGGCCGTGGCGGCCCAGCTGACGGGTCCCGATCGTTGGCCGGCCTCGACACCGCCTATGGGCAGGCGGCCGGCTTGGTGCCGTCGTACGCGGCGCAGACGATGTACAGCAGGTCGTTGATGATGACGGCCTGCGGGTCCTGGCTGCCGTTGACGGTGACGGTGGGCACTCCGCGGATGGCCGGCTGCACTGCGTCGGTCATGTCGCGCAGCCGCAGCATCTCGTCGACGGTGGCCGGGTCGGCGACACACCGCGAGATCGCGTCCGGCTGCAGGCCGCTGGCGCCGGCGCACGCCTCAGTGTCCTCGTCGCCAGACTCCATGCACACGACGAAGTCGACGCCGGCCGACTGCGAGGCCGCCAGCTCCAGCGCGCACGCGTGCACCATGTTCAGTCGGCACTCCTCCTCGCCGTGCTGGCACTCGAACGTCCAGCCGTCTGCGGTCTGGTGCGCGCGCTCGTTCCCCCACGGCACGAGCGTCACGTTCATGATCTCGGGTACCTTGCTCCAGGCGTTGCTGAACGAGCCGGAGATGAACTGCTGGCAGTAGGGGCACAGCGACTCGTAGTAGACGTTGACGGCCACTGGGCTGGCGGCGCAGCCGGCCGACAGCCCGCCCAGGGCCAGCACGAGCAGCGCGACACGCATGGCGGCAGCGCTGTGGCGGGAGCTCTGCCGGCCGGCCGGCCCGCGCCGGCTTTAAGGCAGCGGGCCAGCGGACCGCTCCCACGGCCGTGTCCGGGACCGTCGGCTGGGCCGCTCCCAGCCAACACTGGCCCCGTCACCGACAGATAGTCACGGCCGCCTCACGACCGTCGGACGCGTGTCGGCACGTGCTGGCTCCCGCGTAGTTCGCGGATGTGCACCAATCTGTCCAGCGTCACACAACGGGCGAAACAGAGCCCCAGCACCATTATCTCCGCCTGTCTGTAAAGCAAACAGCGGAGCCAAGGACACGCGGGTGGCTGTGTTTCGAAAGCATCTGCACAGTTCTCAGGACTCAGTGTCGAGGTACCATCGTGCGAATCAGACGTCAGGTAGTTCTCAGGACTCAGCGTCGGGATACCATCGTGCGAATCAGACATCAGATTACCTGTGTTGTAAATGACAGCCCGTTGTCTGCTGTCACACGGGCAGGCCAGTTTTACCCAAGGCTTCGAGATCAGTTTGAGCTGCATGCGCACTTCCAATAATTGCAATGGGCGCTGCATGACCGATGTAGTCGATGATGCACCCCCTAACTCCAAAAGCCAACCAACCACCATGGCATTAACTGCATACAAAATCAGAATGGCGATGCTCAAAAGCATTGTAGCCATGGGTGCCCTCGATAATTTTTGAACGCTTGAATCTTTTTATTGGAAACGATGCAATACTTCCTCCATAGGACTCCACGATTAGGAAACACTCTGGAACCGCCCGCCGGGTCCTCACGAAACCATTTAACTTTCTTCAAGGAAACGTGGAGGTGCTGATGGCTTTAGCCGCATATATCTAACTGAGCTGAACGATGCATGTCAAGGTTGGTCACATGCATAAATTGTTCAATCGGGACAGCTTTTCCGCTTCCTATTGGAAATCTTCAATCTAACAGAGTTAGAATTATAAATTTTAAGTTTTCTGCGATTAATGCCCTTATTAACTTGCTTTTACACCCGACAAAATGAGAAGTGTAGCACGGCATGCTGCACGCACATTGACCCATTAACAGATGCATTTCTCTCCTCGACTGCCTCAGTGCTTATGCTATTGTTTGACTGACGATGTGGGCGCCGCGTGACCGACGCAGTCGATTTGCCCATACACTCCAATAACTAACCTATCGGTAACGGGGGCGTCGATTTGTATCCTTTTGTGGGGGCATGGCCCCCCAATAAGCCATGCTGTTTTTATGTTCATAAGAAAGCTAACGAAAAAAACGAAGAAAACATCATGCAGTATAGAAAACTTAGTTGATATTAACCAGAGTATTTTGGACTGTAAAGAAAAAGATTAGGTTTAGATAGTGAACTGACTCTCCACCTTTTGCTGCAAAATTGAAAATTGTGCAAAAAACAACAACAAAATAACTGGATTTCCCTCCACTGTGGAAGTACAATTTGCATCATAAAATGCTGAGATTAGCAGATGCTGATGGATTCAGGGGCATCAATTTGTATCATTTTGTGGGGGCCATGGCCCCACTAATGTTGATCTTGGCCCCCTCAATGTTCATTTTGGCCCCCAAATAACCACTGCTATATTTATGCTAATAAGAAAGCTAAAGGAAAAAACGAATAGCACCATGATACTTAGAATACTTATTTGATGCCAACTAACACACTTTGTAATGAAATGGAACAGATTTGGATTGGATAGTGGATTGACTATCCACTTCTTGCTGCAAAATTTAACACTGTGTGGAAAAAACAAAGAAGTTGGATTTCTTTCCACTTTGGAAGCATAGCTTACATCATAAAATGTTGAGATTAGGTGATGCTGATGCATTTTAAACCAGCTGGCATAAAAAATTAGCAAAGACACTAGACAACAATTGCATTGCCATAATGATGCTTGCACACATGACCATATAGCAAAAGCACATGCATATGGAACTTGAACTGGGTTCATTATATTCTTAATTTCTGGTCAGTGTCAAACATGCACATAATCCGGTCATCAACAACAGTCATTGAGATAGAGGATATACAGACTATATTTCTCTTCAGAGCCAACCCATCACACCATAAGCTTAATATTTACCTAGGTAGGTACCTACCCACCTGTATGCCCAATGACAATGTGCATGTATTCAATAATATGGGCATCACAGCCAATAATACCCAATGCATCTGATAGCTTTTGATACCATGAAAGAAAAAGTGAGCAAGAAGCTGCATGCACACTATTATAAGTTGTATTCTTGAAAAAAGCAAGCAGGCAGGTAGGTACCAAGCCATAGCTTACAAGAGTAGTTATACAAGGTCAGATCTTATCACCAAATAAATGAGATGGCCGTTCTTCAGAAGATCCATATTCGTAGCATCAAAGGATGTTCAGTTACATAAATAACAGTCTAAATTTCGATCTGCGGTTGCGATCGACAAATATGGCAGAGGTAAGACAGTTGTGGTCCAATTGCGCACAGTGTTGAACCCGGTGGCCAAACTCATGTGACGTCTATCTGATTCGTTTATTTTTGTACTTCATACCTTTTGGTATATATACGCAGATTGATATGGTTATCAAACAACTTGCTGATATTTAATGTGGTTTTAAAACGAGTTGTCAATATTTAATTACCAAAGGAGCTGTAGATGAAGAAGTTGGTAGGTACGCTTCAACAAGTCTAGTCCATGTTTTTTTTTCTGATTTGTGATAAGGGTTTCTATGTTAATACCACTTAACTAGCATATTTGCCTTCAAGAAGAGTTGGTTTAGTTTGCATTTATTTATATTTGTATTCTACTGCTCTGCTTTCTCTGCCCAGGATTGGGGCACCCAACATTGCATTTACATCAGGGGTTAACCCCTGATGTCCCATGATGAAAAATGTGCCAATTGGCACATTTTTCGGTAAACTTACAGGTTAAGGTAATTTCTGAATTCTCCGATTTCTTTAATGCAATGTTTAGAAGTGTGATGAACATGCTGTGGGCACTCATTTTTGTAAATTTGCGTTTTAAGGCACTATGAATTCTTGGAATTTATCATTTCAGTGCAATGTTTATGAATGTGACTGAGATGATGGACCACTCATTTTCTGTACAAATGCGTACTTTTCAGATGGTGAGCAAAATATCACCAAAAATGGCTTTGAATTAGGGGACATAGGATAACAAAAAAAACAAAAAAAAACAAGTGAAACATAGCACTAACCTAACCTCAATTTGGAAAAAGGAACCAACACATGCATTTGAAAAATGTCCAGCAATATATTCTCATCTTTATTTTTTTAAATAAACCTAACCAAGCTAACCTAGTAAAGAAAGCAACCCAAAAAAGCTCCATTTTCTTTTTAATTTGGGAAGTTTTGCAAAAAAAATCAAACTTAAAACACCCAAATGGACCTAACATAATCAAACTTAGCCAATTTGTTTCTTTTACAGAGGAAAATGTTGGTACAAACTTGTCCTGTTACCACCTTAAAGCACAACAATTATGTTTGGTTAGGTTGAGTGCGGTTCTTTTGTTTGCAAAATTTCAAGAAAATAAAATAAATTGCTGGTATTTTCACAATTTTGTTTTTACAATTGGTTTCTACAAAACCAGGGTACACTATGTTAATAGATTTGCTAGGTTAGGTTATGTTGTACTTTTAATATATTTTTATTTTTATTTTTGCTTATTTTATTTTTATGCCATGTTATCTAATTCAAAGCCCATTTACACAGAAAATGAGTGGTCTCATCACCTTAGTCACGTCCATAAACATTGCATTGGAAACATAAATTCCAAACATTCATAAAACACCTAAAAGCACAAATTTACCATCCTTTCCTCTATAAATGCACACTTATCAATTGGGAGTAAAAGTAACAGCCAAAAGGATGTGGAATTAGGTAATGCAGCATAAAACAAAGATCAAGACAGATGTAAGATAACCTTACATCACCTGGCCTTATATTCCATGCAATAAATGAATTGCTTTTCATTCATATTCTCAATCAAATTTCTAAAGTATTTTCAACTTCAAAAACCTAACCTAAACTTATCTAATCTAAACTGGCATGAACTCTTTTTGTATAATTTTTTTTCTTTCTAATTTTGCTTTCTCCAAATTTTATTTTTCCTCATAACAAAGCCTAACCTCTCCTGACTTAACCAGGCCTGACCCCTTTACATGCTTCAAGGAGGTAAAATGTGTGAAAAACTTGTTTGATGGTTACCTTAAACTGCAATATTGCAATGGCTTTTTGGCTAATTTTTCAGTTTATGGTAATCCTGACTACTTTGGTTTTCTTTTTTTCATTGCAGTATTCATTAATGTGCTGAACATGATGTGACCACTAGTTTCCTCTGGAGATGCATACTTTTCAATGCATACTTTTCAATTCAATTCAATGCATACTTTTCAATTTAAATGACACCCAAAAAAGGACACATAAATAAGCTCTGAACCATGTTATATCCTTTACAGTGCTGCTCCCTCCACCTCCAACTCCAATCCTGATCAAACTTCAGGAGCGCATCCACCTCCAAAGCAGCCGGCAGAGAAGGTATGTATTGCAGCATAACTACTGTGATCTGAATTCCATGGTATTCATGTTGCCTTATATTCCATCCTTGCCAATCCATGTATCAGATGTTTGACCTTCCTCAAATTGTCTGAAGAACTTTGGAGTTTAAATCATGTGAGATTGATGAAACAGATGAACTATCTCTGGATTCTGATGTTCCAGCATTGCATTGCACAGTAGCATACCGAATGGGGCATTGTGGACAGTTCCTGACAGGTTCTGGGGCCCCCAAGAATCGGCCGAGCTCAGGAAATAATGCTCCCTAGAAATCCCCCTCGGTCTTCAAAAAAATCGCACCGTGGCTCAGAAATTCACATTGGGTGTCCCAAAAAAGTCGCGCAGAAGCCCCTGATGATGACGCTGGGGCCTCAAAGGTTTGCTGCTGGGTGTTGTGGTGTTCAGGAAAATCATGACTGGGCCACAAACGGTCGGGCCAGTGCCCCGTGAAAGTCACGCTGAGCCTTTGAGTACCAAGAATTCTCGTCTCCCTGGGATCACCAAACAAATGAAGCCGGGAAACGAAAAACAGACCGGACACGAAAAATCACCGTTGGATCCAAAGGTACCACAACAATGGCTCCAAAGTTCATAAAACGTATTGCCCCCTCCCCTCCCCCAAAAATAGGTGTCGTAGCAAATAAAACTAGCGCAAGGTATAAAAACAAGTGACCACGGTGCCCCAAAAATCGCACTTAGACCAAACAATTCAGGCTGCTTCATTTGAAAATCTCGCTGGGGCCAAAACGCCGCGCCGGAGCCCCACAAGTCGCAGCTGGCTTCCCAAGAACCAATATCTATCCGGAATGTCACCCTGCGAGCAGAAAAATTGCGTCAACGATCCACAATAAGAAGGCGTCGGACCCCGGAAAAGATCCTGCTGGGGAACCGACAAAAAACGAGGCACCGCGAGCCCAAATAATCGTACTGGGGCCAAAAAATATCCTGCAGGGAATAGACCTGACGCCAAAAAACACAAGGGTACTCTTTCGAGTCGACCCGAGCACCGGAAACAAATCAGTATACGTCCCGAAAGAAAATTAATCCGAAGGGCATTTCTACTCTCGATGGTGCCAGCTACGGGAAAACAACGCTGAGCAGCCGCAGTGGCGTACCAAGGGGAAAAATGCTGCCCCACATCCTGAAGGGATATGCTCCCAAGAATCGCGCCGGTTCCCCCAAGATCGCGCTGGGCCCCATAAATTCGCATCAAGGGCCCAGAATTCGCGTAGCGAGCTGTGAATGCAGTGGGCACCGTAGCACTTACACCAGGCTCCCAAAAAATTTGCATCTGATTCCACCAAAATCGCGTTGGGGCGGAGCTAATTACAACACGCCCTGAGAACTGGCGACGATGCCCCCAAGTATCGCGTACTGGACCCAGAATTCCGGCGGTTGTACCAAAAATTTGAGTCGAGGCATTACAAATACCCCTCTGCAAGCACAGCGTGGCCCCACAAAACACATCTGAACTCGAGAAAAAGTAAGCCGGTGCCCCCTAAAATGAGGAGAAATTCCGGAAAATATATGTCCGAGACAGGAAAATTTCTACTACGTTCTAAGCATGCCCCAGATGCCTAAAAAATTGCGTACAGCCCCGAAAAAAGCGCACAGGAGTAGAAAAATTGCGGCGAGACACGTAGCGCCAGGTGCCCAAGAAATCACGCCGAGACCCGGACTTTAAAAAAAGAATTCAGAAGTCACGAATAGTTGCGTCGAACCCAGAAAACTGTTCCGAGTCCCCCGGAACTATGCACCTGGGAACGAAATGTCGCACTGTGACCACGGAAATTGTACCGAAGGAGCCAAGGTTATGCTGGGTTTCCACAAATGTGCGATAAATAAACGCCTCAAATAAACAGCGGAGCCCTGAGAGCACAACGGGAGGCAGAAAATGCGCCGGGCCCTCCAAAGCCCGAGATTCGCAAAAAGCGTCAGGGCCTTAAAATATGGTTGGACCCCAAAAAGGGAATTGGTTGTAAAAGGAACAAAAAGACGGGGCACGAAATAAAGACATCGGGGTCTTCGAAAACGCACCGATACCTCAAGCATGTCACCGCTATACAAAAAAAGCAACAAGGCTCTAAAAAGTAGCCTGGTCTAAAATATGTGCCAGGCCTCTAAAAAATTGGCTGGAGCTCGAAAACACATCCGTAGACGAATAAAAACACAACGTGTAAAACAGCGAATACCTAGCTAGGGTCTCGGCTCGGTGGACATAAAGACATAAAAGATTAGTGCAACTAAGAGCCACAAGGGCCCTTCTTGGACAATCTTGGAACATATTTAACCTAAGATATAAAGTGCATCAAAGCTCAGTGCATCATAATTTCTTAACCACGAGCAAATGTGGGAAGAAGAAAACTAATACATGGAATTGAATTCATCGAATTTTCTAAGCGAGCCGCCATACCAGTAAATCCACATGCATATGGCACATCCATATGGCTCAAGACCATCATGTGACAGCAATTAGCAAAACGTTGGAGACCTAGCAGAAACTGGAGAAGCGCACGTAGTGTGGCGGATGCGCCGAGTGCGGAAGACGCGCAAGATGTGTATGACTGTTGGCGTTTTAGCGACCCTGCGTGAGTAATCGGAATGCCTGAAATCGGAAAATTTTACTTTTTTGCGATTTGTACTGGCGTAATTTCAGCAGTGTGATGTGACTTATCAAGGGTACGAACACAATATCCTTTAAACAGGACCGGGGAGTTCGTGTTGAAATCCGGTGATTCAGAAATGATAGTGGAAGATTTTGCCCCCTCGACAGGGTAGCTAATTTGGTCAGTAATTATTATTTTTAAAAATGAAATAAAATAGTATCTCACTGACAAATATAGTGGTCCGTGGACTTCTTTGAAAAATTCGAGTCTGTGCGACAAATCCAAATCAGTCTGCCCACCACCATCGCAAATCCTAGGTATGCCACTACCACGACATGATATAATTTGACCTGTTGATGGCCCTGATCCCTGATACCTGATCACAGTGGAAGGTGTACTCCGCGACCCCGGTCCGCCGCAGTGGACGGCGTGCTCTGCGACCCTGGCCCGCCACAGTGGACGGTGTGTACTTCACGGCCCTGATCCGCCATAGTGGACGGTGTGCTCCGCGGCCCTGGTTCGCCACAGTGGACTTCATGGTTGGAGAAAACGGGCTTTTCCCGGATTTTTTCCCATCCGTGGCATGATCCTCTTCACAAAATTAATCTCCGTGTTTTCCATTTGGACGTTTAATGGTGTTATTCGACAATGAATTACCCTGTGGTTAAGTGCTCCAAATTCACTGGAAACTGCAGTGATATTCTGATGTCACATGTGTGAATGAAAATATCCTCCCCGACCCTGAACTCGCCCAATCACAACTTTGGCTTCGCCCCTCCCTAATGTTAAGCGCCAAGGAAATACTTTCACCGATTGTCGTCACAGTTTAGGTCTGCTGTGCTCCGATACTCCATCAAGGCCGGTGTGTTTTAGCCTGCATCTAATCGCTGAAACATTTTTATTTAAGCCGGTGCGTGCTTGTTGGTGTGTGGAGTGAGGGGAAGGCCCTGGCGGTGACGATGACGATATATCCGAGCCCACTGTATGAAACTGCAGTCGCATGCCATTACTCAGAGTTGTTATGTTGACATGTACTTTGTACCGCTCTTTTAATTGTGACTTCACCAGTTATTGGACGATTTTCCTCGTTCGTGAGTAAGCTGAATAAACATGAACATACACATCGTCGAATACAAACTCAGAACTTCTGAGATCTGAAAATATAGTGTGGGAAATCCGGTGAGTTTTTGGTTGGGGGGGGTACGTCCGTTGACACTTTGGCCCCGCAAATGTTTTTTTTTAATCGACACCCCTGATCGGCAATGCTATAAGACTTACATGAATAAGTTCTAAACATATTTTTTGTTGTTGTTAAGGAAACGTTTTCATATCACACTTCTCTATCTCACTTTTCGATTCTCTGTAGTTTTCCAATGGGAGACAACTTACTCGAAATCCGTCCGTTCGGAAGATCATAGAAACGATGGAGAACGGGCGCGTATATGTGATACATAAAAGGAAGACGAATTTTTTCATTTTGTTCCATGGCAGAAACATTATGCCGTGTGCATTTTTGTTATCAAGTTTATCAATTTCAATGAGTATAAGAGGTTACGAGGTTGTTAGTTCGAGGGGTCATGAGGTCAAACGCATGAAGTGTTAATATTTTATCACGGTAGTTTTCTTTCACCATTTTTTCTTTTCAGGGATGCATAGCATGCCGCACTTTCTCTTCGTTCTCGACGATATATCTATCGCCAAAATATCCTTGACATTAAAATACTGTCGTAGGCTATAACTCCGAAGCCGTTCGTCGGATCGGGATAAAAAGTGTACATGCGTGTTCAGAGTACAAGACTACCGTGTACACAAATTTTTGTCCAAATACAAATTTAGTTCGTGTAAAATTTGATTATTTTTCGTCGATCTCGTGGAACGCACCAGCTGGTGAATGTTACACGTGCCGCGGGCGGCGGACGCCCTTACTGCTACAGCTGGTGAATGTTACACGTGCCGCGGGCGGTGGACGCCCTTACTGCTACAGCTGGTGAATGTTACACGTGCCGCGGGCGGTGGACGTCCTTACTGCTACAGCTGGTGAATGTTACACGTGCCGCGGGCGGTGGACGCCCTTACTGCTACAGCTGGTGAATGTTACACGTGCCACGGGCGGTGGACGTCCTTACTGCTACAGCTGGTGAATGTTACGCGTGCCGCGGGCGGTGGACGTCCTTACTGCTACAGTTGGTGAATGTTACGCGTGCCGCGGGCGGTGGACGCCCTTACTGCTACAGCTGGTGAATGTTACACGTGCCGCGGGCGGTGGACGCCCTTACTGCTACAGCTGGTGAATGTTACACGTGCCGCGGGCGGTGGACGCCCTTACTGCTACAGCTGGTGAATGTTACACGTGCCGCGAGCGGTGGACGCCCTTACTGCTACAGCTGGTGAATGTACACGTGCCGCGGGCGGTGGACGCTCTTACTGCTACAGCTGGTGAATGTTACACGTGCCGCGGGCGGTGGACGCCCTTACTGCTACAGCTGGTGAATGTACACGTGCCGCGGGCGGTGGACGCTCTTACTGCTACAGCTGGTGAATGTTACACGTGCCGCGGGCGGTGGACGCCCTTACTGCTACAGCTGGTGAATGTTACACGTGCCGCGAGCGGTGGACGCCCTTACTGCTACAGCTGGTGAATGTACACGTGCCGCGGGCGGTGGACGCTCTTACTGCTACAGCTGGTGAATGTCGTTACGAAGCTTGCTATTTCGCTCAGAAAACCCACTCACCACAGACAACCAGCTAACTATTGGGAGATGACCAGCATTGTGGGCGAACCTGACGCGGTGGTACGGTATGCACAGGCGCTCAAACTTGCTGCGTTTATTTACAGAGAATACAAAACTACAGTAAGACGTGCACGCGCACTAAATAAGGAAAAAAACAGGTTCACCGGGTGACTTGGCCGATACACACGTCTCAAAATCATGTAAAACTAAATAGTGCTTCCTATGCGTCCCTTCATCCACCATACGTTCACGCACACCCACGCACCATCCCTCAGTCAAGACGGCGATACCGCAGCAGCCTGGGGCTCACAGCATAACAGTGCACCCGGCGCTGGTAAAGGCGGAAGCGAACGGCCCTGACCAGCCCGGCCAGTCCAGGCGGCTCCACACGTGACCCGGTCCGTCCTATCACCCAGTCCCAGCAGGCAGACCGTGCCGGTCCGGGCAGCTCCACGCGTGACCCGGTCCGTCCTATCACCCAGTCCCAGGAGGCAGGCCGTGCCGGTCCGGGCAGCTCCACGCGTGACCCGGTCCGTCCGATCACCCAGTCCCAGCAGGCAGACCGTGCCGGTCCGGGCAGCTCCACGCGTGACCCGGTCCGTCCTATCACCCAGTCCCAGCAGGCAGGCCGTGCCGATCAGCCAGTCTAGGCCGGGCGAATGACGGCGCGACGGTGCTGCCGCGCGGCGACCGTCGGCGGAAGCTTACTCGGGTCCGCCGACCGCCTGCTGCTGCGAGGTAGGTCGCATCGCCGACTTTTGACCCTGGGCTACGCAGGAGCGCGCTACGCTCTCGAACAGCTTCTCTATCTCGGGAGCGCAGTGCACAAACTCGTGGTTCCAAAAGTCGAAGGTCGGATTCTTGATGAGCTCGATGAACGTGATGAGAAGCCCCCACGGATGTGGCCGGTTTACAATAAGTCGCTCCAGCAGCACCCTGTCGGCGGGCCAGGTCAGGTCAGAACAAGTCAGATCAGGTCATGCCACCATCGGACAACCGACGACAAACTCACGGCAGCCGCGGCCACCACAGCGGAGACCAACAAAACGTGACTTCAACATGCTTCAGGTTACCACAGGTAGCATAAGCAGGTGAGAAGAAATCAGCTACAATGAAGTACAGCTGACTCAAACTGGATACGTTCAAGGGCCAACATGGTCATGGATAAAAGGTACAGCACACAGATGGTGTGTATCAGCTTCGGGTCAGCAATCATCAAAGGAAGATCAGCAGGGAAAACAACTGCATAAAGCAACATTGTGCACGGCGAATGTTAAGGGTTCCACCACAAGCGTTGCAGCCGCAATGTTAAAATAATGGCTTTTCGTTAGGTGTGAGTTGTTGAAACGATGACAGTAGGATGTAGACATTTGCCATTGAAGCATGCCACTTAAGATATTGGTTTAATCTTACAAGCTCAATTTTAAGCCAATGATGTACTCATAAGTGCATGTCTGGTTTAAATTGTAAGGCACTTACTATAGTGATACATACGTTAAAGATAGCGATTGCAATGCCATGTTATCAGGTGTCATCGTTTAACAGATCACATCATATAATATCGCTGTACCTGGGATTGTGTTTCGAGATGCTTGTGTAATAAATCTGTAATGGTGATGATAAGCACACATCAACAATCATGATGTGGATACTTCCATGGAAGAATGGCTATTTAGCGCTCAGAAAGTGGTACATTCCACCCTATTTCACAAATAATTTATCACTGTGCAGCCGACCGCTTCACGCCCCCAGAACAACCGTGACCTGACCCAGGTCACACTCACCTGGTAATCTGCTCCTGGATAGCGGCAGTATTGGCCTCAGCGAATAAGTACAGCAGCAGGTTCAGAAAGTAGTTGGTGTGGCTGTTCGGGTAGCGAAGCTGGTTTGCAATTGCATTCAGGAACAAATACCGACCTGCGGGCCGAGAACGAGTATTGTGAAATCCCGAGAGTGCAAAACCACATAGTGGCGACAGGCAGTCCTGGCAGCTGTCGGAACATAACGGCACAGGTCGCCCCCCCTCTATGGCAGCCGTCAGGTGACCAGCAGTGGACATCATCTTACTCTCGGTACTCAGGCCGCCTTCCCCTCGGTGTGGACATCATCTTACTCTCTGTATCCAGGCCGCCTTCCCCCAGTGTGGACATCATCCTACTCTCTGTATCCAGGCCGCCCTCCCCCCAGTGTGGACATCATCTTACTCTCGGTACTCAGGCCGCCTTCCCCTCGGTGTGGACATCATCTTACTCTCTGTATCCAGGCCGCCTTCCCCCAGTGTGGACATCATCTTACTCTCTGTACTCAGGCCGCCTTCCCCCAGTGTGGACATCATCCTACTCTCTGTATCCAGGCCGCCTTCCCCCAGTGTGGACATCATCCTACTCTCTGTACTCAGGCCGCCCTCCCCCAGTGTGGAATCATCCTTACTCTCTGTATCAGGCCGCCTTCCCCAGTGTGGACATCATCTTACTCAGGCGCCCCCCCAGTGTGGACATCATCTTACTCTCTGTATCCAGGCCGCCTTCCCCCAGTGTGGACATCATCTTACTCTCGGTACTCAGGCCGCCCTCCCCCCAGTGTGGACATCATCTTACTCTCTGTACTCAGGCCGCCCTCCCCTAGTGTGGACATCATCTTACTCTCTGTACTCAGGCCGCCCTCCCCTCGGTGTGGACATTATCCTACTCTCCGTACTCAGGCCGCCCTCCCCCCAGTGTGAACTACATCTTACTCTCTGTGTCCAGGCCGCCCTCCCCCCCCCAGTGTGGACATCATCTTACTCTCCGTACTCAGGCCGCCCTCCCCCCAGTGTGGACATCATCCTACTCTCTATACCCAGGCCGCCCTCCCCCCAGTGTGGACATCATCCTAATCTCCGTACCCATGCCGCCTTCCCCTAGTGTGGACATCATCCTACTCTCTATACCCAGGCCGCTCCCTTCGGCCTGGCTGTGGACGTATCTGACCCTCCACATCCAAGCCGACAGCCATGTCCTGGAAGATGTCCATGTGACTGCTGTGAACTTATCTCACCCTCGGTATCCAGGTCGACTGCCAGGCTCTGGAAGATGTCCATGTGACTGCTGTGCGTGATGGTTTGCCGGCTCGGCTGCAGGCCCTTGGCCTGGATGGCGGCGATCGCCTGCGTGCCCACGTACAGCACCAGCGCGTTGATGAGCTGCACGTGGTAGCGGCAGCCCGGCTCGGCGCCGCTCTGCAGCGCCGACCGCAGGTCCGTTACGAACGTGACGGGCGTGCGCGTCTTCAGGTACGAGTCCAGCTCCTGCACAGGGCGAGGGGCACACGTGTCACACAGGTGACAGCCGGGCCGGCTCCGGTGGCCAGGTATCACCATCGCCGCACAAGGGGGGGGGCGCTGCGGTTGTACGGCTGGGACTTCAGTAGGGCATTTACTCGGACAGCTAGATCCAGCTAGACTGGCTTCCATGGACACAACAGGCTTTCTCATTCCCCTCTCAGCCTCCGGGTCCGTTTGGCAAATCTCACAAGCAGTAGCTGACAAATACGATAGTTGGTTAGACAATCTGCTACCCCTAGGATGCGATTTTGGATTCAGAAGGACGAAGCCTGAGATGACAGACCGTGCCTACGTCGGTATTTCAGCTGAACCTGTATTAACGCAACACCTATTATCACGTCATCGACTCCGCACCGGCCATCGATTCATGTTCTCAAACCCACCAAATGTTGCTTAAACTCGCGACAGGACACCCCATCATATGTCGTTATAACTAGAGACAGGACAACACACCATCTGCAGCCAAGACTAGCGACAGGAACAGATGGGTGATCAGATGATCATCGATCTGGAGGTCGCAGCAGCATGCGGTCGGCGGACCCTAGTGAGCTTCCGCAGACGGTCGCCTCGCGGCAGCACCGTCGCGCCGTCATTCGCCCGGCCTAGACTGGCTGACCGGCACTGCCTGCTTGCTGGGACTGGATGATCAGATGGGACAGGTCACGTGTACAGCCGCCCGGACCGGCACGGTCTGCCTGCTGGGACTGGGTGATAGGACGGACCGGATCACGTGTGGAACCGCCCGGACCGGCACGGTCTGCCTGCTGGGACTGGGTGATAGGACGGACCGGGTCACGTGTGGAGCTGCCCGGACCGGCACGGTCTGCCTGCTGGGACTGGGTGATGATGGACGGACCGGGTCACGTGCACGGACCGGCCTGCCGCGCGGGTCACGTGTGGAGCCGCCCGGACCGGCACGGCCTGCCTGCTGGGACTTGGGGGTGATCAGACTGGGTGATGGACGGACCGGGTCACGTGATTGACAGGTCACGTGTACAGCCGCCCGGACCGGCACGGCCTGCCTGCTGGGACTGGGTGATCGGACGGACCGGGTCACGTGTGGAGCCGCCCGGACCGGCACGGCCTGCCTGCTGGGACTGGGTGATCGGACGGACCGGGTCACGTGTACAGCCGCCCGGACCGGCACGGCCTGCCTGCTGGGACTGGGTGATCAGATTGGACAGGTCACGTGTACAGCCGCCCGGACCACCAAGTGTTGTTATATCTTCCCACAGGACACTCCACCACCTGTGGCCAGAATTCGCAGCAGCACTCACTGGCGGGAGTCATTCTACTGGAAAGGCTCCTGACGTAGCTGGCATAGATTGACGAAAACAATTGAAGCACCCGATTATTGCAGCATCACTGTTTTCATCCTTCCAACTAACACTCAAGTTGTATGACCTGGCGTAAACGTAAGCCGTTATTTTTGGTGGCTATTGTAACACTTGACCAGAGTACGAAATACACACGCAAAAAGTCACCGGAACCCAAGCAAAAGATCCTCTCGTTGAAAGGATTCGGTAACCAAGGGTAACACGGTCGGACGGTCCGAGCACTCGGTGTTCCTTATCTCTCAGCTGCTATGCATTCAGCAGTCCACTCACGTTTTTGAACGTCTGCGGCTGGATGAGGCTGGCGAAGTTGGTCTGGATCATAGGCGCCTCCCGGATCTCGCTAATGAGGTCCACCTGCAATTCACCCTGTCCTTCCGGTTAGCGTCTCATTTCACCACCAGTCTCTCCACCCGACGACTGGGCCCGCGGCCAGAACAACAGAGCCTGGTCACACTGCACGGTCATGCCGTATATTACAACTGCAGTTTGATTTTACCCAACAGACGTCAATCGCTCATCACAGACGAAGTCATGGTACTAAAAATATAAGCAGACAACATTCATGGGCAACCAGTCTCGGGTCAGCTCAGGCCACGAATTACAAATCAGGAGAACAAATTAAAACCTACTAATCAACACAACAGAGATGGGAGCAGGAGAACGTACCTGCAGCTTGCTGGTGAACGGGTCCGGCGGCGGCATGTTGCGTGGGAACGCCGACAACACCAGGTTCCGCATCTGAGGTCACACCAGCTCATGTCAGGCAGGCTGTCGCTGATCGAATTGGGCGGGAACGCCGACAACGCCGAGTGCCTCACCGCTGGTTAACGATTGGATCATGTCCGGTCGGTTCAGTGCCAGTCTGCACACCGACAATACCAGCTCCTTCGCTAGTGGCTAGCTACTGGGTCAAGTCCCGTCGGTTCAGGGTCCACAACAGTTAGTCTGAGCGCGGCGCCGCGAGCAGACGCGTCTCGGCCGCTCGCCCAACCTTTTCCTCTCCCTCTTTGTTGCCTTTGTATGCAAGCTGTGTGAAACTGCAAGGTGTGAGTGAGGAGTGAAGAGAAAGAGTGAAAAGTGTACGAGCAAAAAAAAGAAGAAAAAGTGAAATACTGAGCCAAACCGGCATACTTATACGCTATACGTGTGCGAAGTGACTGAACTCGGTGTACCTCTCTGCTGGTTATTCCTCTACTATTTTGCACAGCAGTGACTAGACGCCTGAAAAACTGAGTGAGTGCAGCAGCGACAGCGCCTTTCTCCATAGTGACTTCCCTTCCATCAAGCATCAACTACTGCCCGTCTTCTTTCCTGCACTGCGGCTGAGAATGAAATTATCTGACTTGGTGCCGCTCGGAATTCCTGTGTCTTCAACAACAGTGATCGTCTACCTCCTATCGTCCAGCTTCAGCTCTACCAGTTTTCCATCTTCAGCTCTACCGTGCATACGGATATCATCAGGCTGCTACTAACCATCGCACTGGCCCAAATACCATCACGTCCCCCGTCAGCAACGCGCACGCAGCCGAGCAGGGCTGCGACGTCGAGCGCCCGCATCACTGTGACGTCATCAAAACATCGACCTTGGCCGCCCTCGCCAGTCACTAGCCTCACCCTTCCCGACAGTGTCCTAAAATTATTTCGCCATTAACTGTGCGGATGAAGAAAGAAGTTGCTTGGGAATAGTGGAAGATTGGAAGAAAATAAAAGATCGTCACTTAAGGATTAAAAACGTGGAATGCCTTTCACTTCAGTCACATGCATTTTACATTATTTAGCAGTCGTGTGTATAATGACTGCCTACACATGTGGCAAAATGATAAAAAACTAAGGCACGGATGAAATAGCACAATTCCATTAACTGTGAATTTCCAGGCCACATGGTCAATTATTCTACACTGCCTCCCGAGCGTGAAACCAGACGATGGGGAGCGTCGCCGTCGCCATGACAACGCCCACCAAGAACAAACACCGGAGCAGGCGCGGCGCCAGGGGTGGCAGATCGCTTTCCTATTACCACTCGTTTATAGCCAGTGTTGCGAGTACGGTGTGTGTAGTGCAGAGAGTGATTGTATTATGCTGGTGTTCGAATGTTTGTTGCGCATCTGCTCCCACTACTGACCACTAATCTATCCTTTCGTTGTAAGTACCTGTGAAAACCCAGACTGTCCGTAACAGCCACTGCACGTGGAGGGCATGTATTGTGAAATAAATAAATAAATAATAACATAAGTTCCCTGACCAGCGGTTAGCCACAGGATCAGGTCAGGTCAGGTCAGGTCGGTTCAGGGTCGACAACATAAGTCCCCTGACCAGCAGTTAGTCACAGGATCATCGGTTCAGGGCCAGTCTGGGTGACAGATTTAACAAATGTCGCCTTTAGAATACAAAACCTGCAATTCTCAACATGAAATTTAGTAATTGCATACAGTTTAGCATATTACAATAGTAGCGCTCTCCACATGCCTACACACGTACTAAAGAAGACGAACTGATCTACTTACCCCTATGAACATCACTATGCGCACTGTTACAGCCAACGCCCGCGGAGCGTCCCTACCGTATTAAATGGTTTCATGGTGTGAGCGGAGCCCACACCACGAAACCAATTACCAACAGTACTACTAGATACACACAGTTTGTCTGACAAGTACACAGCATGAGACGGTTCTGGAATTCCGTATTGTGCCCTGCAGACAAACTATTGCATTAAAGCAATGCAATAAAGCCGACCTTAATATGAAAATGTGCAATAAAAACAAAATCGCAAAGCAAAATAAGCATACATGGTTTATTTCTAAGCATGCCAACGCTGACGAACATAACATTTAGGTGCTGAAGAAGAACAACTAAACTCTGGTTATAGTGTCAAATCATTGCATCATTATTCAGTGTTAATCTTTTGGCGTTAAAAGTTAGGAGAACAAAATTCATGTTTTCTTTCCGCGCCGGTACGACGTTGCGACGCTGCACCGACCTGTATGCAGTTGGGCGGTATGACGTCACAGAAGTTGTAGTGGTAGTCACAGAGGAACTCTGGAAAGTCGTGTAACAGCACCAACAACACGCGCAGACAGCCCTTGTACAGGATGGTGATTGGCTTGGCCAGCTCGGCGTTCCGCAGGAACGGCGACAGGAAGTGGAAGAGGTCGATCAGCAGCTGCGCGTACGGCCCCCAGCCCTGGTGGAGACACACATCAGACAGGGGTCAGTGGGGTTCACCGTGGACCCAGCCCTGGCCAACATACGCCGGACAGGGGCTCAGCCCTGGTGGAGACACACATCAGACAGAAGTCAGTGGGGTGCACCATGGACCCAGCCCTGGCCAACATACACCAGACAGGGGCTCAGTACCAACCGGTAGAAACGGTACGACAGACCAGACAAAGGCTCAGAACGGATCTCAGGCCTGGTGGAGACGCACCAGGCAATGGACCAGTACGGACCCTATCCCTGGTAGAGATACACACCAGACATGGCTCAGTACGGACCACAGGCCTGGTAGAGATACACACCAGACAGGGCTCAGCACGGACCACGGACCTGGTAGACTCACACCGGACAGCCATGCGCACTAAAACTCAAATAACCACCAACCAACTCAACCCAACCTCAACTGTGACCCATCGTCTCAGCCTATCCTCAAGTTTGACACTCCTCCTGAACCTAGCCTCAACTGTAGCCCCTCCCCTCAACCTAACCTAAACTGTCACCCTCCGCCTGAACCTAACCCCAACTGTGTCCCTCCGCTTGCTCCGCTACCGATCTCCACTGGCGACGAACGCGACGTCGCCGGACTAGCACGGCGGCCACCGCTGCGGGCGGTGGGCGGGGACAGTTCCCCAGGGAGGTGGAGCAGTCCAGGACTGGCCGGACCCGCTCACCTTGTGCTGCGGCGTGACGGCCAGCATACGGCCGATGAAAACTCGGTGCGAGACCACGTCCAGCCACGCGTAGGCGAAGCCGGGTGCCTTCTGCGGCCGCAGAATGTGCAGCACGTTGCAGAAGGCCGTCAGCACCTGCCGGTCAGTACGCAGTCAGCCAGACGTCCCACAACGGTCACTGTGGGCAGCACCGACCCCAGTCAGACGTCCCACAACGGTCACTGTGGGCAGTACCGACCCCAGTCAGACGTCCCACAACGGTCACTGTGGGCAGCACCGACCCCAGTCAGACGTCCCACAACGGTCACTGTGGGCAGTACCGACCCCAGTCAGACGTCCCACAACGGTCACCGTGGGCAGTACCGACCCCAGTCAGACGTCCCACAACGGTCACTGTGGGCAGTACCGACCCCAGTCAGACGTCCCACAACGGTCACTGTGGGGAGCACCGACCCCAGTCAGACGTCCCACAACGGTCACTGTGGGCAGCACCAACCCCAGTCAGACGTCCCACAACGATCACTGTGGGCAGTACCGACCCCGTAGTCAGACGTCCCACAACGGTCCTTACGGTCACTGTGGGCAGTACCGACCCCAGTCGGACGTCCCACAACGGTCACTGTGGGCAGTACCGACCCCAGTCAGACGTCCCACAACGGTCACTGTGGGCAGTACCGACCCCCCAGTCAGACGTCCCACAACGGTCACTGTGGGCAGTACCGACCCCAGTCAGACGTCCCACAACGGTCACTGTGGGCAGTACCGACCCCCCAGTCAGACGTCCCACAACGGTCACTGTGGGCAGTACCGACCCCAGTCAGACGTCCCACAACGGTCACTGTGGGCAGTACCGACCCCCAGTCGACGTCCCACAACGGTCACTGTGGGCAGTACCGACCCCAGTCGGACGTCCCACAACGGTCACTGTGGGCAGTACCGACCCCAGTCAGACGTCCCACAACGGTCACTGTGGGCAGTACCGACCCCAGTCAGACGTCCCACAACGGTCACTGTGGGCAGTACCGACCCCAGTCAGACGTCCCACAACGGTCACTGTGGGCAGTACCGACCCCAGTCAGACGTCCCACAACGGTCACTGTGGGCAGTACCGACCCCAGTCAGACGTCCCACAACGGTCACTGTGGGCAGTACCGACCCCAGTCAGACGTCCAAAGGTCACTGGGCGTACACCCCAGCGGTCACTGTGGGCAGTACCGACCCAAGTCAGACGTCCCACAACGGTCACTGTGGGCAGTACCGACCCCAGTCGGACGTCCCACAACGGTCACTGTGGGCAGCACCGACCCCAGTCAGACGTCCCACAACGGTCACTGTGGGCAGTACCGACCCCAGTCAGACGTCCCACAACGGTCACTGTGGGCAGCACCGACCCCAGTCAGACGTCCCACAACGGTGTCGGCGTAGTTACTTTCAACTACCCACACTCCCTGGTGTGAAATATTCAAAGCAAGGCCGTTCATTTTCGCTGTGTTCTCTTCAGTTCCAGCGCTAAAAGAACTTGAGGTTGTTCTCTCTGCCCCCCGATTCCAGGGGTCAGGGGCTCAGCCACAAAGGATGCCTATTCTCAACAGAATAACCAACCTGCAATAAAGAAGGCGCCAGTTTTGAGCGGATCCCTCAGTTGGTCCATTCAATTGTACGTAGCAATTTCAGATTGTTCTTTCTAAAATTACAACATGCTTTGAAATCTTCGTGATCTGATAGGTTTCTAATGCCTCCAGTGTACGGTCTATCCCGGAGCTGCCACGTCAAACCTAGTTAAAGATCCACCACGTATTTACTGTAATGAAAAAGAACAAAACCTATTCTGGTTACCCATAATTGTAAAGCTTACTGCAGTCGGTTTATCCATTGTTAGCACCACGACTGACAGTCGATGGGTCTTTGCACCTATTTTGGGTCAGGGAACCATAGCTTGGTCATCAAATGGTCATCATAGCTTGATCATACAACTATTTTCCACACAAGATTCATACAACGTGACATAGAGCAGCCATCACGCTAATGAAGCTCATAAGCGAATGACCTTATTTGACCAGAAGTATAAATAGTGCACAACTTCTAGAAACGGCATTCTGGCAATAGAGATCACTTAAGAATGCATTCAAGAACATCATTTAAGAACACAAGAACATGTATTTACAGGACCCTAAATCTTCTGGTAAGCTTTGAGGTATCGTTATCTCAGAAAACAATAAGAAAAAGCGAAACCCATATGTCTTGTTCGCACTTTACTTCCTGGCATAGTGATACCTTCGTTTTGTTCTGTAGCTTCGTTTACTTGACTACTTGATACGCCACAATTATATCTAAGCCATTCATGGATGTGACTAAAAATGTAAGTGGCGAAGTGTGGGACTTTGGCATGCAATTTTCGGTTCTGATCAAGGGCTATGAAACAATTGCGCAGTTTGTGTAAACGTATGAACAACTCTGAAGCTGACCACATGTTCAGTCACACTCGTTCGTGACGGTGGCGAGCTTGGCAGCCACTCCAGGTACACATTCTACAGCAAATGCTATCCCGGCAACCCCTCCCGGGTCAGACAACGTGGATTGCGTGACATCACAGCAGACTAAATGCTGAGACACGATCATGCTCACTATTACCCGACAGCACGTGTGCAGACGCGACCCACGGTGGGATAGGGAGACGCGGCCTTCCGCCTGGAATCGATAGCTACCGACCTGGAAGTTGATGGCCTCCAGGACCGACTCTGGTGCGTTGAGCTCCAGCAGCAGCATGATGAAGATGCGGTGGTAGGGCAGCTGCTGGAACTCCGTCTTGCGCACCTCGTGGTCCTGTAGCAGCACGCCCGTGACGATGCCCAGCACCTGGACAGCGTCACGCGTCACACGTCACTACTCGGCCACGATCGCACGGTCGCGCGTCGCCCCAGGGCGTCACGAGGTCGTGCTCCGAAATTGCGACTCCGACGTCGCTCTCGCCCAGCGTTAGATTAATATTTTCCGATCCTAGATTTGGTCGAAAACATTTGGGCCATCAAATTCGAAGACAATGCACTTTCAGCAGCTCACCTCAAATGCTCTTACTTGCATTTGCAGAGTCTGGAACCTGAGTTGGTTTGGAATATCTGCATTAGGAGTCACAAGTCGACCACAAATCCAAGAACGAGTAGTGCTCCATCACACCTCCCTAATTCACCTGCATAACAACTTGATGTACAAGACTGAAAGTCAGGGTTTGGAAACCCAGATGTTGGGACAGTCTTCATGAAAGACCAATCAGCTTACATATTTTCAGATTCAGATTCGTTTATTGGCGTAACATCCACATTGGTGGCTTTTCATATTCGCAAGTCATGTGCATGCACAGAGGGAACGCAAATACCGCACTTAATTTCATCATCACACAAACCATCAACATAAATCGGTGAAGCGTGTATCTGCAAAATAAAACTTGAATTACACTTTTTCGAAAGTCTTTCCCGGCCGCGGCTATAAAATAATGAACGTGCCCGGGTCTCCACACACCACTGACTATTTCGGTTCTTTTCTTGGTAGCCGAAAATAATGAGCTTTACTACGAGTTTGATTATACACACTTGGCATGTGCTGAGTATTCTTTGTCCGGATTGATTGGCACGGTATATTGTGCGTATACGATGTACGTTGTCCGGATTAAATGAAGTGGTGAACTGCGCATATGTGATATACGACAATTTGTTGTGCTCAGCCATTCAGCTCATGCAGTACATCTGATGTTATAAAATTGTGTTCGGCTGCCCATGACCTTGGCATAGAACTTCACTTTTTTATGTTATCA
This sequence comes from Imbricaverruca yamaguchii, assembly GCA_034440575.1. Taxonomy (NCBI): domain Eukaryota; kingdom Metazoa; phylum Arthropoda; class Thecostraca; family Neoverrucidae; genus Imbricaverruca; species Imbricaverruca yamaguchii. The sequence continues at coordinate 1,233,479 of JAOTOL010001563.1, forward strand.
ATATAGCACCATTCGACATTTCAGCGATGAAACACATGATACTTTTCGGAGAAGGCAACATTCTGAACAACAAAATCCAGAGCCAGTGTCTTTTGTCAGCCATGCTGATGACCGAGTGCCGCCAGTTGGACTGTTTGTCCGATCACTGGCCAAACGCCGCCGACCGCCGCTAGACTGTTCAATCACTGACCGACCACCGCCAGGCAGACTGTTCAATCACTGACCGACCACCGCCAGGCAGAATGTTTCATCACTGACCGACCACCACCAAGCAGACTGTTCGATCACTGACCGACCACCGCCAGGCAGACTGTTCCATCACTGACCGACCACCGTCAGGCAGACTTCAATGACTGGCCAAACGCCACTGACCACCACCAGTCGGACTGTTATATCACTGACCCGCATGTACTCACTGCTAACATGACAACATCCACCCCGGATGGACCAGATAGCCGACCACACAACCACGCCACTTGGACTGACAGTCTACACACGCCTCGAGAAGCCTGGTCCGGTGATATCTACCCTCCCCTCGGGCAGCCTGGTCTGATGGTGTCTACCCTCACCTCGGACAGACTGGTCCGATGGTGTCTACCTTCACCTCGGGCAGCCTGGTTCGATGGTGTCTGTCCTCTCATCAGACAGCCTGGTCCGATGGTGTATACCTTCACCTCGGGCAGCCTGGTCCGATGATGTCTGCCCTCTCATCAGACAGCATGGTCCGACGGTGTATACCTTCACCTCGGACAGCCTGGTCCGATGATGTCTGCCCTCTCATCAGACAGCCTGGTCCGATGGTGTCCATCTCCCTCTCGGGCAGCCTGGTCTGATGGTATCCACACTCACCTTGGGCAGCATGGTCCGATGATGTAAACCTTGACCTCGGGCAGCCTGGTCCGATGGTGTCTACCATCACTTAGGACAGCTTGATCTGAGAGTATCCACCCTCACCTCCAGCCGCCTGGTCCCATGGTGTTTAACTCACTTCTGTATCAGGTCCCTGGCAACTTTAAGTTGTTGAACGGGCTGTCGTCCACTTGGCCCCCACTGAGCAGGCTGATGAGCACCCTCACCTTGTTGAGCAGGTTGATCTTGGAGACGGCGTGCGGCGACTCGCCGCTGTGTTTGACCAGCAGCGCTATGAGCCGCACGAACGCGTCCAGTGTGCGGAAACACTTGGCGCGCACCATGGCAGGGGTGCCTACGGTCGGATCGGTGAGAGCCCGGTAACACAGGTCCACGCACATCTGCGTCGACAATCGGAAGAAGCGCGTGATGAGGTCGTCCGTCTTGAGGATACCTTGCACGTTCATCTGGAGGGCACACGTGCCGACCAATGTCAAACTGAGGTCAGACACTATGCACCATTCGATCACTTTCAATAGATAATGCAACACAACTCAAGTTCACCAAAGCTATAAATGCTATGGTTAGTTAGTTATTTGGGCTTTAGGGCGCATCGACCAGGGTTGATCATTCGCGCCCAGATATAAATGCTATGGTATACAAAGATAATACAATGATCATTTTATTATTGGGTGGTTCGCGGCGCACTTTATGCACGCTCACGACTAATAGCGCCGCCCACATTGTTTCACCTGCGGACCGTGAGATTGGGAAATGTCCCAAGCGGAGTGAGTGTTGAACCCAGGACCTTTGGCACCGAGAGTCAACACCTTAACCACTCGGCCACGCCCGTCCCCGATCAAATCATTTCAATATAAAATAGGATATAAGGAAATACCCAAAACTGTCCTATTGCTAGGCAGGGTAATTTGGTACTGCATTCCTGGGCAACTGAATTCACAGCGCGTGACGAAGCGCTTTCGCTTCCACGAGTCCATTTCCCAGGCGGTTACCCGGCATACAAAACATTTTATTCCATAGACTCACTTACTATCCAAGCACATTCCCCGCGTATTCACCCACAACGGAATGCGCTAGCTCCAGGACGTCAACGACACAGCTCTGCACCAGTAAAAGGCATGCGAAGCGTGGAGTGGACGGTCGTGAGTGAGCGTCGCGAGTTTCGTCTGTCCAATTATTTGTACTCTACGCCGTGAGGTTCTGGAGTCGCTGCTCCTCGGTCAACGTTGCGATAGGTGGGCGGAGCCGCCGATTCTTTCCAGCCAGTCCAAACCCAGCCGTCAGGGCTCTTCATATCTGGCTTGTGGTGATCATCCACCCAAGGTTCATTTTGTCTCACCTATTTTTAGTTGAACAAAAACGGTGGTGTCATGGCAGATGAATTGCATGTACCCGCTGCTCACGCTGTTGGCGGAGGGGGAGGTGGAGGAGTGACCGTATCAAGGGTAGCCATATTTGGTTTGCGGTGAAAACCCTCCATAAAAAAACTTAGGAAGCCAGCCACTACATTTTGGGGAACACGGAAGTGCCCTAGCAGGCAATTACACCTGCTCACATGATTGGTAGGACCCTGCCAATGTTGTTAAGGCTGGGTAATGCATAATTTCACAAGTCTGTTGATATGTCGCATTTCACAATCAGTGTCACGAATCACGAGAAACTTTTGAACCACCTGAGAACGAACAAACAAGATCGAGACTGAATTAGTCTCGCAAGTGAGACTGCGCCCGACCGCTCGGTCATTGAGCACCGGCCGCGCTCGGTCACCGGCTCCCCTGAGCAGCCGGCTGTGGCGGCGGCGGCGGCGGCGGCGGCGGCGGTCGGCCGTGGCGGCGCCGGTCACCTGGTGCACGATGATGGTGAACGCCTTGGTGGAGTCGCGGCCCGAGCCGGGCGCGTGGTAGAGCTGCACCCACTCGCGCAGCAGGTACTCGGTCTTGTCCTGCATGTCGGGCGGGTCGTCGAACTCGCGCGCCTGCGAGATGCCCTTATGGATGTGCGCCGTCGGTCCGCCGGGACTGCGGTCGGTCGGCAGTGGGCCGTCGTGCACCACCACCGCCGTGCTCGTGCCGTCACGGCCGGTGCCGTTGCGCACCATCTCCAGGAAGTTTGGAATGTTGTCCGGGCAGCTGACGGCATAGACAGCACGATCAATGGTCGGACATCATCGGTACAACCTGACCAGTGTAACGGTTCATTGATGCTTAGTTGGGTTCAAGGGCGCGCCGTCTACAGGGTAATTTGGCGTCCTTGGCCAATGTAACGTGTGTGTGTGTTCCTAAGTACAGCAGTGTACTTGGGTGCATCGTGATATGCCTGGCTTCGTGGTGTGCACGATCCGTTTCGTAGTGGGCGCTGCTGGCTCGTTCTCTGTGTCCAGCACATCCGCATTTCCCTGAATCATCACAATGTGCATTTAAGGTACACTTTTAATCTAATGCTCACCTGCCACCTTACAGTGTAAGCCAGTCGGATAAAATATAACATATCCTTGATGAACGTTGGACAGTGACAGAAAAATCAGAGAAAACTCCATGAATCTGACCACATTACAATATGGTCGGCACGTTCAACAAGACACGGGCGAGGAAAAACATTGTGGCTATCCGCTATCTTTTTTCCTCGCATGCGTTCCGGCGCGATATTCAGTGTCATAACAATTCCCAATCACGGGTCGCTGGACCAAGTTGGCTTTTAATCACACCAAGGCTTTGACACTGTGGCGACCGCGTTGATTGCTGCTGTCGTGGTATCTCCAACTTCTCGGGGCTAGATTTCCCTGCTTTTTTTCTCGCAGACTTGATAAAAAACACCGTTCCCAGCAAGCACCTTGACAATGGACCGAAATGGAGAATGGCCGATTCCCATCGTGTGGCCATGTGTTCATGTACCGGGCATTGAACTGAACTGTATCGACGAGTCTCTAATAACGAATGGACATTGCACATCTCGACACAAAATTGCCACCCATCTTGATAGTTCTGGAGATGATGGGCCATACGAAAGGTACCATACCCCCAGTCGTACCCACGCTCCACCAGTCCTGGAGGTGGGTGGGGCGTACGACAGATACATTACCTTTGCTACATCAATTTCCGCTTCACTACATGCTGCCCGGGTCCCGTGAGCCATCGGAAGAGGACGTTCCTTACCCCGACCCACCTAATACGTCCTCAGCTAAGGAAGAACCATACACTGACGAGAAACCCACCTGTCACTAATCCTCTAACGGGTCCGGCAAGAACGGCCTATATTATTACCAGGGTAGTGCAGGACACCTCTGTGAAGAACACAGTGTTGTGCTATGTTATGTTGTGTTATGTCGTGACATTCGCCAAAGCCGCACGTCTCGATATTGCTCTCACGTCTGAGCCAGCAGTTGACAGTTAGGAGACGTCTCTTACCACGGCTGCTGGGTGAGTTTGGTGAGGGCCTGAGTCAGCAGCTGACAGTCAGCAGACGTCTCTTACCACGGCTGCTGGGCGAGTTTGGTGGACGCCTGAGCCAGCAGCTGACAGTCAGCAGACGTCTCTTACCACAGCTGCTGGGCGAGTTTGGTGAGGGCCTGAGCCAGCAGACGTCTCTTACAACGGCTGCTGGGTAAGTTTTGTGGACGTTTGAGCCAGCAGTCTCTTACCACGGCTGCTGGGCGAGTTTGGTGGACGCCTGAACAAAACTGACAGTCAGCAGATGTCTCCTACCATGGCTGCTGGGTGAGTTTGGTGGGCGCCTGGGTCAGGAGTTGACAGGCTGTCAGCAGACGTCTCTTACCACGGCTGCTGGGCCAGTTTGGTGGACGCCTGAGCCAGCAGTTGACAGGCAGCAGACGTCTCTTACCACGGCTATTGAGTGAGTTTGGTGGACGCCTGAACCAGCAGCTGACAGTCAGCAGACGTCTCTTACCACGGCTGCTGGGCCAGTTTGGTGGACGCCTGAGCCAGAAGTTGACAGTCAGCAGACGTCTCTTACCACGGCTATTGGGTAAGTTTGGTGGACGCCTGAACCAGCAGCTGACAGTCAGCAGACGTTTCTTACCACGGCTGCTGGGTGAGTTCAGTGGACGCCTGAGCCAGCAGCTGACAGTCAGCAGACATCTCTTACCATGGCTGCTGGGCGAGTTTGGTGAGCGCCTCCAGGGTGTTGATGAACTCGCAGTCGGCCGGCAGGCTGGTGCGGTCGTCCACCACGAACGTCTGTACAACAGACTCGACAGGTCGGCCCGGCACACGTGACGACCGGCGGACAATCACACCAGCTCGTGACGCAAGGGTGGACTGTGTCACGTGAGCACAGCTAGCGGCACCAGCTGGCGATTCGTCACACCGCGCAATGGAAACCAGGTCACACAACGTGACGGAGACGGTGCCACAGCACGTGATGAAGATGCTGCCACATCACGTGGCGATGACGGGGCCTCAAGACGCGATAAGGACGGGACGTGAAGACGTGACCAAAACGGAACCTGAAGGCATAATAAAGGAGGTGCCTGAAGACGTGCTAAAGACAGGACCTGAAGACGGCGTGAAGACGAATCACATCACGTGATATGTTTGATCACATGACAATGGATCTCGACACGTAAGGCTTAGGCCACGTTCGTTTCGTGTACTCAGCCATCGCAGTGCGTGAGGGGGTGGGGGGTGGAACAACTCGATCCCATGATTTTCGGAGGGAACCCCTGAACCGCTCATTTATCGCTTTTGAATTTGACGTACCTTCCATCATTCCTTTGTGCATATTTCATAAAACTGCGTTCCATGCCCTTAACCCGTCCCGTCTCGAGGGGGGGGGGGTCTTCAACTGCCCCCTCATGTTTTTCGCGGATAGCGGACGAACAGCGCAACAGCGCGCCCAAATTTGGCATACCTTTTCCAACATCAATTTGACATGCAGATTCAAAATTTATAGGGCAGGCCATCTGGCGTCAACGAGTTATTCAAGGTCAAGTGAGGTTACCTCCAAAAAAGTTCAACCAGTCGTCACGCTTTAACGGATACAGATATTTTAATGAAACTTTCAGCATTTGCTTATCTTTACGGATGCAACAAAACGTACGAGTTGAATTTTTCTCTTTTTTCGCTTTTGGCTACATATAAGTTTTGCGTATTTGCTATCTTGCAGTTCAAACAGGATTCTGGCTAAAGTAAGCATTTTTTATTAGGGCAAGTTGACTTCGAACAACGTTTTTCGGCCTGCTCTACACATTGGGGAAGAAAAATTAAAGAAAACTTGAAAACTCAAAATTGTGAAATTTCAATTTTTCTTTGGGGGGGGGCAAACAAAATTATAGCCCTGGTCGATTTCGCTGTCCTTTTCTCATTCGAAATAAATTTTGTTTTCTCATATATCCCAAAATGAACTTCCCAGAGGAAAAAATATAATGTAAGTCGTGAAAAGTCGTGAAAATCTAGCCCCCTGGTGTCGTCACTTTTGGTTTTTTTAGGGATGGGCCCGGACCCTACTCGTCCAGCGCTTCCCGATGACACCTTTTTCGTTTTCGTGCGATGCTTAGTTTGGATTTTAGAGGGGTCTTCAACCGCCCCCCCGAGACGGGGTGTTAGGATTTGACCGGAAAGACGGCGCGGGTTAAGATACCACAGACATAATCGTATATTACCAGGACACGATCTCGTCTCAATGCAGTTTCTGAATGCACCTTGAAACCATTCTTCGTAAACAAACCGCACAAGATACAGTGATAATTAAAATATGGGAGTATAGACAAATGTGACCGCAGATGAGGCCCACAGGTGAACTAAAGGGCTGAACTAGAGAAATACTCCCTCCCCCACAACTTTCTAACCATTGACTATTCTCTTCAAGATGCGGAATGTATGTTCTGGAAAATTATCTTCTCCAGAGTATGCAAAGTTCAGTCATTATCATGTCAGGTCACTTGGACATAACCTTACAACATTCAAACGTACATATTTTTCAGGCGCTCTGGGGGCTAACATACGGATTACTGGGGAACACAAACGGCACAAACAAGGTTTACGGGAAACCCAAACCGTGCAATTTTATGCGACTGACATCAAATTATTCAACGTGCAGTAGTGCCGTAACACAGTCTAATTGCTGTAGAACATCACATGCATAGCCGAATTTGTACCGACCAAACGGCGCCCGGGCAGCCAGGTTAAACGATTGCTGTAGCTGAGCGGTGAAGTGACAGCTAGTCATATCCAACATTCAAATGCAGTAGCGAATCTAACTGAGATAACCAGGGAGCTCTTTGTGTAAGTAGACCGAGGAGCAAAATATGCTTGGCATTGAGCGGAACAAACAACATACACACAAAACGCCTCGACTATGCTTTATCTGACGTCCCCAAGGTCAACGATAAGATCAAACTTGCTCGAATGCCTACACCTAACTTCACAACAATGAAAATATTCCTTCATTAACCTATATATTATCCCTCATTAGAATAGCGATGAACGATTCAGCAATTTGAGCAAGTCATCGTCCATCTGCATGGAATAACAACTCTATGGCACCGTGCAGTGATGATAATTCTATGCTGGAAGACGCCCGAGTACAATGGGTCAAGCAAATTACTTAGCGAGCGCAAGCATACATCAGTCGGCGTCGGGATCCAGCATTGGTGTGCCGTCAGCACAGCAAACATCACGACACCCCCCCCCCCACCTACCCCTCAAATTAGTGTGTCGTCGGCACAACACATGACGACATACCCCGAAACCAGCACTCACTCAGTTCAGCAGTCTAAAATCTTTCCATCAAAATCAGCTACACATTCCCAGCATATGCTGACCACAACTTTCTCTGCGTACATTTATCTTTCCATAGCATTGTATTTTTCATTGTATTCACAAATTATTCTTTGCTAGGTCAGATGCGGGGAGGGCTCTTGAGAACCTCCTTAAGTTTGTCCAGGATATCAGGATAGATGAGGCTTCAGCGCCGTCTAAACCGTGCAACATGTTATTGGATCCTCCTACTCCATCCAATAAGACGAGGGTGGATCTACCGGCTAGACCCGGGAATGCCATTTCAGCTTCCATGATTATTCTCGACATCCCTCCGGCATGCCATCAGCTACTTCAGCTCAGCCGACTCAGCTCCGCTCACCTGCAGTAGCTGCAGAGTCAGTGGCAACAGGTTGAACGCGCCCGCCTCGATGGCGCGCGCCAGCTGGGCGTCCAGCTGTGGAATGGAGACGAGTCGCGCGCGCACCAGCGCGTCCACCGCCTCCACGTTGAGGCGCACGTCCTCCCGGCACTCCATCAGAAAGCTGCGGCACACGACCGGCGGTACAGTCAACTGGACTGCTCAGCAGCTCCTCGAAACACAACCACAAGGCAAAGAAATAGACACGGAGACTTGGCGCGAACAATATCAAGGCCAGTGAGCTTCTGGACACAGTTGGCCTTTATTCAAGGTGACGAAGCGGGACCACCCACTCAGGATACGTCCCAGACCAGACCGCGACACGATGAAGTCAACCCAGCGTGATACTACCACCAAGAGAAGGCACCACACACGGCAATAGTATGGGTGCTGTATGACCAACGCAGTCGATGCGCCCGAAAGCCCAAATAACCAACCAACCACGGAAATAGTACAGCAACTCAGCCTCATACTACCAACAGTAGGCACCACGCACGGGAATAGTACAGCAACACAGCGTGATACTACCACCGACAGTAGGCACCACACACGGCGATAGTACAGCAACCCAGCGTGATACTACCACCAACAGTAGGCACCACGCACGCCAATAGTGCAGCAACACAGCGTGATACTACCACCGACAGTAGGCACCACACGTGGCAATTGTACAGCAACCCAGCATCATACTACCACCAACAGTAGGCACCACACACAGCAATAATACAGCAACCCAGCATGATACTACCACCAGCAGTATGCACCACATACTGGAATAGTACAGCAACCCGAGGTTAATTTTGCCCGCGGACGCGCGACACCCACCTGGTCACGTGCTTCTGAACTTACTGGGGCCCGTACGGCGCGCGGCACCCACATGGTCACGTGCATCTGAACTTACTGGGGCCCGTATGGCGCGCAGCCCTCACCTGGTCACGTGCTTCTGAACCCACTGGAGGCCGTAGGCGCGCGGGTCCTGCAGGACCCGCGCAGGGCGCGCAACCCTCACCTGGTCACGTGCTTCTGAACCCACTGGGGGCCGTAGGCGCGCGGGTCCCGCAGGGCGCGCAGCACTCACCTGGTCACGTGCTTCTGAACCCACTGGGGGCCGTAGGCGCGCGGGTCCTGCAGGGCGCGCAGCACCAGCAGGTGGCCGTCGCGGAAGCGCAGCGACATCTCGGGGTCGGCTGGCAGCTGCGACATGTACTCCAGTAGGCCGTCCACCGCCTGCGCGACACACACAGCGGCGTCAGCGGCGCACACCTGCCGGCTGCCGGCTGGAGGCCCGGCTGTACCCGGATCACTATTGCCCCTCGCAGCCCCTACGGCAGGTGCCTTCGCAGCTGTGTGGGTTCAGACAAAATAAAATGACTGGTGAAGGCGCTGTGAGCTGCACGACCGACACAGGTGATGCGTCCCTAAACCCTAATAACCAACCGACTGGCGAAGAGGTGTCAGGGGGTGTACGTCTGTCCATTGCCCTAACAGCCAAACGCACGGTGATATGTGAAGAAAACATGACGGTGGCTCCACCCACCCAAAATGTAGGTGGTTGAGTAACTTATGGTCGGTATAAAGTCACAATGCTTAGTTTTTCGTGTAGCGCCACCCACCTGAGGGCGGAGGACAATAATGGAACACCGGGAACATTTGAGAGAGGCAAGCATCAAACATCTACAGCCAGATTTCACGGCGATCGCCCCGAGAGGACTAATACAAACCGAGGTCTGTATATCTCGAGCATCAGGGGACACTAGAACCAACCACTGAAATATCCTGGAACATGGGGAGGGGGAAGGAACATCACAATTTTGAATCACGTCACGTCAGCAGCCAACACCAGCTCGCGAGCACGCGCAGTATGCCACTCAGCACCACGCCATGTCACCAGCCAATACCAGCTCGCCACGTGCAGTATGCCACCCAGCACCACGCCATGTCACCAGCCAACACCAGCTCGTCACGTGCAGTATGCCACCCAGCACCACGCCATGTCACCAGCCAACACCAGCTCGTCACGCGCAGTGTGCCACCCAGCATCACGCCATGTCACCAGCCAACACCAGCTCGTCACGCGCAGTGTGCCACCCAGCATCACGCCATGTCACCAGCCAACACCAGCTCGTCACGCGCAGTGTGCCACTCAGCACCACGCCATGTCACCAGCCAACACCAGCTCGTCACGTGCAGTATGCCACCCAGCACCACGCCATGTCACCAGCCAACACCAGCTCGTCACGCGCAGTGTGCCACCCAGCATCACGCCATGTCACCAGCCAACACCAGCTCGCGAGCACGCGCAGTGTGCCACTCAGCACCACGTCACGTCACCAGCCAACACCAGCTCGTCACGCGCAGTATGCCACTCAGCACCACGCCATGTCACCAGCCAACACCAGCTCGCGAGCACGCGCAGTGTGCCACTCAGCACCACGTCACGTCACCAGCCAACACCAGCTCGTCACGCGCAGTATGCCACTCAGCACCACGCCATGTCACCAGCCAACACCAGCTCGTCACGTGCAGTATGCCACCCAGCACCACGCCATGTCACCAGCCAACACCAGCTCGTCACGTGCAGTATGCCACCCAGCACCACGCCATGTCACCAGCCAACACCAGCTCGTCACGCGCAGTGTGCCACTCAGCACCACGCCATGTCACCAGCCAACACCAGCTCGTCACGCGCAGTATGCCACTCACCACTTTGACCAGGTGCACGTGCGTGTTGGCATCGCGTGTGGTAGCGCTCAGTGCCACGTCCTTGGCGAGTCGGGCGAGCGCCTGCACCTGCGGCGACGCGGCGGCGGCCGGGTGCATGCTTTGCACGGCCGCCTGCAGCTCCTGCGCCAGCTTGTCCAGCAAGATGGCCAGGTCGTCGCCGGCTGGCGGTGCCGCGGCCAGAGCCAGCGGCGGCGGCGGCTGCGACGGCCGCAGCGGCAGCGGCGGCTGCGGCCCCACCACCGCGGTCAGACGCGGCGACCGACGGATGGACGGACCAACTAGAACATGTATCCTATACTCCTCGCATCAGATCATTCCCTACTGGAGTGCTGGTGTCCTTCTCATCACTGGCAGGTGTCGCCACTATAGCTTATCTACTTGTTAGATCGGGTGTACGATTGCTCCACCCCTGTTAGTCTTTCTAATTCAGGGTAAAAATAACCACTCGGAAGTGGGTAGCCCCACGACGTCACACACAACACAATGTCACCGAGGACACATTCTCACCACAACAGAGGGTCCAACCCGTCACGGCCACAATGGACGCCTCTCCGCATGACCAGAGCACCGTTCCCAACAGCCCCCTGCTGCAGATGAGTCCCAGCAGCCCCCTGCTGCAGATGAGCCACGCCGTTCCCAACAGGCCCCTGCTGCGGATGAGTCCCAACAGCCCCCTGCTGCAGATGAGCCGCACCGTTCCCAACAGCCCCCTGCTGCAGATGAGCCGCACTGTTCCCAACAGCCCCCTGCTGCAGATGAGCCGCACTGTTCCCAACAGCCCCCTGCTGCAGATGAGCCACGCCGTTCCCAACAGGCCCCTGCTGCGGATGAGTCCCAACAGCCCCCTGCTGCAGATGAGCCGCACTGTTCCCAACAGCCCCCTGCTGCAGATGAGCCGCACTGTTCCCAACAGCCCCCTGCTGCAGATGAGCCGCACTGTTCCCAACAGCCCCCTGCTGCGGATAAGCCGCACTGTTCCCAACAGCCCCCTGCTGCAGATGAGCCGCACTGTTCCCAACAGCCCCCTGCTGCGGATAAGCCGCACCGTTCCCAACAGCCCCCTGCTGCGGATGTGCCGCACCGTTCCCAACAGGCCCCTGCTGCGGATGAGCCGCACCGTTCCCAACAGCCCCCTGCTGCGGATGTGCCGCACCGTTCCCAACAGGCCCCTGCTGCAGATGAGCCGCACTGTTCCCAACAGCCCCCTGCTGCGGATGAGCCGCACCGTTCCCAACAGCCCCCTGCTGCGGATGAGCCGCACCGTTCCCAACAGCCCCCTGCTGCAGATGAGCCGCACCGTTCCCAACAGCCCCCTGCTGCGGATGAGCCGCACCGTTCCCAACAGCCCCCTGCTGCGGATGAGCCGCACCGTTCCCAACAGCCCCCTGCTGCGGATGAGCCGCACCGTTCCCAACAGCCCCCTGCTGCGGATGAGCCGCACCGTTCCCAACAGGCCCCTGCTGCGGATGAGTCCCAACAGGCCCCTGCTGCGGATGAGCCGCACCGTTCCCAACAGCCCCCTGCTGCGGATGAGCCGCACCGTTCCCAACAGCCCCCTGCTGCGGATGAGCCGCACCGTTCCCAACAGCCCCCTGCTGCGGATGAGTCCCAACAGGCCCCTGCTGCGGATGAGTCCCAACAGGCCCCTGCTGCAGATGAGTCCCAACAGGCCCCTGCTGCGGATGAGTCCCAACAGGCCCCTGCTGCGGATGAGCCGTGCTCACCATGGCCGGCGCCGGCACGCTGATGGGCGGCCCGCTGTCTCCCGTCACGGCGAAGCCGGGCACCGAGCGCGCGAACTGCTCGAACACGGCCGCCTGCTGCGGCGTCAGCGCCGACAGCCGGATCGCCTCGGGCATGCGCGACTCCTGGTAGGCCTGCACCTGCGGGTCGGCGTAGCGGCGGCCCTCGGCGCGCGCCTGCTTCCTGCTCTCGTACTCCTGCCGGCCATGCCATGCAGCCGCGGTTGGGCTACGCCGACAACGGGCCAGAGCCAGACGTTCCCACAGCCGGCCGCCTCAGCTACGCCGCGGGAGACGCACGCACGCGCGCGCGCACACGCACACACACTAACACACACAATCGGTAGTTATATATTCTCGCACCACATATTCACTATAGCAGAGAAGGCCATGTATACACAATTGCCATCAAAGCATGTTTTATCCCTGCATTTTGGAACTACAGCGCAATTAATAACTTGACGTCAGTCGCATAAGATTGCACGGTTTGGATTTTCCATTTACCGTGGATGTGCCATTTTTACTCCCAAATAGACCATATGTTAGGCCCCAGAGCGCCTGAAATGTATGCACGTTTCAGTTTTGTAAGGTTATGTCCCAGTGACCTGACCTGACAATGATTTTGAACATGACACGCTCTTAGAGAAGATAACTTTCTATATCAAGAAGACCAAATAGTTTTGAAAATAAGAATAAATATTTAGAAAGTTGTGCGCTAGGAAACATTTTTTGTAGCTCAACCCTTTAGTTCACCAATGGGCCATATCTGAGGTCACATTTTGTATTTTTGTATTTTCTGTGATCACTTGTCTTTACTCCCATGCTCCACCTTTGGCAACATGTCCAAATGGGAAGAGCTTTCTGAAAGCAAAAACCCATGGGAAACAGTCACATATGTACCCGACATAGCTTACAATTTGCTTCCATAGCCTGCAGCATTTGCATCTTAGACTTCTAGGCTCAGGATTGTGTAAAGCAACTGTGGTCATTCGAATCCTCTATTTTCAGAGCATTGGCATACTACAGAGAATTGTATCGCGTAATTGCATTTGAAATGTTAATACAAAATAAATATTTTAGTTACATTTTTGGTCACATACAGTGCATATTTATTTCCATCGCACCCTCTACTGAAAACTAGGCTGTTCTTTTCTCTTAGTAGTACAGGTTCGAGTGGTTGAGTCGTGATACGAACCTGGGCCAGCCGCTTGTCGACCTCCACAATAGCTTTCTCGACGGCCGTCTTCTGGATGAAGCAGCACGCCAACTGAACGTTGTCCGCTGCTATCCTGGTAGCCGTCTGCTCCATGTACTCCTTCTGCTGCTGGGTGGCCGACTGCGCACATGTGGCAAGTCAAGTCAGGTCAGGTCAGGTCAGGTCAGGTGCACTGTGTGGGCGCCGACGGGTTCGACAGCGCGCCACGCTCACACGTATACTTTCTGTGGGTACAGAACGGCAACTCGCCGGCCCCCTCTCGCCGTGGGACGGGCCCGCTCCGTCGGGGTGAGGGTTCTCGCATGTGCGCGACAGCGACGCACACCACGCACCTGGCCTGCGCGCAACTCACCCTTCCGTCCCAGTTCCGACAGTGGGAGGGCATTACGCCACCTTCAGCATACACATGGTGGTGGGGGTGGAGACCATTACAGACGTCTCCATCACAGCACGGCAACGACATTGTTGCAGGAGGCGATCAGAGTAGGATCGCAGCAGCATGACTGCCCTCTGTCTCTGACTGTGAGGTAGATTCTGAGCACCGGCGACTGTGGAGGGGATCAGGGTACCAGCGACTGTAGGGGCGGGATCAGGGTACCAGCGACTGTAGGGGGCAGGATCAGGGCACCAGCGACTGTAGGGGCGGGATCAGGGTACCAGCGACTGTAGGGGCGGGATCAGGCCACCAGCGACTGTAGGGGCGGGATCAGGGTACCAGCGACTGTAGGGGTGGGATCAGGGCATCAGCAACTGAGCGGAGGTCAGCCACTGGCCGGCGGGTAGTGATCAGGAGCAGGGTCGGCAGGTCGGTGACCTGCTGGTGACGCCGGCCACTGACCCGGACGGTAGCCAGCAGCGCTGCCTTCACGTTGGTGCTGATGGAGAGCGACAGGTGGTCACGGCAGTTGATGAGCGTCAGACCGGCCGTCAGACTCATCACCATCTGGTGGGCGGCCGTGCGCATCTTGGTCTCGTCGCCGTCCAGCGCCAGGTCCTTCTTCACCACCTGCTCTACCGTGTTCACCGCCAGCTGCCAGAGGCGCGGGGTCGGTCAGACCATGTCACGGCCGGTCAGACCAGGTCATGACCGGTCAGACCAGGTCACGGCCGGTCAGACCAGGTCACGGCCGGTCAGACCAGGTCACGGTCTGTCAGACCAGGTCACGACCGGTCAGACCAGGTCACGGTCTGTCAAGCCAGGTCAGACCAGGTCATGACCGGTCAGACCAGGTCATGACCGGTCAGACCAGGTCATGGCCGGTCAGACCAGGTCACGGTCTGTCAGACCAGGTCATGACCGGTCAGACCAGGTCATGACCGGTCAGACCAGGTCATGACCGGTCAGACCAGGTCACGGCCGGTCAGACCAGGTCACGGTCTGTCAGACGCAGCTGTGCAGGCCACGACAAGCCAGACATGGCACGAGAAGCCAGAGGCGTTACTTGGTGTCACGAGTTGGTCAGTTCAGCTGCAATGACTGCAGGTAATGATGGGCCAAAGATAGCCCAGAATGAACCTGTGGCCGAAATGGTGAGATTTATAGGAAGCATGCAGGCTGACACAAGCCAAAACTTTACTTGAGTATAATGACACCCAAGAGAGGGTAGAGGACACAGGGAGAGTATCAGGCAGCATTATAATCAGATCACGTTAGGCGAGTCAGTGTGACCACAACAAGCAAGATACATGTCAAAGAAGTCAGCACGACAGAGGCGGTGACGAGATGGGTTGAAACGGTCGGAAGAGCGAGAGCACAAAAGGATCAGCACCAGCAGTAGGGCAGCCTTACCACCTCGGCGGCACTGTCAGCTAATGGATCTGTTTCAGGCGCGGGAGCCCCTTGGCTAAGTCTAACCCCGGGCGGGCCTTCCCCCGGTCGGCTCCTACCCAGGCAATGGCAACACCTGGGGAGTTTTGGTCGTGGCACGGGATTGGTTGGTTGGCTATTTGGGCTTCGGGCGCATCGACTGCGTTGGTCATACAGCGCCTATCGTGGCACGGGATTAACGCTGCCCGACCAGCGCCGGCATCATCGGGTTTACAGTGCTGATCCACCTGTAGACAGACCCTTCGGTGTCGTGGCATGTTCAGAGAGCACAGCCTCGCCTCGTCAATTGGTGTCGTAGGGTGTACCGACCACTCCGGCCACTTTGCGCCCACTGACTAGCTCGTGAGTAATCAGCCCTGCAGTTGGGTAAGCTGCGCTACATTAGCCAGTCTGCGATTGGCTGTTGGTGACCGACCTTGCAGTTCCTCTCGACAGCTCGTGGAAGCCAGTCCTGGACGGTTCGCTCCACGGCCGGTCGTACCATCTGCTTCAGCTGAGGGTTGGTCTGGAAGAGTGGCAACTGTGGACAACATTACAGTCCAGTACACGACAGACAGGTACACCACAAACGGATACACCACAGACGGGTACACCACATACAGACACAACACAGACAGGTACATCACATACAGATACAACACAGACAGGTACACCATACATATATTCCACAGACAGATACACTACGGACAGGAACACCAACGACAGATACACCACAGACAGATATACCACAGACAGATACACCACATACAGATACACCACAGAGAGATGCAGCACAGACAGATACACCACACACAGATACACCACAGACATGTACACCACAGACATGTACACCACAGACATGTACACCACAGACATGTACATCACAATCAGATGCACCATAGACAGGCACACTGCAGACATATACAGCGCAGACAGGCTCACCAAGGACATGTCACAACAAACAGGCACACCAAGGACAGATCCACTAGACAGATACACCACATACATGTACACCACAGACAGATACACCACATACACATACCAGTCATGTACATCACATACATGTACACCACAGGCAAATACATCAAAATCAGATGCACCATAGACATGTACACTACAGACAGATATGCCACATACATGTACACCACAGACAGATACACCACATACCAGTCATGTGCATCACATACATGTACACCACAGGCAGATACACCACATACCAGTCATGTGCATCACATACATGTACACCACAGACAGATACACCACATACCAGTCATGTGCATCACATACATGTACACCACAGGCAGATACATCAAAATCAGATGCACCATAGACATGTACACCACAGACAGATACGCCACAGACATGTACACCACAGACAGGCACACCAATAGCAGACACACCACAGACATACATGACGGACAGATATACCACAGACAGGTACAACACTATCAGGTGTATCACAGCCAAGTGTGGACAAATTCGCACTGCTGGACGTCAGAATGTAAATAAAGCACTCTTCTGGAATCATTTCGGCGAATGAAAATGGAGTCGCCTTCCGGCGACTTCTGACCTAGGAAAGGTTCCAAATTCCGACTTTGTTGACAATATCCCTCATAATATGAAAGTTATCAGCGTGAATTGCACTTACATCCTTGTCTCGACCGCGAGGATCACCAATCTGGACATACTGCTACAGCCGGGCATGCCATGGTCGGGTACACAACGATCAGGCACACCACATTCAGGAACACCACAACCATGTACACAACAGCCAGGTGCACCACAGTCATGCACACTACAGTAAAGCATACCAGTCAGGAAAACCGGTGAGGCACATCACAGTGAGGCACAGTGTCAGCAGGTACTCCTGCCAAGTACACAATGCAATAGTCAGGCACACCACAATCAGACACAGATCAGGTACACCAGTCAGGTACAGTGCCAGCAGGTGCACCAGCTAGGTACACAACACAAAAGTCAGACACACTACAGTCAAGAAGCAAGACCTTCAGAGCGGAGAGCAGCCGAAACACAGCACACAATTGATGTAAAGCTCAGACCAGGGGAGACGAAAGTTACGGTGGCCAGCCGGGCGCAGCGTCGACGTCAACGAAACACTACAGAAACGATGGATAGCAGGATCAGTCTATATAGCACACTCGGCGACCATATCAGTACCACGTCATCGATCGCGTGTCGTATGAACTTCCTTGTGCGTCGGCGTACTGCGCTTGTGTCAAGACAGCCCTTGAGCGTGGGAAGGGACATGAAGGACGTTGCATAGCTACTGCAGATAATATATTCGTAAGACATCACAGGACCCTCAAGCCCTCATGGAACAGAATGAAGAAACGAAACTGAATTTCCTAATCAGCCGTAATATCGGGAGAAGGGGACCATATCACCGATTGACGCTAATGCGCGAATGGGTCAACAATAAATGGACACAAGATACTACGATGATTTGCCATCACAGGTTTTTACCTCAGTGACCTGCAATTGATAACATGCTCGAGATTCCACCACATTCTGCACCGGGCCAGTCACGGGTTCGGAACTCGGCGTGCGTGACGAGCAGCGCTAGCGGCGACTGACCGTGACGCTGATGGTTATGTGCGGCCCCAGGCCGGCGACTGACCGTGACGCTGATGGTACTGCCCGGCAACTGACCGTGACGCTGATGGTTATGTGCGGCGCCAGGCCGGCGACTGACCGTGACGCTGATGGTAATGTGCGGCGACTGACCGTGACGCTGATGGTACTGCCCGGCGACTGACCGTGACGCTGATGGTAATGTGCGGCGACGTGACGCTGATGGTACTGCCCGGCAACTGACCGTGACGCTGATGGTTATGTGCGGCGACCCAGCTGCGGCGACTGACCGTGACGCTGATGGTACTGCCCGGCGACTGACCGTGACGCTGATGGTTATGTGCGGCGACTGACCGTGACGCTGATGGTAATGTGCGGCGACTGACCGTGACGCTGATGGTACTGCCCGGCAACTGACCGTGACGCTGATGGTTATGTGCGGCGCCAGGCCGGCGACTGACCGTGACGCTGATGGTAATGTGCGGCGACTGACCGTGACGCTGATGGTACTGCTCGGCGACTGACCGTGACACTGATGGTTATGTGCGGCGACTGACCGTGACGCTGATGGTAATGTGCGGCGACTGACCGTGACGCTGATGGTACTGCCCGGCGACTGACCGTGACGCTGATGGTTATGTGCGGCGCCAGGCCGGCGACTGACCGTGACGCTGATGGTAATGTGCGGCGACTGACCGTGACGCTGATGGTACTGCCCGGCGACTGACCGTGACGCTGATGGTAATGTGCGGCGACTGACCGTGACGCTGATGGTAATGTGCGGCGACTGACCGTGACGCTGATGGTACTGCCCGGCGACTGACCGTGACGCTGATGGTAATGTGCGGCGACTGACCGTGACGCTGATGGTAATGTGCGGCGACTGACCGTGACGCTGATGGTAATGTGCGGCGACTGACCGTGACGCTGATGGTACTGCCCGGCGACTGACCGTGACGCTGATGGTAATGTGCGGCGACTGACCGTGACGCTGATGGTACTGCCGGCGATGAGTGCTATGTATCGGCGACTGACCGTGACGCTGATGCGGTAATCGCTCTGACCGTGACGCTGATGGTTATGTGCGGCGCCAGGCCGGCGACTGACCGTGACGCTGATGGTAATGCGGCGACTGACCGTGACGCTGATGGTACTGCGCGGCGACTGACCGTGACGCTGATGGTAATGTGCGGCGACTGACCGTGACGCTGATGGTACTGCCCGGCGACTGACCGTGACGCTGATGGTTATGTGCGGCGCCAGGCCGGCGACTGACCGTGACGCTGATGGTACTGCCCGGCGACTGACCGTGACGCTGATGGTAATGTGCGGCGACTGACCGTGACGCTGATGGTACTGCCCGGCAACTGACCGTGACGCTGATGGTACTGACTCCGTGACGCTGATGTACTGCGGGCGCTGATGGTTATGTGCGGCCAGCCGCGACTGACCGTGACGCTGATGGTATGGGCCGTGCGACTGACCGTGACGCTGATGGTAATGTGCGGCGACTGACCGTGACGCTGATGGTAATGTGGCGCGGCGACTGACCGTGACGCTGATGGTACGGCCCGGCGACTGACCGTGACGCTGATGGTGATGTGCGGCGACTGACCGTGACGCTGATGGTTATGTGTGGCCCCAGGCCGGCGACTGACCGTGACGCTGATGGTAATGTGCGGCGACTGACCGTGACGCTGATGGTACTGCCCGGCGACTGACCGTGCCGCTGATGGTAATGTGCGGCGACTGACCGTGACGCTGATGGTTATGTGCGGCGCCAGGCCGGCGACTGACCGTGACGCTGATGGTAATGTGCGGCGACTGACCGTGACGCTGATGGTTATGTGCGGCGCCAGGCGGCGGCGACTGACCGTGACGCTGATGGTACTGCTCGGCGACTGACCGTGACGCTGATGGTAATGTGCGGCGACTGAACGTGACGCTGATGGTAATGTGCGGCGGGCCGGCGACTGACCGTGACGCTGATGGTACTGCCCGGCGACTGACCGTGACGCTGATGGTACTGCGCGGCGACTGACCGTGACGCTGATGGTACTGCCCGGCGACTGACCGTGACGCTGATGGTTATGTGCGGCGCCAGGCCGGCGACTGACCGTGACGCTGATGGTAATGTGCGGCGACTGACCGTGACGCTGATGGTAATGTGCGGCGCCAGGCCGGCGACTGACCGTGACGCTGATGGTACTGCTCGGCGACTGACCGTGACGCTGATGGTGATGTGCGGCGCCAGGCCGGCGACTGACCGTGACGCTGATGGTAATGTGCGGCGACTGACCGTGACGCTGATGGTTATGTGCGGCGCCAGGCCGGCGACTGACCGTGACGCTGATGGTACTGCCCGGCGACTGACCGTGACGCTGATGGTAATGCTCGGCGACTGACCGTGACGCTGATGGTGATGTGCGGCGACTGAACGTGACGCTGATGGTTATGTGCGGCCCCAGGCCTGCGACTGACCGTGACGCTGATGGTGATGTGCGGCGACTGACCGTGACGCTGATGGTTATGTGCGGCCCCAGGCCGGCGACTGACCGTGACGCTGATGGTAATGTGCGGCGACTGACCGTGACGCTGATGGTACTGCCCGGCGACTGACCGTGACGCTGATGGTTATGTGCGGCGCCAGGCCGGCGATGCTGCTGGTGTTGATGTCGCCGAATGCGAAGCGCGGCAGTGCCGACACGGCCGGCGGCTCGGCCACGGCCACGGCGCCGGCGGCGGCCGACGAGGCCGAGCCCGCTGCCGAGCTGGAGGCCGAGACGGCGGCCGTGCCGGCGGCGGCTGTGGAGGGCGGCGGCTCCAGCTCGGGCACGGCCGGCGTGGGCGGCACCGGCACGCTCGGCCGCTTCAGCTGGACGGGCAGCCGCTGTAGCCGCAGCGGGTCGTTGAGGCACTGACTGGGTGTCAGCTCCTGCAGACCAACCAGCCACGTCAGAGGCAACAGGCATAGCACCATCATCACTCAGCCAACATTGGCCACTCGACCATCGCAAACCCAGCACTGACCTTACAAACAACGGTAATCAGGCATTCATCACTCAAACGCTTGGTTTGTCGTATCATTACCAGCTTCTGCGCTGCCGACGCCATTGCCATTGTCGTCTAACAACATCGGTGGATGTTCGGCATTGCAAATTGATCTACAAAGCCAAAAATACCACCATATTGCTGGAAAACCACAGCTGCTTATTTGGGCTTTAGGGCACGTCGACTGCATTTGCCATGCAACGGGCGGGACTTCATCCGAAGGATTTCACATGATTCAGGTTCATTCCAGGATTTCATTTCTTGGGAAGTATGATGACATGTAATTCATGATGAGACAAATCCGACAAATACACATACACCAACGTAAGTTATCAAAAACAACTGACCTAAGCATAGCTAATCTTCGATATTCTCGTCGGAAATTTGCGGAACATACCATGTGTTTCCATCATGTCCAACAGGTTTATATCAACTAGTATATACTCGTACAAAAATACACATTCTGTATAAAACATCTATACTAAATAGGAGATCTGATGCATCACATTACCATGTGGTACATTTGAGAGCCAGCTGTGTGAGGAGCATCAGACGTACACGAGATACGTCAGAGAAGCAATTGTGTGACACCGCGCGACCATGGGCGTTACTCACGTTCACGTCGAGAGAGAGAGTCTTGCAGAGCACCTCCACCTCGAACTTGAGGTTGAGTTTGAGATCGCGCTCCTGGTGCAGCTCGGCCAGCAGGTTCATCAGCCCCAGCGTCCACGGGTTGGGTGGCTTGAAGATCTGCATAGCAGGCGGTACAGTACGGTCGCAGCACGACTGGTGAAGCGACTCTCACCGCTGGCCACCGTCCGCGGCCGCGGCACAGACAGGTTATGGCACATGCGGTCAGTCCGTCCGGGAGCTGAACTTGTCAACATACGACTCGTGTCTGGCGAGGGACGGCATGGCGGAGCGATGGAGACCAGTACAACACTAGCGCCAGTGAGGAGTAAGCACTACCCAAGTCCGCGCATACGCACACCTACCAAAACTGACGCACGAAAAATGTGTCCAGAGCTGAGACAAAAGAATGAGTTTCTGTCTTGTGGAGATTTCAGTAGCGTCAGACCCAAATAAGTGCTCTACCGAGACCGCCATACCTTGCCCTATACCAGGACCTGGTATAGCTGCTACCTGGTAGCAGCTACTCAGTCAGCATCAGGGCACATATAGTCACTGCCACACCACGTGAGACTCGGCACGAGCGGCGCTTCTCACCTTGGACTTTGCACACGACTCAAGAACCTTGGCGACGAATGGCACCACATAGAGGAGCTCCTGGACGCCCAGGTGGTAGGCCTCGATCACCAGCGCCTTCATGTCCAGGTCCGTCTGCCGGTTCGAAGTGGAGCGTCAGGAGCTCGGCGCCACGTCCACGGCTCACAACATAAGAAATCGCGCCAGGATGGCGACACGATCCAACGGGTACCTAGCCTACCATCGCGGCTTTGCCTGGAGGGAGTTTAGAGGCGCATCGACTGCGTCGGCCATGCGGGTCGCGGCTTTGTGGCAAGCGATGGCAGCAGACGAACCAGAATAAACAAATACGCTCTATTGCGTAGGCAGAGACCAATCACTTGCATAACATGCAAACTCCGGCTACACACATGCTTGTATGTGTACTTGAGCATACTTTGAGCTGGGCGATATACTATTGCATGCACAACTCATCACAAGCACCAATCACCATTGATAACGCACGTAAAAGCCAATCAAAATCGGTAGCAAATGGCGGTCACAATCAGCATGAACTGCACCTCCGAACATTGAATCACACCAGAAATTCAATAGAAGAAAGGATAGCAACAACTGAACACAGGACACCGACACACACTTAACATTTGGTTCGGGAGGATGGCAGTCAAATGCCATGTGAGCGTGCTCCGGCGACAGCCGAGAACACATGGCACAGATCAACAGCGCAGAGTGCCGGCTCACCTGAAGAATAGGCCTGCTCCTGGCGACGGTCACCAGGCCTAACCAGTGGCCCAGGTTCTTCAGGATCGTGCGGTCGTTGAACTTCTCGACGCCCTTGTCCGCTCGCAGCAGCACCTGACGAGACATACGACTGAGAGGTCGTCGCCACATATACGCACAACTCGTCAGCCCTTGCTCCAGCTGACATGTCACAAGGAGCATAACCTCACCTAACCTTAGGCAACGTAACCCAACGCAGTCCGGCACAACAGGGCACCAAGGGAACACAATGTCATCAACAGCATCGGTGTTGACGACACATTCCAGTGAATACCTGGGATATCGGCAGTCGCTGCCATTCCGCGCAAAATAGCCCAGCAAAGCAGCTCTGAGTGGGCCAGACCTAGCTGGTCGACTCGAAACACTCGGCACGGTTCTGCGAGCCATGCATCGTCCCACCTGAATGTTCCTGTAGAGCTCGCGGACGCACATCTGCATCAGCTCTGGCAGGCAGAGCGAGTCCAGGAAGTTGGCGTACAGCGTGTGGAAGTTGGGCTCTATACTGACGCGGCGCATCACCACGTACTGAGAGAACCACGGCCAGTAATCGCGCTCCATGACAGCCAGCAGGTCCTCACTCTGTCGGTACGACACCGTGTCACCGTGTCAGAGGACGATAGTGTCACCGTGTCAGAGGTAGTGTCAACAGACTACAAACTGCATTGCTGAAACGGCACTATGCTACAACCTGCACTACCAGCATGTTATCATATTGCCCATGCATTCCTTTCAGGGACCACAGCAAGTCGACGACTGCCCACAATGTCGACGCGAATGCACCGAAAGCCGTAGTGATGGTGGTGGTTTTGGGTTTTACGACACATCGACCGTTGAGTCATGTAGCGTCGCCAATCTCTCACGCAGATTGGTCACGAGCGAAGGGTAGGGACAGGTGAGACTCGAACCCACAATCTTTCGATTGTGAGACGGGCAGCTTACCCATAGACCGCTCGTCCGCAAAAGCCGTAGTGAGTCAACAATTTCGTCCTACACTATCGATACGAATCCTTGCCAAGTCGTACCAAGGGACGGCCGACTCGCCGCACAATGCCGGCCAGCGCGGCTTGAGGTGCGGAACGTGCTATAAACTAAGTAGGTAACATTCTGTCCAAAATATACAGAATAAGGAGTTGATGACCGAACCGGGGAATAGTTAATAGCATGCAAACGAATAAAAACCAGATGTGCAATATTTCCCAACGCCATATTGCGAATTGCAATCATGACTCACACCATGCGTGGAAAAGCTGGAAAAGTATCGGTGGGGTCCAACGCACATAGGAAATAAGTGTTTCCAATATCGTTGGTGGGGCCTACTCCATAGGGTCCCATGTTAAGAGAGCAAAAAGTTGGTGTTTCCAAGGCAAAGACTGTGGGACCCAGGTCCCACCAGCAGTAGAGGAAACTCCACCTGGTGGACCTGGTGGACAGCACCATAAACACATAATGTAACTGACCTGCACGCCACCATCCAAAATCTTGAATGTCTCTCCTAGCGGAACGAGGGCTAGGCTTCTGTTTGGTTGGGCTGGCGGAAGTTGTTGCACGTCTGACCTTCTGCATGAGGTTGAGCTGGCTGAGGTTGTTGCACGTCTCACCTTCTGCATGAGGTTGAGCTGGCTGAGGTTGTTGCACGTCTCACCTTCTGCGTGAGGTTGAGCTGGCTGAGGTTGTTGAAGATGAAGCCGACCTTGTCCTGCACCATCTCATTGGGGGCGGCCTCCTCGTGGCCGGCCTTGACCAGCGTCTCGATGTTGGTCGTGTTGGCGATGGACGGTCGGCCCGAGACCAGCGACGTGGCCACCACGGCGGAGCGCGCCACGGCCGGCGCCGCGGCGCCAGACGACGGCGTGGCTGCGGCGGCGGCCGCCGGCGGCGCCACCAGCGCCTGCAGGTGTGGCGGCAGTACCGGACCGTCGGGCCGACCGGCCGGCTCCTGGGACCGCATGCCGCTGTCCACGTACTGAAACGGCGCCGCAACGGTGGTGCTGAATCGGCCGGGTCACGGCGACAGGCAAACGCTGGCCTTCAGGCTCCCTTTGTGGCGCATACGCACACACGACCCACTCTGATGCACACCAAATCGCGGCGCCATAATGCGGACTGGAATATCGGCAACCGCCTGCCATCCCTACGGGACACTATGTTACATGGAACAGAAAACCTCACCATTGATTAGTCTTGACTGACAACCCTAGCCGTGAGTGCGGTTTGGTTGGTTGGTTATTTGAGTGAGTGCGGTTTGGGTAAGAACGCCTTGGTAGCTGCATGCGTTGCTGGCGTGGGTCAGAAAGGGGATGCAAAATAACATCGTGCGACATCACCACCCATCATCCATGTCAATGAATTTCAACTCATTTCAATGCTCCTGCCAGCCCATGAATGCAAACCAAAGACCATCATATTGAGTGCATTTACTGCAGTGATGCACCAGATGTTAGACCAACAAGTTGGATGGGAAAGTATTCCATCAATATCATTAGCAGAACAGATTCCACCGACACGAAATCGCAGGTGACTGCAATATAACCATGACATCGGCTGACAAATCGCAGGTGAGGACTAACATATAGCCATGAAGTTGGTTCATGAATTGCAGCTGACTACCATATAGCCATAGAATCGGCTGACAAATCGCAGGACAGCCATACAACCATAACAGTGGCTGAAAAATTGCAGCTGACTGTCATATAACCATACCACGGGCCGATAAATCGCAGATGACTGCCACATAACCACAACATCGGCTGACGCCAGGGCCGAGGCTGGTCTGATCGTCAATATCTGGCTGAGGTACGATGATTCGTGCCCGCTCCCGGGGGTAGCCGCTGGCCAGTGTGCGGGGGTGGTGGTCGGTGACCTCAAACCTCTGACCGGTGTGCGGGGGTGATGGTCCGTGACCTCAGACCTCTGACCCGTGTGCGGAGGTGATGGTCGGTGACCTCAGACCTCTGACCGGTGTGTGTGGGCGGTGGTCCGTGACCTCAGACCCCTGACCGGTGTGTGTGGGCGGTGGTCGGTGACCTCAGACCCCTGACCGGTGTGCGGGGGTGGTGGTCGGTGACCTCAGACCTCTGACCGGTGTGCGGGGGTGGTGGTCGGTGACCTCAGACCTCTGACCGGTGTGTTGGGGCGGTGGTCTGTGACCTCAGACCTCTGACCGGTGTATGGGGGCGGTGGTCGGTGACCTCAGACATCTGACCGGTGTGTGTGGGCGGTGGTCGGTGACCTCAGACCTCTGACCGGTGTGCGGAGGTGGTGGTCGGTGACCTCAGACCTCTGACCGGTGTGCGGGGGTGGTGGTCTGTGGTCGGTGACCTCAGACCTCTGACCGGTGTATGTGGGTGGTGGTCGGTGATCTCAGACCCCTGACCGGTGTGCGGGGGTGGTGGTCGGTGACCTCAGACCCCTGACCGGTGTGCGGGGGTGGTGGTCGGTGACCTCAGACCCCTGACCGGTGTGCGGGGGTGGTGGTCGGTGACCTCAGACCTCTGACCGGTGTGTGTGGGCGGTGGTCCGTGACCTCAGACCTCTGACCGGTGTGCGGGGGTGGTGGTCGGTGACCTCAGACCTCTGACCGGTGTGCGGGGGTGGTGGTCGGTGACCTCAGACCTCTGACCAGTGTGCGGGGGTGGTGGTCGGTGACCTCAGATCTCTGACCGGTGTGTGTGGGCGGTGGTCCGTGACCTCGGACCTCTGGCCAGGCACACTCACGTCCATCAGGTGCCGCGGAAACTGGCTGAAGTGTTCGACACTGGCCAGATGCTGGCAGTACTGCGGGTACTCGCGCAGACGGTGTTTGAAGCGGTCCAGCGCCACCACGCCGAAGTGGTACATCTTGGAGCCGGGCGCCTTCTTCACGGCGTCCAGCACGTAGCGCAGCGCCAGTCCCAGTCCCATGTAGCTGCGGCGGAACGTGGCGGTGTCACGACCCGCCCGACACGTGGCAGTGTCACGACTCGCCCGACACGTGGCGGCGTCACGACTCGCCCGACACGTGGCGGCGTCACGACTCGCCCGACACGTGCGCGGCTCCACGGCACCACGACCAGTGGGCTCCAAATCCATTCAGGAAACAATTGTGACCAGCACGGAAAGGAAGTCCAAACAATACGGTTCGCAAAGTGCAGGGCGTTTTCCCATCTTTTGAGGCATAAGACAGGATATGCAAAATACACATAGAAGATGGGATACACGAAAGCGCTGCGAACAAAGATAACACCCAAAAGGGGGAAATGCAATGATGCAGAAAGGTCCTATAGACTAGAATGGCAGCCACAATACTGGATGGGCCGGAGAAGGGTACAGATGCACGGACTCGTGCCAAGTTGTCCGTGCGGTGCCACGCCGGACGGCAGTAACCCACTTGGTGACGAGACTGTGCTCGATGATGCCGCCGAACAGCTGGGCGGTGACGTACAGCTCTTTGTCGGGGTACTGCGGGAAAAACTTGTACTCGTCCATCAGACTTCTCAGCATGCAGGCAAACACCTCCTGCAAGAAACGCCATTTCCGGTCAGCAAATTCAAGCCAGCGGCAATAAACGCGTGTATATATATATATATATATATATATATATATATATATATATATATATATATATATATATATATATATATGTGTGTGTGTGTGTGTGTGTGTGTGTGTGTGTGTGTGTGTGTTGTGTGTGTGTGTGTTTGTGTGTGTTAAGTGAGGTATATAGTGAGGTCGGATCTTAAGACAAACTGGCACGCAATCTCGTTAGCCGTTGTACAGTAACTTCTCTAACAACTATCGACACTGGCAACTAAGCGTATTTTAGCAACGACCCAGACGATAGAGAATCTGTGCTGCGTACGTCACAGACGACGCCATACCTGAAATATTCTGCGCGTTTCAGTGTTGACAGCGACTCGGACGCAGATAACCCTTTTCTCGTACTTGGTCGAAGTTAGAAATAAAAGGCGCAATAGTTCGGAATGTGAACCTCGCGCCAGACTGCATCAGAGGTCAACATATTTCTCGACGACACTTCGGGGTACATGTCAATCGTGAATGCCTTGATTGTTGTGAGCTACCTGTGAATAAAAAGTCTGACATGCCTAGGTAGGGCGAAATAAGCACTGCAGAACGAAGAGTGCCAATGTGTTGCACTGTATGTAAGTCAACATCCCAGCATTCAGCTCTAAAACAGTGCCCACCAACTGTCGCACCAGTGAAGCGACCGTCCACCCGGCAACGAGCTCTCGTCAAATGTTTGGCGATTATTTGGCCTCAAGGGCGCATCGACTGCGTTGGTCGTACAGCGCCTATGATTTCGTCGAATGTACCATACTTTTCCGCTTGGCTGGGCCAGGCCCGTTCCGCCTGGCTAGCATGGTGGACTCGTTATAGAATGCAGTATCCCAAAGTGCGGTTGGGCGTTATAATGAAAATCAACAGAGGAAATAAGGATCAGAGAAGGGAAATTGTTCACCCAATATACAAGGGGAGCACGGTAGCCATTTTTGTCTTTGTTATCTTATATTGTTATTCTATAATTGTGCTATTTGTTTTATCCGCGCAGTTATTATCAATAATTAACCGTGGCTGTAAGTCAAATGAATGACTACCTGCGAGCACACTGAGAAACGACTGCACATGAGGTCAAGTAGAATAGAATACTCTGCGTCCGCTGCCAAACCCCTGAATCGCTCCTGCTTTCCTCCAATATTTGCTGATCCCAGAAACATGTTTGCGCCACATCGCGATGCAACGTCCACGAGTGGTTAGTGATGCAGCCTGCCAGACTCCACCTGTCTGTCACCGACTGAGGATACGCAAACCACACCAGACGTCCGGTGCCATCCGCAGATAGTGGGATCATTCCGGCAACTGTCGACACACTTTGCGCCAGCATCCAGCATACCATTCCCACGTCCCAGTCAGCGGTGCTCACCCGTTCACGCGCTACCGCGCTATCCTGGAAGCGCTTGAGCATATCGAGCACTTCCTCGATGGAGAGCGTGGGATGCGGTGGATGGTTATAGATGCGCTGAAAGTACGTGTTGGCCTCCTCCTCCACCTCCTTGGAGAGCGCCGCCGTCTCCGGCTGCAGCAGGCTCAGGTCGCCGCCGGCAGCCGCTGAAACGGGCTGGGCGTCATCACCGGCGTCATCACTGATGTGATCACCGGCATCATCACTGACGTAACCACTGACGTCATCACTAACGCCATCACCGGCGTCATCATCGGCGTCATCGCCGGCGTAATCACCGATGTCACCACCAGAATAATCACACAATATATCGCATCGTGATGCTCATTCATATCATTGTAGCTATGGCCCATAAGGTGGGGAGGCACCTCATACCCCATGTTAAATAAAAAAAATTAAACATGATTCGTGGGACAAAAATTCCCAAAAATGGCTCACATATGTAAAAAATCGTGAAGAATCGAATGGTGCAACTTTTATCGCCGGATCTCTTCAGACTCGAAAGTTACAGAGCTATCACTGTGAAATCGAAAAATCCCACAAATGAAATTCGCTGGTCGGTTATTTTTCACCATTAAATTGGCATGAATTCCGGATCTCGGCCTTTTCTGTTGGCAGTTGCCTGAGAGGTGAGCCAGGAATGGTTGAGCAATGGCGGTGATGTAAAAATCACTATCCTGCCCTCTCACCGGAGCTGAACCCTGCTGAACTTGCACAAAACCACTTGAAGTACAACGTCCTGCCTGAGTTGCTGCGTGAAGAATGCATCGAATGGAAGGGAACTGTTGATGAGAAAATGGACATTTTGAGTCGAGCAACTGTCAAACTTGATGCCGACAAGGACTGCTTCAAGAAGACGTTCGCTTCTTTTCGAAGAAAGTACAAACGGGTCGCTGATAATAATGGAGAAATTTGGAAAAAGTAAGTGTTCGATTTCATTTTTGGGATATTTCAGTGATCGCTCTGTCACTTTCGAGTCCGAAGAGATCCAGCGATAAACGTTGTACCATTCGATTCTTCATGACTTCTTGCATCAGTGAGCCATTTTTGGAATATTTTGTCGCACGAATCATGTTATTTTTGTTTTGTAAAACATGGGGTATGAGGTGCCTCCCCACCTTTAGTCGGGCTAAACACCCGACCGCCAGCGACATCGGCGTACAGGAGGTGCCCTCGTGAAGTCCCAAAGCCCCGTGTCTCGCGGCTCCTATCTCCATGCGTCTCGAACGTTTCGATCTCCCAGAGTCTCGCATGCATGTCTCCATGAGTCCCGTGCGTCTCTCAAAATCCGGTGCGTCTCGTCTCCGTCTCCTGTCTCGCCGTGTCTGGTCCCAGAGTCCCGCAAGTCTCTGCCCTCTCACAACACGGCTGGGTTTCGCTATCTCCCCGCGCGTCTCCGGTCTGGGAGCCTGAGACCGCAGCCCAGGGTTAAAATATTGGTTTTTCATTAGGTGTGAGATGTCGAAATGACCATAGCAGGATGTCGAAATTTGACATGTAATTAGTGTAATTTAAAATGTTTTTGATGTCATTCAGACCAAAATTTGAGTTCATGGTGTAGGTGATTATGACTGGACCTTTATCATTTGTTTTAAGATTCATAATTTAAGAAAAGATGTATTCGGGATAAGGATAATAATAGCTATGATGAACTGGTTGGTTGGTTATTTGGGCTTAGGGGCGCATCGACTGCTTCGGTCATACAGCGCCCACATGATGAACTGGTATTGTATCCCATATCACATAGGTCATCCCTTTACCCGAAATTGCATTGCAAAATGTTCGTGTAACGTTCCATATTGAGGGCATGCACATGCTATTTATAAACGAGATACTGTTACAATGGAGATATAAATACTTCATATCAATGAGCAGGATGCTGATACTTCTTAGAGAAAGATGTCGATTGAGTGTTCAGGAAGTGGTATATTCAGAAGGTGGAATAATTTATCACTGAGCAACTTTGATACGCCTGCATATTGTTTTCAATGCAGGGCTTCATTACTTGCTGAATAAGGGCTTAAGGAGTGATGGATGATACCGGGTTTCAGGATACTGGGTAGACTATCTGAAATAGAAGAGGCTCTGTGATACGGTTTCAGATTTTCTGACCATAGGTGATTGGTGCACCACAACTATGGCATATTTGAATTGTTGAAGGGCATCAGGATGTCTTCAGTTGAGTTCATGTTGGCTTCATAATCAGCAGCTAGTAAGCAGGAATGTCACAAAAGCCATAGACAGGGAGGTCGATTGAACTTTCATCAGGTGGTATTTTCCACCCATTTCCTTGAAAAATTTCACACTGCCGCAGCCTATGACCCGCCTCCGGTCTGGGAGCCTGAGACCGCAGCCTATGACCCGCCTCCGGTCTGGGAGCCTGAGACCGCAGCCTATGACCCGCCTCCGGTCTGGGAGCCTGAGACCGCAGCCTATGACCCGTCTCCGGTCTGGGAGCCTGAGACCGCAGCCTATGACCCGCCTCCGGTCTGGGAGCCTGGGCGAGTGGCCGGCAGCCGACCCAACTGACCCTGGGAGGTGCGGCCGCTGGGCGCGTGGGAGCCGAACACGCCGGCCGCCGCCGCGCCCACCAGCGTCGACGGCGCCCCACCGAGCAGCTGCAGCGGTCCGGAGCGTGCCGCCGGACCGGCTGCTGACGAGCCGCCACCTGGACCGGCAGGGTCATCAGACTGTCAGAGTCACGTGTG
Source organism: Imbricaverruca yamaguchii (assembly GCA_034440575.1). Classification (NCBI taxonomy): domain Eukaryota; kingdom Metazoa; phylum Arthropoda; class Thecostraca; family Neoverrucidae; genus Imbricaverruca; species Imbricaverruca yamaguchii. Next base: position 1,265,265 of record JAOTOL010001563.1, read on the forward strand.
GCGACCCGCCGCCAGGGTCATCAGACTGTCAGTCACATGTGGCGACCCGCCGCCAAGGTCATCAGACTGTCAGTCACGTGTGGCGACCCGCCGCCAAGGTCATCAGACTGTCAGAGTCACGTGTGGCGCCACGCCGCCAAGGTCATCAGACTGTCAGAGTCACATGTGGCGCCCCGCCGCCAAGGTCATCAGACTGTCAGAGTCACGTGTGGCGCCACGCCGCCAAGGTCATCAGACTGTCAGAGTCACATGTGGCGCCCCGCCGCCAAGGTCATCAGACTGTCAGAGTCACGTGTGGCGCCACGCCGCCAAGGTCATCAGACTGTCAGAGTCACATGTGGCGACCCGCCGCCAAGGTCATCAGACTGTCAGATTCACATGTGGCGCCCCGCCGCCAAGGTCATCAGACTGTCAGATTCACATGTGGCGCCCCGCCGCCAAGGTCATCAGACTGGCAGTCACATGTGGCACCCCGCCGCCAGGGTCATCTGCAGGTGGGAATTAAGGCACTTCTCAAGATATTTCATCTCTTAAAACATTTTTGCACTCCGGATTCATACTAGATAGAATAGGCTCCACATGTACGCCGACACAAACATGCAGAAGGAACACAAATACCACTAAAAATAATACAAGATTGAATAAAACATCCACCATGTTATTCTACTTACGATTACCAAATAAACTAGCCAATTTTCGTACCATCAAGCACACAGACAACACCCCAACACATACCACACCACACCACACACACAACCAGCGGAAATGCCGACCACAACGCGCCTGCGCACTGAATAGTGGCCTCCCGGAGTCCCGGAGGTCGCCGATCGAAATTTGCTTAGTTAGCATTTTCTGTTCTGAAAACTGTCTTTCAACCAACCAGTGCAAGGTATCTTTTAAATGACGTCATAACCATTAACAACTTTGCACACGTGTTTAACAGTGCCATACTGCAAACACAAGACCTTGTTTGCGCACGGCCATCGCTTCCGACTGTCGCGTGTGAGGTGGTGATGTCCGGTCCGTATCGCGCGCAGGGAGTTGGCTGCGTATGTAGGTAGGTGTGTGTTATGAGCTGAGGGTGAAGCGTGAATCATTTGTTTGTTTTTTATTTGGCTAACCTTATACTGAGACCAACAGTGAAAGAAAAGCGCATTGCTCCCTGTGAGTTACGAGAGACAAAGCTGAGCCGATCATCACAACTCCCTGTCTTGAGGTGCCGTCCATTGTTCACTTTGTTTCTATGCTTTGATGTGACCAAAAATGATGATGTGTATTACTTATGCATATTACGTAGTCACTGACTAGGTCATATGATTTTCCCGTCGGTTACCGGCAAAAGACTTCTTCCGGAGTACATTATCATGGACATATTATTTCGTATGCATGGAATCTATGTCCATGAAAATGTACTCCGGAAGAAATATGTTTGCACTCAGACTCCAAACCCGGAAACTAAGTGTCCTACCCTGGTCATCTGACTGTCACGTGTGGCGTCCCGCCGCCAGGGTCATCTGACTGCGACGCCGTGTCCGGGGTCACACACACACACCTCATGATGTACTGGTGTACCACATTCGGGGCAGACGCCGTGGCTGGAGTCACACACAGTGGACATACACACATACATAGAGCGGCACATGGATACATACAGGGTCAGACGCCGTGGCTGGAGTCACACACAGTGGACATACACACATACATAGAGCGGACATGGATACACACAGGGTCAGATGACGTGATCAGAGGTGATATGCTATATACAGGGTCAGATGCCGTGATCAGAGGTGATATGACATATACAGGTTCAGACGCCATGATCAGAGGTGATATGCCATATACAGTGTCATACACCATGATCAGATGTGATATTCCATACACAGGGTCAGACGTCATGATCGGAGGTGATATGCAATATACACCTGTGTATTGCATATCACCTCTGATCATGGCGTCTGGCTCTGTATATGGCATATCACCATACAGGTTCGCAATCAAGGCCAGAGATGCTCAACTGGAACCTGGTGTACATCCGCATTGTTAAGATTGACCTACCATATGATCTGATTCATGTCAGCATTCAATATCGACGCCATATAGCACTTCCCGGAGCATGAATCCACCTCATACTGCGACATCGTTGATCGCATGTGCTTCGAAAAGCTTATACAACTGCTGAATGAATAATGCACCCAAACAGACTCTAGTACAAATGCATTTATCCTAAGTAATTAGATACATCGATAAATCGAATGCGTATACATTTAATATTGGTGCAAATAGATAAGCCTCGACTGGTCCGCTAGGGTCCTGGGGAAGACTAGAAGAAAGAGGGGGGGGGGGGCGCTCAGTCTTGCTCACCTGGCATTGAGAAGGGAGCGCTGAGGCCCAGTGCCGGACTGGGGGTGGTGCCAGGTCCGGACAGCACGCCCAGACCTCCCACCAGACTGTCGGCACTCTGCGACGGGAACAGCTGGCCGAACAGGTAAGCATCACTCAGCAGTCACACAGCAGTGGCACAGCAGTGATCACAATGAGGCGAAGCAAGTCACACAGCAGCCACACAATGGCCCTTCTCCGGTTAGAGAAGACGTACCGGGCCCGTGATCCGGGTCGGCCCTTCTCTGGCCAGGGAAGACGCACATAGCCGGTTATCAGGGTCCGCTCTTCTCCAGCTAGGGAAGACGTGCCTAGCCCATGATCAGGGCCGACCCTTCTTTGGCTAGGGAAGACGCACCCGGACGGTTATCAGGGACCGCCCTTCTCCGGCTGGGGAAGACGTACCTAGCCCATGATCAGGGCCGACCCTTCTTTGGCTAGGGAAGACGCACCTAGCCGGTTATCAGGGTCCGCTCTTCTCCAGCTAGGGAAGACGTGCCTAGCCCATGATCAGGGCCGACCCTTCTTTGGCTAGGGAAGACGCACCCGGCCGGTTATCAGGGACCGCCCTTCTCCGGCTGGGGAAGACGTACCTGGCCGGCGATAAGGGTCGGCCCTTCTCTGGCCAGGGAAGACGCACCTGGCCGGTTATCAGGGACCGCCCTTCTCCGGCTGGGGAAGACGTACCTGGCCGGTGAGCGGCGACGGACTGTATGGCGCAGGCGGTGGGCGGGGCACTCCGGGCGGCGGCTGGCGCGGTCTGGCCATCAGCAGCTGGCTGGCCGCTCCCACCATCGTCAGGATAGCTTCGCTCAGTTCCTGACACACAAGCGTCCACCGTTGGTGGCCTGTCCACCGGCTACACCCTCACTCAAATGATGCCCGGGAAACATCCCAGAATGCTAAATGGTGTTCAGGCAACGTGCAAGAGCGCCAACTGGTGTCCGGGCAACGTCACAGAACACCAAATGGTGTCCGGGCAACGTCACAGAACACCAAATGGTATCCGGGCAACGTCATAAGACGCCCAGCCCTCCCCCGTCACATATATATATGCCAGCTCTTCAGCCAGTGTCCTGGAATTCATTTTCTTTTGTAGACCAGAAGACAGCAAAGGAAGAAGTCAAAAACTCCTGACTACGTCCAAATATTTGGTCAATATAATAGTACAAGTGCGGGCAAAAGACGATGAATACACACACACTGGCAGAACACACATCTGCTGGCAGGACCGTAATAACACACGTCAGTAGTCGAGCAGAGTGAATAAAAAACAGCAACAGTTGTTACAGTTGTATGTCGTGAAGCTTCATGAACGTGAATCCATGAAATTAAAACTATTCCTGCAGAATCTCAAAACAGGTTCCTGATGCATCGTTTTCCACGTAAATGTAGGAATTCCAGGACATTGTCCTCAGGGCAACCCAAACCCCTCAGCTAGTCAAATAGCTTGAATAGTTGGGATTTACTCGCCACCTGTCCACCCGACACACCGGCGGTCTCCTGCCTAACCGCGACACATCGACAGATCTCTACCTACCTGCGCCACACCAGCCGCCCTCTACCTACCTGCGACACACCAGCCGCCGACGCTCGCGCGTGCAGAACGCTGAGCATGGTCGCCACCATGTCGTCGGGCAGGGGTGCCTTCACAGGCTGCTCGAGCACCTTGACGGCTCCCCCCGACAGCTGGGGCACGCGCCGCTGAAAGGTCACGGTACCGGTGTCAGCCGCCGGCAGTGATACAGTCAGCAGTGGGACGAGTCACCGAGTCAGGCGTGCCGGGACGGCCACGAGTACACCAAGATGACGGGATAACAGACGGCATCGTGGAAAGTGTAGTTTGTGGAGGGATCATGGGATAGGGATCATGTGTAGTGGATTATGGGCTGGTTGTAGTGGAAAAGAGGCAGTGAGTATAAGACGCCTAGACACCCATTTCACGGCGATTTCAGGAAGAGGTCTAGAAAGGTCAGTTACGTGTCAGATCCATGCTGGAGCGCGGGAACATGCCCGGGACCAAGTAGATGGTAATAATTACGCCGACGATGATCGCTGTTGTCGCGCGCATACGCCGGCAGGGCAGTGCCAGTGAAAAGTGCACGATCCATTCGTTTGCCAGACGTCTCCATCAGCGACTCAACCCACCACACGACACCCAGATCGCACCACAGCTGGACAGCAACTGAACTGCAGCACCGTTTTCAGTAGAGCGCCCACGCCTGAAAACTTCTTTTGCGCAACGCTCTTTTATGTACCGTGCTGCAGTTCTTTGGAACAGTCTCCCCGAGGAAGTTAGGGCCGAGAATATGCGACGGGCTTTTAAGTTTAAGCTGAAGGAGGCGTTGAGAAGAGCTGTACGTGAGAATGTTTGAGTATTGTATGCGTATGTTTCTTAATGTTTCAGTAGCCTCCTGTCCCACCCCATTTTTTTAAAGCGTTTTTGACATTTGATGCTGAGTGTCTCTTGGTACCAATACAAAGGAATACAGCGGGTGACGCCACCACGGCTGGGCCGACGCTCCCGACATCGGCAGCGGGCAGGACGCCACCGCGTCAGACGCGGTGCCCACAGTGCCCATGCTGCAGACCCTACCTGCAGGAACTTGACGCAGGCGGCGATGAACGGCTCGCCGTGTTCGTGAGCCTTGTCAGAGAGCCACTTGTCCAGCTTCAGGTACTCACGGCGCGACGCCAGGCACGCCAGGTCAATCACAAACGGCAGCGCCTGGTAACTGAGCAGCAGCGACAGCGCCTGCAGAGGTCAGGTCACACAAGGTCAGACCATACACATCAAACAGTGTGGACATTGGTAACTGAACAGCCGTGACAGCACCTGCAGAGGTCATGTCAGGTCAACTCAGGTCGGACCACGCACATCAAGAAGAGCAAACATTGGCAACTCAGCAGTAGCGACAGTGCATACAGTGGTGGTGTGATCAGTCAGTTCACCTCGGACCGCGCATATCACGAAGAGAAGGGATTGGTAGCTGGGCGCAGTGACAGTGGCTGCAGGAGTTGTAGCCATGTCAAGGCATGGGTAGCACTGCATCAGCAGCAGATTCCCATTCATTACGTATTCCAGCCAGTTGAAGAGGAAAGGGGAGGTAGATAACCTGAGACACATCAGGGATTCTTGAGCTGAAAAAGCATGCTTCGCAATGTGATACACCTGGTAGCGCAGTACAGCCGTCCAGCTTAATAACCCAGCCGGCAGAACGCGCAGTTGAAAAAATACTAGTCCAGAAGAATATTTTGGATTTCGATTTTGCGGTGGGAGAGTAGACAAAATTAACATTGGGGTACCTATCGATGATAAAATCATGCCAACATGCAATGTTATTTAGCAATGATCTTCTTGGGTATACTAGACTGGTCTACAGTACCAAAACATTCACATTCTGCATTAGTCCATTATGAATCAATACAGAAATTTCTGGTGCCAAAAAAAGCGGATCCGTTTTTCCACCTTGTCAGTCAACCACAATGCATTAGTGCCAGCCTGGGGATCACAGTCAACCTAGTCATCAGAGCTAGCCTGGTCATCAGCCTGCTGGTCACCACAGCCAACCTGGCCATCAGAGCCAGCCTAGTCATCAGAGCTAGCCTGGTCATCAGCCTACTGGTCACCACAGCCAACCTGGCCATCAGAGCCAGCCTAGTCATCGGAGCCCACCTGGTCACCAGCCTACTGGTCATCCCAGCCAACTTGGTCATCAGAGCCAGCCTGGTCATCACATCCAACTTGGCTATCAGAGCCAGCCTGGTCATCAACCTACTGGTCATCACAGCCAACTTGGTCATCAGAGCCAGCCCAGTCACCGGCCTGCCGGCTAGCGCGTCTCGGGCAGCTCACCTTGAGGTCCTGCGCCACGTCGAGGATGCGTGAGAGTCGCGCCTGGTCGCCCTCGCCCTGTCGGTACCACTCAGCCATGGTGTGTACCAGCATGGTCTTGACGGCGGCCGCGTTCTGCGGCGTGTGCCACGCCTGGTGCAGCACCGCCGCGCTGTTGGGGTGGTGACCAGCTGTGGGCACAGGCACTGCTCACTGAGTGGCCGGCTGTGGGTACAGGCACCGCTCACTGGGTGGCCGGCTGTGGGTACAGGCACCGCTCACTGGGTGGCCGGCTGTTGGGGTGGTGGCCGGCTGTGGGTACAGGCACCGCTCACTGAGTGACCGGCTGTGGGTACAGGCACCGCTCACTGGGTGACCGGCTGTGGGCACAGGCACCGCTCACTGAGTGACCGGCTGTGGGTACAGGCACCGCTCACTGGGTGACCGGCTGTGGGCACAGGCACCGCTCACTGAGTGACCGGCTGTGGGTACAGGCACCGCTCACTGGGTGACCGGCTGTGGGCACAGGCACCGCTCACTGAGTGGCCGGCTGTGGGTACAGGCACCGCTCACTGGGTGACCGGCTGTGGGTACAGGCACCGCTCACTGGGTGGCCAGCTGTGGGCACAGGCACCGCTCACTGAGTGGCCGGCTGTGGGTACAGGCACCGCTCACTGGGTGACCGGCTGTGGGTACAGGCACCGCTCACTGGGTGGCCAGCTGTGGGCACAGGCACCGCTCATTGAGTGGCCGGCTGTGGGCACAGGCACCGCTCACTGAGTGGCCGGCTGTGGGCACAGGCACCGCTCACTGGGTGGCCGGCTGTGGGCACAGGCACCGCTCACTGAGTGGCCGGCTGTGGGTACAGGCACCGCTCACTGAGTGGCCGGCTGTGGCTACAGGCACCGCTCACTGAGTGACCGGCTGTGGGTACAGGCACCGCTCACTGAGTGACCGGCTGTGGGTACAGGCACCGCTCACTGAGTGACCGGCTGTGGGCACAGGCACCGTTCACTGAGTGGCCGGCTGTGGGTACAGGCACTGCTCACTGGGTGGCCGGCTGTGGGTACAGGCACTGCTCACTGAGTGGCCGGCTGTGGGCACAGGCACCGCTCACTGAGTGGCCGGCTGTTGGGGTGGTGACCGGCTGTGGGCACAGGCACAGCTCACTGAGTGACCGGCTGTGGGTACAGGCACCGCTCATTGGGTGACCGGCTGTGGGCACAGGCACCGCTCACTGAGTGGCCGGCTGTGGGTACAGGCACCGCTCACTGGGTGACCGGCTGTGGGTACAGGCACCGCTCACTGGGTGGCCAGCTGTGGGCACAGGCACCGCTCACTGAGTGGCCGGCTGTGGGTACAGGCACCGCTCACTGGGTGACCGGCTGTGGGTACAGGCACCGCTCACTGGGTGGCCAGCTGTGGGCACAGGCACCGCTCATTGAGTGGCCGGCTGTGGGCACAGGCACCGCTCACTGAGTGGCCGGCTGTGGGCACAGGCACCGCTCACTGGGTGGCCGGCTGTGGGCACAGGCACCGCTCACTGGGTGGCCGGCTGTGGGCACAGGCACCGCTCACTGAGTGGCCGGCTGTGGGTACAGGCACCGCTCACTGAGTGGCCGGCTGTGGCTACAGGCACCGCTCACTGAGTGACCGGCTGTGGGTACAGGCACCGCTCACTGAGTGACCGGCTGTGGGTACAGGCACCGCTCACTGAGTGACCGGCTGTGGGCACAGGCACCGTTCACTGAGTGGCCGGCTGTGGGTACAGGCACTGCTCACTGGGTGGCCGGCTGTGGGTACAGGCACTGCTCACTGAGTGGCCGGCTGTGGGCACAGGCACCGCTCACTGAGTGGCCGGCTGTTGGGGTGGTGACCGGCTGTGGGCAACACCGCTCACTGAGTGATCCCGATACGTATCGGTTGTCCGGGTGTACGTTAGATGTGGCGTTGTGTCGTGCTCATGAGAGCTGTGTCAGTTGTTGTCAGTACAGTGCTATGTCATGCTAAATGACACCCGCTAAGTAGACCTGAACTAGGTCACAATTTAACGTGTGTCGCATACACGCGCCACACGCACAACCTACAAATGTCTTGTGCTACGTACTAACAAACGTACTAACAAAAATGCCAGAATAACCAGACATAGCCATTCCAAGAAGCATCAGCTGTTTCCAGTATCAGACAAATGTAATTGTGGGAAGTCATGCCGATCTGTATGACCGAAGCAGTCGATGCGCCCCTAAGCCCAAATAACCAACCCGAAGTCATGCTTGAAATGTGCCATTGAGGCACATTAGGTAAAAGTGAAGTGAGACATAAATCAAGTGGTCAACAGGTTGGATTGTAAGATGGCAGGAGATATCGACCAACCGAGGCAGATCAGGAGTATGCAGCTGAGCATGGCCAAACTCACTGAGGAAGATGAGGAACAGGTTGGTGAGCAGCTCCTGCGCCAGGTGGGAGCTGCTGCCGGTGGCCAGCAGGTTGAGTGCCAGCACGTCCGGGCAGGTCTGCACGGGGAACTTGAGCAGCTCCTGGACGGCGCACGAGTGGCCGCTCTCGGCCAGGTGTAGCAGCAGCTGCATCAGCTCCGTACACCGCCTGCCGGATACACCCCCGGCACGTGTCACCGCCACAGCGGACACGTGTGGCGACCATCCGGCGGCTGATGCTTCGCGACGACATCGAGGCCACGATAGCACGAACACAAATCAGGGCAATAATCCACACATCAACACTAATACCAACAAGATTGATAAAACAGCTTTTCGAAGACAGAAAACACAATCAAAACAAAGAAGAGACTTGCATAAATAGTCCTGAATAGAAGCACCATGATTATTTGATTAGGTAGGATACCGACTGATATGGATTGGCCACAAATAGAGCAAAATTTAACATTTCTTTGTTTCAATATTGGGCGGTACACGACGCAATTCATGCACATTCACGGCTGATGGCGCCGCCTACACTGCTTCGCCGGTGGGCCGCGGGAATGGAAAACGTCCCGAGCGGCGCTGGTGTCGAACCTGGACCCTTGGTACCCAGAGACCAACACTTCAACCACTCGGCCATCCCCACCCCGGAAAATTTAACGTAATGCCAAGGCTTGAAGATGTTACTACAGACGGCGATAGCTGCACACTGAGCGTTTCCGAATGCAGAGGAAAGCAAAACGCTGTCGCCAGGCATAAATTGACACTGAAAACCGACATCGCAACAGAAATCATCCGAACCTATCTGCCGACGTTATAAGAAGTACTTTCGATTCATTTCTGATACACCCAGCTGGCTTACATCTCTTAACGTCACCACCCTCAAGGTCAGAAGTTCAAGTGATTAGCGAGGCTCGAACTCACAACCCTAGCAAGCCCTACCTACGAGTCGGACACCCTGGACACTACTCCACTGGCTCCATATCGCCGGGTATTTTTGCTCGCCGACACCGAACAGATACAGAAATTCTGGCGGACCGTCACCGCCAGCTGCGGCGGAGCCGCTCACCATGTGTTGATCTCCCTGCTCTCCTTCTCAGGAGGCATCTTGAGCTGCGAGCTGTCCACCATGTGACACTGGTAGTCGGCCAGACAGAACACGTCTGGACATTTGAGGATCTGGTTGATGTACGACAGCTGTGGGAAGGTAGACACTGGTCACCATCCGCGGTCGACGAACGTGCGCGGCTGCCATCGTCCAGGCAAGCTCAGCGTTCCAAGTAGACAGAAACAGAGCAGTTAGGACATACATCGCAGCGCACGGCACACATCACCTGACGGCTGTACTGTGTACATTGATATGATGTGCATCTTGGAGCGTGGAACACATTTAAGGCGGGCTAAACTATCTCGAGAATATCCCAGAACTGAGAACATGCGGACACCCTGTTTACACCAAACTCAACCGTGCCTGGCATTCTTCGCACGCGATGGAGCACCTCGCCCGCCTCATTTTCATCACTCCCAGAAACGGAGAATAACACCCACCGAAGAACCCACCACTGTCGACGCCCTCACAGACCGCGCAGAGGCCTTACGCAACCGACAGTCGTCACCACAATACCCGGCTGACGCAATCGACACTCGATTGTCGGTACAATGCCCGACGGAAGGCCTAGGCACTCGATCGTCGGCACCACAACAGCGCTAAAATAATGATTTCTCGTTAGGTGAGAGATGTGGAAACGAGTACGGCAGGGTGTCCAAATCGCCATGGAAGCAATGTTATCTATAATCGTGTAAGCCGTGCAAACCCAGTGGTGAGATAATTGCGTACATATGACTCAGTTTTGCGCGTTTTGAAAGGCACTTTATCAGCAGATACCGACATCAACGAAAACGATGCAAACACATGCTATAAACTGGCAATGTATAAAATAGCACATCATAGATAATCGAAATTGCCGAAAGATAACCGAAATTGCGTCAAGAGATTCATTTATCACGATTTGAGATCCGTTATGGTGAGGAAAATTCTGATACTTGTGAACTGGAAACATTTAGAAACGAGGCATGCAGACTTCATAAACATGCACCAAGAAGCACGATGGGAATATTTATTTCGGGAAGGATGTCGATTATTTCTTTATTAAGTGGTATATTCCACCCTATTTCGCGAATAATTTATCACTGCGCCAGAATACCCGGGCAGAAGCCCTGAGCACTCGATCGTCATCACACAAAGCCATGGGCACTCGGCGGTCGGCACAATACCCGGTGGAAGCCCTGGACACTCGGCTGTCGGCACCCCAATACCGGCCGTCGGCACCCCAATACCTGGAGGAAGCCATGGGCACTCGATCGTCGCCATAATACCCGGCAGAAGCCCTGGACACTCGACCGTCGGCACCCCAATACCCGGCGGAAGCCCTGCTCACCTGACTGTCTGCGTTCTTCCAGACCCGGTACAACACCTCCACCGGGAACTGGTCGGCTCGCACACCCTGCAGCTGCAGGCCCAGCCGCAGCGCCTGCGTCAGCATGTAGAAGGCGGTGCGGTCCTTGACCTGGAAGCCCGGGTGGTCCAGATGGTACACCACCTCCTTCCACTGGATCGTCGGCGCCTGAGGGGAGTGAAGAGAGCTCAGCTACAGTGCCAGAGTGGGCTGAGTGACAGGAACACAGCCATACCTCCATCCAGTACACACAGCGACACAGGCCCAGAGAAAAGTCATTCTCACCAAACAACAGCATCACAAATGTTAAGGGAGACATTCATTCGACCCAATCTCATTGCTATTACAGATGAAAATCACTTCTCCCTACGATAAATTTTGTTACATGCATATATTGGGGTTGGACTATTAGGCTCACATATATAGTTATAGATTATATATGTGGTGGTTGTGGATTGGTGTTTAAGCCTTCGCCTATGTGCGGCAATTGGCTACCTTTTCCAGTAGAGGTGGATGGTGCGACCCTCTGGTGTTTCGAAATCAAACGTTCTGGAGAGACGAAACAAAAACGGGGGGTGGGGAGGAAACAACGCGATTGATACCCGATTTTTGTACCTGGAGATGTGGCCCTCCAGGTCAGATCAACAGTCGCAAATAAAACAGGCAAATTTTCGCAAAGATCGATACATCACAATTTGTTCCCAAGCGTTTCCTAAATTGCGAAAGATATACACTTTTAGATATTATCAGGGTGTTCGTTTACGAACGTAACCATCTCACGCTCTCCTTAAAGCATAGGCCACGGATCAGGTCAGCCCAACGGCCGACCCCGCCTATGAAAACCTGATAAAATGCTGGTTATATCACTGTTTCCACCAAACCAAAGGTGAAATCAGATTTAGAAATCGACATAACCCCAGACATTCTGTCAAACTAAGCTACCCCAAATCAACTAGAACAATGGCCTAGAATGGCCTTGTAATTGTGTAGGGACAATTCTCTAATTGTCCAGGTAAAATCATCCAATAGCAATAGTCACCCACTGGCCAAAACCACACTCGGCTGGGGGTCGATTGCTATAAGCCGACAGCCACCAGTTGAAAGTAGCAGGCCGAACCAAGACCCACTACGACATACTGATCGGCACAGGGCTTTGGAGTGCCAGTCCTATGTCAGCTAGACGTAAAATGTGATATAGCGGACCGAGCTGATGTTGACTGATGACGATACATGGACGCCAAACGACATGCGACGCTGATGCACCATATAGCTCAAATGACTAACGATCGAGTTAGTGTGCGCCCAAACTTCTATTAGATACAAGATACATATTGAGGGAGGGAGAGGACAAGATAACAAGATCACACAAGAAGTTAGGAGTTGGAATTCTGTGGATGTAAAACTGGTACGTCTAGAGTACATAAGGCGGATATCGAGGTCATAATTAAATATTCAGATGCTATGTCAATATGCAAACCCATGATTTTTTTTCGATGGACAAAGGAGAACAATGGACTTCATTCTGATTCTTTCACTTGACTTAAGGACATTGCTTGATCTTTGTACATCTTTGTAACACCATGATCAATCACAATGACTTTGAATGATTATGGAAACAATGGTTTGATTTCAGTGCTCTCAAAATACTCTGAGTTAGGTTGATGTGAGAAAACAATGCCAGTGATGAAAAAAATGTAGGAAGCAGGTACCTATACATACATTTTGGGACACATTGAATGCTGATTCCCAACTAGAGCTGTCAAATTTAGATGAATAAGAGATAATTTCATGTGTGAATAAAATAAAATGCATATTATTTTTGTATGGAATATCTACAGCAAAGAGAACTAGATGGATCCTTCAGGATCGTATCCTCAAACATGCACACATGCACAACACTGACTAATAGCTGATATAAGGATGTAGGAAAGACATCTAAAGCAATGTAAAAAAGAGCTGTCGGGTGTCAGTTTTCATCCAACTGCAGGGACTTGAGAACTCTGATCCCTGTACATAGCCAATTCATGGTAGCCATAAAATGAACATACTGCAAGGAAATACACCACGAGCTCATCTTCCTGGTCATATTTGAGCAAATCGTATGTTCCGCCGAACTAATAGTGCCACCGTACAGCGGACACATCCCATGCACCGCCCCTGTCCCACACAAGACTGGACCCGAGGCGATAGTGCCACTCACCAGCTCGTGCACCGCCTGCACAAACACCTCGACGTTCCAGGTCTGCGGGCCGTCCTTTGGCTTGTCGGCGGCCCAGATGGAGGCGGCCGGCTGCAGACTCTGTATGGGTATCTGGTCGGCCAGGCCGGTGTAGGTGCGCACCATGGCGCCCAGACAGCGCGCCACCGCCGGCGCCGTCACCTCGCTGGCGCCGTGGTTGACCAGGTGGCGGCGGCACTCCTCCACAGACGCGCACAGGTTGTAGCCCACCTCCAGCACAAAGTCGGCCAGCGAGCCGTCCAGCTGACGGCAGACACACAGTCAGCTGGCACGTCCCCACAGTCAGCTGGCACGTCCCCACAGTCCGCCGGCACGTCCCGACAGTCAGGTGACACGTCCCCACAGTCCGCCGCCACGTCCCCACAGTCCGCCGGCACGTCCCCACAGTCTACCGCCACCTCCCCACAGTCTACCGCCACCTCCCCACAGTCCGCCGGCACGTCCACACAGTCCGCCGCCACATCCCCACAGTCTGCCGGCACGTCCCCACAGTCCGCCGCCACGTCCCCACAGTCCGCCGGCACGTCCCCACAGTCCGCCGCCACCTCCCCACAGTCTACCGCCACCTCCCCACAGTCTACCGCCACCTCCCCACAGTCTACCGCCACCTCCCCACAGTCCGCCGGCACGTCCACACAGTCCGCCGCCACGTCCCCACAGTCCGCCGGCACGTCCCCACAGTCCGCCGGCACGTCCCCACAGTCTACCGCCACCTCCCCACAGTCCGCCGCCACGTCCCCACAGTCCGCCGGCACGTCCACACAGTCCGCCGCCACATCCCCACAGTCTGCCGGCACGTCCCCACAGTCCGCCGCCACGTCCCCACAGTCCGCCGGCACGTCCCCACAGTCCGCCGGCACGTCCCCACAGTCTGCCGGCACGTCCCCACAGTCTGCCGGCACGTCCCCACAGTCTGCCGGCACGTCCCCACAGTCTCCGCCGGCACGTCCCCACAGTCTGCCGCCACGTCCCCACAGTCTGCCGGCACGTCCCCACAGTCCGCTGGCACGTCCCCACAGTCCGCCGGCACGTCCACACAGTCCGCCGCCACGTCCCCACAGTCTGCCGGCACCCCCCCCCAGTCTGCCGGCACGTACCCACAGTCTGCCGGCACGTCCACACAGTCCGCCGCCACGTCCCCACAGTCTGCCGGCACCCCCCCAGTCTGCCGCCCCCCCAGTCTGCCGGCACGTACCCACAGTCTGCCGCCACGTCCCCACAGTCTGCCGGCACATCCCACAGTCTGCCGGCATGTCCCGCCAGCCCCCAACAACGCCGACATTCTCTACGACGCAGTAAACACAGCATAATGAAGCGTCATCAATATACCTTGCTGTTCACGGGTGAAAAAACGAACGTGATGACTGCCGAGCCTAAATTCGCGATTTCTTCCATCCAACATCATCCAACATCTTTAAACATCTTCGACATCAAACATTTGGACAAAAGCAGGCGGGAAGTGGCAATCACTGTACTACGGATATCTGGACCAGCAGTGTTGCCCAGACAGACACAGGTTGTCTGACAGCCCAGACAGTCACGTCACTTGCTGGGTAGACTGTTGGATTATTGGACGTCACCGGGCGTCGACTGCGGGCGAACACAGGGCGAGTCCAGTCTGTGCGGGGATGTGGCGAGTCACGACCCGCAGCCGCCGGCCACTCTCACCAGGTTCTTGGCCATGTTGCCGGCGCTGCGGATCTTGTTGACGGGGATGTCAGAGCTCTCAGCGTAGATGAGCGGCGCGAGCACGACGGGCACCAGCTCGCGTGGGAAGTCGCGTCTGATCGCCTCTAGGAAGGTGTCCTGCGCGTCCGCCGCCTGAACAACACGGCGGACAGCTGTCGTTATCCGCCTCTTCTACACGGCTAACAGCGCACTGGGCGCACAGTGCCAGGCAAGTATCAAAACAAGTAAAAGTGTTTTTAAGGAGCAATGCACACTGGCAGTGACATGTTCGGCTGACTAACATCTGCCACAACAATGGAGTGCTAGCAGGGCACAGGCTACATGGCCTCAGCATGAGGATGGCAGTTTGTCCGGCAAACATCAAGCCACTCTATAGTGACAGGGATGAGAGGTCATAGCTTGGAGGTGCAGCAATAGCTGCCAGTGACAGCCAGTACGGCCGAGGCTATGTCATAGAGAAGACGTGCGTGCTGCGGAAGCGGGAACTGAATGAGATGCCGGGGCAGGGGTGTCGGAAAAGGGCACCAGACTTCGAAGCACCTTGATTGATTGTTTGGGTTTAAAGGCGCGCCGACTACAGGGCCATTGGGCACCCATATCCGAAATACCTTGTCAAGCTGATCGGGAGGAGCGTACAGTAGCCACGAGACGAGGTGGTGCAGTAGCTCCGGCGACGACTCGTGCAGACCGCCCTCCTCGGCGGCGCTCAGCACGTCAGCTGCGGACCCGTCAGCCGCCAGTCGTCAGACGTCAGCCGTCAGCCGTCAGCCCACAGCAGAGACCCACACACAGCAGACGACTCATATACACAACGGAAGATCCACATACAGTGGGGGACCCAGAAACAGCAGGGTACTCATACGCACCATGGTAGATCCACATACAGTGGGGGACCCAGAAACAGCAGGGTACTCATACGCACTATGGTAGATCCACATAGTGGGGGACCCAGAAAGAGCAGGGTACTCATACGCACTATGGTAGATCCACACACAGTGGGGGACCCAGAAACAGCAGGGTACTCATACGCATCATGGTAGATTCACATATAGCAGGGGACCCACACAGCAGGCTACTCATGCACACCATGATATATCCACACATGGTGGGCTACCCATACACACCATGACAGATCCACACATCATGGAAGATCCACATACAGCAGGGAGCCACACACAGTAGGCAACTCATAAATATTTTATGTGGGCATTACTAGCTTGATTTCTGTGGGCGTTACTAGCTTGCTAGCTGTCCACTGATTTCCCATGGTTGCATTTCATCTTTACTAATTTGTGGTGGTCTACCTGCACAAAAAAAGAAGAAAAACCCAGTAGGGATGCAAATTGCATTGATATAATCACATTTTATTGTATTTCTTGCTTGCATCCCGAGGCACCCTTGTGCTGGCTTCACTGATCTATGGGCAGCTCACCATGGAAAACCTCACATTGGAAGACCAAATAAAGGTGCATACAGCCAAAATGAGACAGGCTGCTGTTGCATCTGATATGGGGACAATTAAAAAAAAACATGATAGATCCACATAAAGCAGGGACCCACACACAGCAGGCTACTCATAAATACCATGGCAGATACACATACAGCAGGGACCCACACACGGCTGAGCAGATTCACATATAACAGTGGTACACAAACCATGGGCAGTGGAATACTCACACACAGCAGGAATCAATGAACAACATATAAGCAAAGAGCAGGGCATCTCTAGACAGCAACACTGATACAAATAAGGGTAGGTGGTCCATATAAAGCAGTTTATCCACACATAGCCACATACAGCCTGGGGTGCACATAGATACATTTATCCACTGGTAACAGGAACACGCAGAAATGAGATCCACCAATAATAGCGAATTGTAGACATCTGGCGACAACAAGCCCACCCGACAACTGACCATCCAATGAGTCGCACGTCTGGCGCCAACAAGCCCACCCGACAACTGACCATCCAATGAGTCGCACGTCTGGCGCCAACAAGCCCACCAGACAACTGACCATCCAATGAGTCGCACGAGGATATGGTTGGTTATTTGGGCTTTCGGGCGCATCGACTGCGTTGGTCATACAGCGCCCAGCACGAGGATATGGACGATGCACCACACAGACCACCCAGTCTACATATCGTGGTGTAGACTGGGTGGTCTGTGTAACCACGAGCTCTCCGCCGCGCAGGCACCCACCCGAGTCGATGTAGTTTTTGATGAGGTCGGGCAGCCGCTGCTGGATGAACTGTTCGGCGCAGTGCACGGTGTCCGGGTGGGACGAGTGCAGCAGTGCGATGGCGAACGCCACCTCCTCGGGCTTCTTCAGCTTCAGCGTCCGCGACAGCTCCTGCAGCAGCCTGTCCGGCCGGTTCTGCACACACGCGGCGAGAGACGAGAAGGTGTCAGACACGGCAGGTGTCACCGTTTCTGGCCGGACTTATGCCTAAATATGATTGATTATCATTGTTGAGCATCTCGAAGCCGAGTTGTTCTATACGGTTCACACATGACGTACAGTTACTACTTGGGTTAAACCGGGAAGATATGCAACATAATGATTAACACGGATTCAGGTAGTATTTGTAGGTTTTCAACGTCTAATTCGTTAATAATTTTAACACAATGTCGACATAATTCGTTATTTGGGGTTAATGGCGCTGCGATACCGAACATGGCGATTATTAATGCCAATAGCTTAATTTGCTCTTTCAGAACCCTATGAAAAACGCCACAAGAATTATATGACCCTAAATCCGGTATATATCAGATATCCAAATATGCTTTATGAATGAATGATATGTGAGTCATCTGTTATCAAGTCCCGACATGCTAAGCTCCGTGTACTATTTCCATAAAACAGCTTTCGCTTCCCTGAGAAGCATTGACACAATAAAAGTACAGGTCGCACCATCAGGGTCCATAAGTGACGGGGAAAACTTTGTGTACATTGCCACAGGGAGGACATTGGTGGGTAGCAACTGCATGGCAGCTGTGTAATCTACACAGGGTCACCTGATCACTCCTGGATTTGCGATGGCACGAAGACCAATATTCAAGGTGTGGCTTCATTGCATGGAACTGATTGATGGAATATGCATTCCAGGCTACTTAGCTATTAACATAGCAGGAAATTCTGGTGGTGTGGTCCCTAGTCGGAAGTGAGAAGACACGGGGGATTCTGGGTACCTTATTTTGCCGGGAAACCGGCCGGCTTATTTCTTTATAGTCCGGCATGGCTCGGTAATCAGCAAAAACGTGTCTCCCACCTCAGTGTTAAGTGGTAAACATGTCTCTCATCTCAGTGTCAAGTAGTGAACATGTTTCCAAACTCAGTGCCAAATAATGCACGTTTTTCCATTTCAGTGACAAGTGGTGAATGCTGTCCACAGTTCAGCGCCAAGTAGTGCAAGTGTTTCCCGTCTCAGTTTCAAGTAGTGAGCATGCTTCCAATCTCAATGTCAAACGTGCCAGAATGTCGAACAGTAGAGGGTCTGTAAGACAGAATGTGGTGAGTGTTAAAAGGCTACTGAGAGGATGAGATAGTGTGACATGACACATTATACAATATCTCGATGAAAGAAAACGCCTCATTCATTACAATCAGCTCTGAGCTATGCACTGAAGCATACACAGGCAATGTGCAAGATCTAATTGAACTACGACACATGAAAGCATATCCTGCTCCATTGCCATTCTTGAACCCATCAGTGGAAATTGTGTGAATATCATCAGTAAGCATCCTGGTGCTCAAAAGCTTCACACGCCACGCTTCGAGTGGGATGTCATCATTCAGCATTACAGAAGATGATGGCAGTCAACTGCAGGGGTGACCAGATTCTAAGCGAGTATGGGTTTCGTGACTGCTATGCTCTATGCTTTATGCTCTATGCTTCTATGCTCAAAGACAGCACCAATCCGAACACAGAATGGCGAAGCCGTCACATTTCGGTCCCTGCAAAGGAGCGTCAACGCGAGGCGGAAGAACACCACGCCGTAAATGAAGTGGGTAGGAACAGCAATATGCATATCTGCCAACCTGGATTCAATATGGATATGAGCATCCTATGCCAAGCACTTCACATATTGACACCAGAGGTGGTCAGATGACCTTTGCAAGCTAGCTAACAGTGGGTGCGGCTCTGAATGACCTGGTGATGATGGACAGCACATGGCGCATCGCATTAAGAACACGCTCATTGGCCGTGCAGGCGCCATCACAAACACCACAAGCATAGTCCAACTTCGACAGACATTGCATCAGAAGTGCATCGTATAGGGGGCCGCGAGTGTGGCGGGGCGGGGCGTGGCGTGGCGTGGCGGGCCGGGACGGGCCGGGACGGGATGGGGCGGGGTGGGATGGGGTGGGGCGGGGCGGGGCGGGGCGGGGCGGGGGGGGCGGGGCGGGGCGGGGCGGGGCGGGGCGGGGTTGGGTGGGGTGGGGCGGGGTTGGGTGGGGCGGGGCGGGGTTGGGTGGGGCGGGGCGGGGCGGGGCGGGGCGGGGGGGTGGGGTGGGGTGGGGCGGGGGCGGGGCGGGGCGGGGCGGGGCAAGGCGAAGCGGGGCGGGGCGGGGCAGGACGGGGCGCGTGTCGAACGCACCTTGTGTCGGAAGCCGGGCTGGTCGACGATGTGGCAGAGCAGATGGACGTGGCTGGGTCTGGTGACCAGGCCGGTGCACTGCTGCAGTAGCAGCTGCAGCTGTGGCTGCTCCTTGGCAGACGTGCGGCTGGCGCCGTGCAGCGGCACCGCCGAGAACAGGCAGCGCAGCAGGTGCTTCTGGGCTTCGGCACCGTGCGCGCTCACCAGCTGTTGGCCCCGTCACGTCAGTGCCACGCTGGCCACGCTGGCCAGCCACGCTGTCCAGAGGTGGCCGTCTGTATATGTGGCCGTTTACAACACAAATATTTGCAGATGTGAGCGTTCGTGTACATGGACAGTTATGATACCAACAACACTAGTGTCCCGAAAATGACTTGTGTAGAGTGGAGTGGGAGATGATACCAAAAAAGGCCAACTAATGTCTTTAAAAATATGCAAATGTGTATCAATAATAGCATCTTATGAGTTACTTTTTATGACCTTTGCTGGTTGCTTGATGATGATGATGACGATGTCAATAGTGCATCTGCTGAACTTGCCAGTCAGCAGTACTGCTGTCAGAAGCAATACACACTCATAAAGATGCAAATCTCGCCCAAAGCCTAAAGCAAAAACACAAAAATGTGCACAAGATGATGCCAAAGAGTGACGTCAAAAACAATTGTCACTAAGAATGGGCCTCCATTCAAATTTCAGAATTCCAGGACACTGCGCAACAGCGTATATGAGCATGCATGATTGTAGCATTTGTAATAGGAACATTCATGACAGTTACCTTCATGATAGGAGAATTGATAAAACATTTATATTTAAAAAATGGTCAGTTAATGTTTCTATCTATCCCAATTTACTGATTTGGGGGTTCTATTGCCTTCGCTGTCACTATTGGCATATCCCTGAGATGGCAATACCACTTCAACCTGCACCCATCCCATTGCCTAGTTTCCCTGAAGGACATGCTCATATACTTTGTTTAACACATGCTACCCTTCTCAGAGAAGTGCAGGCCATCCTTCTGATAGAGGTCCCATTAGCCATAAAACCTGCACCACTCATTAACAAACATGAAACCTAACTCATGGCAGAGCTTACCTACCCTGGCATTGGCTGCCAGTGACCTTGAGCTCCACTCAGGGGAGGCTCCAGCCCTAGGCAAAATAGCAGTCACAATAGCCCTGCTATTGTTATCCTTCAGGGTGGCCAGAAGGGCCCTGCAGTCCTGCAGCAGCTCCTCACTCCTAGAAGGACCTATGTTATTCACCCCCACCTGGACTACAACTGTACTAAACTGGTGCTGACTGGTGACCTGTGCCACCACTGGCACCAGGTCCTTAACCTTGGCACCAAGCCTGGTGATGCACCTCCTACCTCTCATACCTTACAGAATACCATACCTAAATGCAGCACTTGAGCATCACATACAACCAGCACTGCATCCTTACTACTACTATCCTGGGGGCAGGATAGTGCCTGGAACATATTAAATGTTGATATGGCTGCTTGATGAGCTGTTCGATTAGGTTCCCTCCCAATCCTACCACCTGCCACCTGCCACTCACTGACCCTTTGTTTAGGCTCATACCTCCAAATCCTCCACACATGACATCATGTCACTGCCCCTCCCATGCCCTACCAAAACTAGCCCTCCTCTGTTCACTAGTAACACTCTCCTCTACAGATATCCCAGCCACCTCCACAGTAGGGGGAGCCTCAGTTACCTGTTGATCTGTGACCACCTGTGCACAGGATGTCCCTGTTGCAGCCTGATTCCCACCTGTTGCCTTTTTGCCTATCCTGTGCAACAAGGGCAGACTTGAGCTTGGAAAGCTCTGCCTTAAGGGCCCTAACCTCCTCCTCCTCCAGTGCCTGCATCCTGGTAGAAACCATCCTACATGCTGCAGCTTATTCCTAGATTTAGTTCGAAATCAACCTGTTCAACAATGAACAAAAATGAAATAAAGAGCCAACTATTATTGACTATAAATGGCTACATCCTATACTATCAGATGATTTAAGCACCTCAAGAATATCAACACACTAGGCAGAAACTACTAAACAAGTGTCTTTTTTATTGTCTAATCTAATTGTCTTCTATACAATTAGACAACTAGATGAA
The DNA here is from genome assembly GCA_034440575.1 of Imbricaverruca yamaguchii. Lineage (NCBI taxonomy): Eukaryota > Metazoa > Arthropoda > Thecostraca > Neoverrucidae > Imbricaverruca > Imbricaverruca yamaguchii. The sequence continues at coordinate 1,287,018 of JAOTOL010001563.1, forward strand.
CAAAATTATGCTAGGCAGTCAAAATTATATGGCTAAAGGCTAGACCAGGGAAATGAACAGAAGTCAAACAGCAATTATGAATACCACTAGCTTAGTAATAAACACTCTTAAGCTTAAACACAAAAAAGACTGCATCACAAGACTAAATAAAGTATGCTACGAAATAATTAGCATTCTCTAATGTAACTTATAATATCTACACACAGAATAGACAGGAACAGGGTATCTACAAAATAAAAAACAAAGACTTATCTTATGACCTTAGCTACACTGTGAATGCCACAATTTCAAGGTTATCTAATGTATGTCATACATATGATGAGAAGCAGGGTGCAGACAAGGATAAGAATAGGGTTGGATGGATGGTCAGGACAATGCAAAACAAGTCTCCCAGAGTCCAAAACAACTTCCTGTTAAGTGTTGTTTTCCAACTAAATTTTGAATTGCAAGGCATTGGGTGTTAGGTGTGCAATTGAGTGTGGAAAATTCCAGAAAATAAAGAACCTCTCAGCATGGTCTGATACATTACTCTGATAGCAGAATATGTGGAAGAAGTAAGAGAAGACCACCTGGAAATACAGTGTGATAAAAACGTTCATGCTTCTTTTGGCTTGGATGGCAGAAGTAGACTATCAAATAATATATAAAAACAACATAAAACATGCTCATTCAGCTTGAAAGGGTGAGAAAGGTATCAGCTATATTGGAAAGTTGTTGCACATGCTTCCTTTGTTGGAAGAAAACATCATATGGGGAAAATGTGAACTATAGAATAAACATTTTATCCCACTTGAAGGAAGACAGATTTAGTGTATGCCTACACCTGTTTCAATCTGCAACATTAGAGCATAATGCTGCAACCTGAAATGTGGAACAAACTTCATGGTATTAACCCATGTATTTCAAATTTACAGTGTAAATATTCAAAGATTCTACACAGAGCAGCTGTATTTTCCTTCAGAACTTGATATACTGGACAGCAATTGTCCTTGAACATCCAAAACATGGATAGACAGGGACCCATTTAAGATTTTTGTATACATTAAACAGGGAAAATTGTCCAGAAACATGCATGAAAGCAAGGTGTTTTGTCCACTTCACCAACATTGCCATGAAAATAATTGAAAAAATCAAAACATTGATGAGAAATAGTCCCTCTGTTTCACACATTGCTTGAGTCTCTGTGGATAGGTAGAAAGGTGAACCAAAAGGTAAAAGGTACCTATATGCTGATAGGTTATGCCTAATCTGCAAAACATGGTAGGCATGCTGAATGGTGCATGAGAGAAATGGTCTATTCTGGATGAAAGTGTCCCAGAACAATATATTTTGAACAAGACCATACTACACCAGCCCAATATACTCTGTATGCTAAAACATCTATCAGTACAGTTAAAGGTTGCATTCTTGGAACTGGTCTAGGCCACTATCACCATTTGGTCTGTCTGAAAAAAATGTGGCAACTGCATGCCTGTCACACATCTGAGATGTCAAATGGAAGCCTCAGAGGATCTGAATGCACATTTGGCATGCATGTTCAAACACATGCATAGGGCCAGGGGTGGCATCACAGGGAGATAGCTCCCCCATCACTGGCTAAGTGTTTATGCTAGGACACTAGCACATGCAAGATTGAAAAATATAGACACAAGGTTTTCTTCAATTAGAAACATGAAGAGGTGTATAATCTTCATGACTTTTCTTTTAATCTGTAAAACATGTTTTTTTGCACATTAGTTATGTGTTATTTTCTGCAATTTTTTACCAGTATGACATAAAACATACTGTTTATAGAGTATTTATCAATGGTATGCTCCCATCTGGCAAAGGTGGTAGATTGGAAGCAGGACAAAACACAGCTGCTGTTTTTTTTTTCAACCATGATGGATGGCCTCTGATATTTAAGTTCCAGGGGGCAGATATTCCCCAAGATCCTGAAAACTCCATCAATTTGCCAGAGAAAAATAACATTGACCTTAAATGTCCTGAAGTTTATTTAAAAATCAGAAAAATGTAAAATGAAACTTGAATATAACAAGTTCTAAAAATAGGTTTGAGAACACTGAAATTGAACCATTGTTTACATAATCATTCCAAATCATGGTGACTGACCATGGTGTTACAAAGATGTTCAGCAATATCCTTAAGTCAACTGAATGGAGCAGAACATAGTCTGTTCTCCTCACCCATCCATCCCAGTCATGGGTTTGCAGATTAACATAGCATCAAAATATTTCATTATTACCAACTTGGAACTGATTTTAATGTTCTTCATCTCATGCCATTGCTGAATGCATGACAACAATGAGTACACCACATAGTTAAATGATTGCTTATTACCATGCACATTGACCTTACCAGGATTTCAAAATGCAAAGGCATGTCAAGGCAGATTGCATTTTTTACAGCTTAGTATAATTTCCTAGGGCCTTCACATGATTTTCAAGGTGATAAGCTATTTTTGGGCCTTGGCATTTTTTTGTGTCCAAAATTAAATATTTTGGCAACAGAATGGTCCTAGGGCCACACTAGGTCATACAAGAATCAAACTGATGCTCCAGGGACCAAATTCAATTTTCCATAGTACATTCTTTTGAAGTGTTGGTGTGTCGCTTGGGGCATTCTGCATTTTTGTGGTTCGTCATATTTCTTGCCAAAATAGGCAATGAGGGGATAAGGGGAGGGCAATGAGATCCTTCTTTGGCACCAGCATGAATCTAGAGTTCCAATAATGTTCATTAAGAGTTCAGTGCCATTTTTTAAAGCCTCACATGATCTACTGGCCATACCTTAAGGTATTGTGGATAGCCTGCAGAGGCTCACAACATGCATATAGTAATGTAAAAAGGACAGTGGCCCTTGGGGGAAAACAAGCACCAGGTGCACCAGCCCGTATATATATATATATATATATATAATCAATATCAATATCAACATGAAACTGTAGCAACTGTGATTGCAACAACTGTAACTGTAACACCAGTATCTGTAACACCTATAACTATAACAACTAACTGTAACACCTGTAACAGTAACAACTGTATCTGTAACACCTGTAACTATAGCAACTAACTGTAACAACTGTACCAACAGCATAGCTTGGGAAGCATTGGAATGTATCAGGTCATACCCCCATCCATGAATTATATGCAATGGAGGTTGCAATACTTCGTAAGCTGGAATGTGCCATGTGTGTGTGTGTGTGCAGCTGGGTGCTTAAGTCATCAATATGGTAGGAATGCAAGAAGCCATATTACCTGAGATATTTCTTGGCAAGATGTCTTGCAGTTCTTTTTTGTCAGATTTCGCACAAGATTATTGATATGAATCAGGGCAAAGGACAACGAATCCAGGTTCATAGTGCCATAAACGCCACACAAAAGGAAACTTCTCGCCCGGAAGTCTCCTCTACTTTCACGATACTCATAGACAAACTATGCACAAATCTAAAAAAACATTTGTACAAAGTATATGAACCTCTCATAACGTATCCTTCAAGTCATCACCGGTATTCGTGATAAGGATCGTGAAACATTTCCAACAAAAATCCTATCACCGAGGAACGGACGGACGGAGACGACGCTCAATCTCTCCCCATCCTCCCGATGCCTAAAAAACGTAGCTGTATCAGAACGTCCAAGGATTCAGAGCATCGAATAGTTCAAAACTTCTAAAATCCTCTAAAGTTCAATTCCTCTAATGGTCAAAAAACCTCTAATCGGCGGAAACTTCCGTCTTTTGGAAATGTTCAAAACTTTTCCCTATCAATGCATCTAAGCATCTAACAGTTCAAGTCCTCTAAAACGGTCAGATCTCCGAAAGCTAATATCAATTAATTTAGTTAAACCTAACGGTTCAAAAGTGCTATTGCATCAAAATGCTTCATAGTTCAAAGCCTCAAATCATTCAAAGCATCAACACGTTCAAACCTCCGAAACATTAAAAACCTCTAAGGTTCAGAAACCACAACGTTCAAAATATCAAAGCGTTCAAAACTTCCAAACCTTGAGAAGCGTGTTAAAATAATCTAAATCAAGATGTATGGTGGCATCGGTGACTGCGCGTGAAGCGCTCTGTGCCGTCGTCGTGTAGATAAACGTTATTCCGGTTGAATTTAGGAGGGAAATGTTTGCTTGAAATTTATGCTTACGCGACACCTTTCGGAACAGCATCGCACTTCGTCAAGGCAAAAAGATCTTGATTGATGGTTTTTAACACGTTAGAGGTTCTGAGCACTAGAGGTTCTGAACTCTTTTGCTCTTAGGCGACATGGACTCAGGCTGTTTTTTGTAGATTCGATGTTTTGATGCCTTTGATGTTTTGAACATCTATAGTTTTTTATCGTTCGTGCTTTAAGTCTTTAGATGTTTTGAACTCCTAGACAATGTGAACGGTTAGAGGTTTTGAACACTACAAGTTCTGAACTCCCCCAATACGGAATCAAATCTCTAAGGTTTTGAACGCCATAATCCTTTTGATTCCTAGATGTTTTGTACCGTTAGAGGCTATGAGCATTAGAGGTTCTGAAATATACTCCATCATACCACAAAACACACGGCCCAAGGCCGAAGTCAGTGTAACTTAGTTTTGGTATAAATGATTTATTTATCATACAAATGTCATCCGGTGACAAGTAATGCATACCAAAAATAATTACGGTATTTCTGATTTCAGAAAGTATTAAAATATTGTTGATTCAGGCACAAAAATATCCCTAAAATGAATCATTAACATGCTTGCCGCTGGTAGCATCGCTACTTTTTGCGAACAAAAGGTGCCCTCCTGAGTATTAACTCGTCCCATCTCGGGGGTGTTCAACCGCCCCCCTCGCGGATAGTGGACGAACGGCGCGCGGCAACGCGCCCAAAATTGGCATATCTTTTCCACATCAATTTGGCACGCTGATTCGAAATTTTGAAGACAGGTCATCTAGGGTCAACGAGTTAGTCAAAGTCAAGTGAGGTTACCTCCAAAGAAGTTCAACCAGTCGTCGCGCTTTAACACGCGCACTGGAGGGGGGGGGGGCGAAATCCGCCCACCCCTCCGGTTTTTCGTAGACTCGCGATTTTACCGGCCGATATACGCCATTGTTGGTGTACCTGCTTGGAAAGGAACGGCACGCTGTTTAAAGAAAGAAAAACGAAAATCGACTGAACGTTTTTTGAGTTAGGGGTCGGTAAATTAAAAAAAAGTTTCAGCGCCATACCACAAATATCGGCGCTGATGCGCTTCCCTTATATTAGCAAATAGGAAATGTTCTTGGCAACATTAGCGACTTGTTTTATGTATATTGTTATGTTACATTGTTTCAAAGTCATGTCAGGTCACCGAGGTTAAGTCAGGTCAAGTTCATGACAGGTTAACACACGCCCTGGAGGGGTGGAGGGCGAAATCCGCCCACGCCTCCAATTGTTCGTACACAACTCCATATTGTACCGGCCAATATCAGTGGCGTCGCCACGAAATTCTTCCAGGGGGGGGGCAAGACCGAAAGGGGTCCTCCTGCTCCCAGAAAAGTGGCCTCCATTGTGTTATAGCCTCTTATTGTTTTAGGCCCTTTCATTTCATATTAATGTAGATTTAATATTAATGTACTGTTTGTTCTTGGCATGGTGCATTATTTACTCATCACGCAATAGCAATTATCATTATTTTTCGCTTGAAACTGGGCCATACTAGGGTATAAATAAGTAATATGTGGATAAATACCTGAGTGTCAAAAACAACCAACATCTCAATGCTTTCTCTGACAAAAGAGTCTTCCCGCTGTCCTCTAGATTGCAGCAAGGCTGATGCTAAGCATATCTTACATATATCTCCCATTGATCAACCCACTGTTATGTCCTCCAAAAATAACTGAATATAGTTGGATTCATCACTACTGTTATTTATTACCACGAGCTTAATGCCCTGAGCAAAGCTTAAGCGATCATTTCTCAGTCCCAAGACGATAATTTCGCGAAGGTGAAAACAAGAAGTGCGTTGTATTGGTTTTCTGATTGGGATCTTAGGAAGTTTATAATTGTTTTCTCTCTAATATTTCGAGCTGGCTGCAAGGCACCTGACAAACAAGCTAAAATAACGACTTCTTCGCGAATAAATTCACGCGCCTGGGATTTCCACCGCTATTTTGTCACAGGGGCCCTATCGAAATGAAACGGTTAGTGATCAACTAAATTATCCTGTGGAGGGGCCTAATCTACCACTATCCTTCCTGATTCGTCTGATTTCAACCATAACTCCCCACTAAATTCTACGGTTTTATTTTGGTACCCCTTGAAAAATCAACACACATTGCTGAAATTACACCTATTCCGCAACAACCGGATCAGTATCCGAAAATGTGAAGCTGGAGCCCTGCAAAATTAGGAGGGATTCCCAAAAATCAATGTCAGAGTCAGTAAAGTGGCTCTGGAGCATAGAACATATCACCAGATGCCTTCACAAATTGTGTACGCCGCTGAAAAACATACCGAATCTCGAAAAATCGAGATGGGATACAAATACATGGAGCCGGGGTCTCTAAATATCGGGCCGGAATTCGGACTTTTGAGAGAGAACAAATCAGAAACGATCCACAAATATCGCATTGAGCCCAGAAAACTGGCGTTGGGTACCTGGAACCACACGCTTGGGAGTGATAAGTCAGGCTGGGACACATAAAAATCGCTCCGAAGCCCCGAAACCGAACTAGGGCCCACAAATGTGCGTAAGAAGCCCCAAATAAACACAGCGGAACCCCAAGAGCACAACGGGGGGGGGGGGGCGAAAATACAACTGACACTCTAAAGCACACAATCTCCAAAAAAATTGACAGGGTCTTAAAACATGCGTTGCAGACCTAAATAAACATACATGGAGCTCTAAAGCTCTAAAACTCATACATGGAGCTCTAAAAAGTACACTGGAAGCTCTTAAGGCACGCAGGGACCATGCTAACGCACAAGGGTCTGAAAAAGTGGCTGGAACCACAAAAGGCAAAATGGTTCAAAATCGAACAGAAAGACCAGGGGCTAAATAAGCACATCGGGATCTTCGAAAATGCCCTGATACGTAAAAATATTATCGGTGTATAAAAACAACTCTAAAACTCTAAAACAAGCAGGAGTTTAGAAAATGTATTAAACCCCCCAACTGAAATTAAAAATATATTACCCATCACTTTGAAATGTAAAGTTTCCCAATTTCAGGCATCCCAGTTCATATCACCTGGTCGCCACGACGCCAACGTCTGTGCACCTTCACACTCATTTTGCGCATTCGGTGCATTCGCAACACTTCGTACAATGCTGCGATTTCTGGTAGGCCTTCTGCCTTTTGCTAATTACTGTCACATGATAAACTTGCGCCATATTTAACGTGCTGCAATGCTTAGTATGGGCGCTTGCTGCGAAAAGTCCAGTAATTAAATCCAATCATTAATTTCCTACCTCCTACATTTCTGGTAGCTATGAAACGCAAATTCCGCTCAGCTCTGACGCACTTGATATCTTTGCTGCTATCCTCCGAGAATGGCTGTCGAACCGAGGCCCTTCCTCAGTGTTCTTTGTTGGACCGGCTGCGTCTTTCTGCGCAGCAGCCTAATGCATTTTCTAAACCCCTCCTCGTTTCAGTGTGTTGTTGCTTTTTTGGACACGGATTATTTTTTTAACGCGTCATGGCGTTTTCGAAGATCCCGATGTCTTCATGTAACGCCCGGTGCTTTTGTTCGTTTTGGAACCATGTTACCATTTGAGGTCTTGGCCTCTTGCAGGACCTGGTGCGTCCTTTTGACCTCTGTGTGTCATAAAAGCTTCTTGTGTATTTTTTTTAGAGGTCCAGGTATGCTTATTTATGACTGCAACGCATGCATGAAGACCCTGTCGCTTTTTGGGAGACTATGTGCGTTTTGGAGGGCCAGTTCTATTGTCGGCCCCCGTTATACTCTTAGGTTCCTGCTGTTTTTTGGGGGCTTCTGACGCACATTTGTGAAGCTCCAGTACGATTTTGTGGCTTCGGTGCGGTGCTTCTTAGTCCCAGCGCGATTTATCGCGCCCAGACGCTTGGTTCCGGGGACCCAACGCCAGTTTTTTTAGGCTCAATGAGATTTTTGTGGATTTTTTGTTGTTGTAAATTCCGAATCCCGGCCTGATTTTTCAAGTCCCTGGCGCCACGTTTTTGCATCTCACCTCGATTTTTTTAAAGATACGGTATGTTCTTCACTGTCATACGCAATTTGTGAAGGCATCTGGTTGCATGTTCGGCGCTCCAGAGCCATGTTCTTGAACATGACATTCATTTTGTTAAATCCATTCTTATTTTGGAAGGCTCCAGCTTTTTTTTTATACCGATTTGGTTTTTGTAGTGACACTGTTCTTACGTGTGGGCCTAAACGCCAATTGTGTGGAGCTTCGACGGGACTACCGATGGGAATTGTGGGTCCCGAGCGCGATATTTTGGGGGATAGATTTGAGTTTGTGGGAAGTTTTGTACTTAGCTGTTACCCCAACGCGATTTTGGCGGTTCTCATTGAAAGTTTTCGAACCTCGGAACGAGTTTTCGGGGGCCCGAAGTACTTATTTGGATACCCCTGCGCGAATTTTGGAGCCCGGCACGATCCTTGAGAGCTTATGCCTCAGGATAGAGGGGGAATTTTCCCCTTTGATATGCCACTGTGGCCACTGAAGGAGTATATTTTTGTCACAGAGTGACATTCCGGTTAAGAATTTATTTTTGGAGCAGCTGTGATTTTTGGGGCCCGGCGCGCCCTTCTGGGCCTCCAGGGTGATTTTCAAAGGCTGCGACGTGATTTTTTTTTATATAGTCCAATGTGATCTCTTGGGCCCCGACGTCATTTTCTTGGATCCCTAGCGCCAGCTTTAGCTGCCTCGACACTTTTGGGTCTAAAACGTTTTAGGGGTTTTGGCATCATTGTTGGGCCCCAGAGTTGGAGTGTTTTTTTGTCCTTTTGTGCGATTTTGTGAGTGTTTTTCAGAGTTGGACCCATGTCCGGAGTGTTTTTCGTTGCTCTGTCGTCATTTGTTTTGGTCCCATTGAGACTGTTGTGGAATGGTATGACTCGTCGTTCCACTATATTTATTTTCATGGTCCGGTCGTAAATTTTTGGTACACCCAGGCTCGGCGTGATTTTCAGGGTCCCCGGCCGGATTGTTTTGGTCCATGCCGTAAATGTGAAACACCCCGGCACAACTTTTACCATCTCTTAGGGGTTTCTTGCAAATTATAGGCCTCATGTCGCCCCATAAGTATCTAGTCCAATTTCCTGAAGACTACCGGTTTTCAACGTCTTATGTCCTACCCTCCTCTATATTCAATGTCTTCCTCTCTCGTCTTGAAGGGCCTTCTCTTGCATCCTTTGGCCCTTTACCATGGTATGGGGCTTCTTCTCATGTCCCAGGAGCATTATCTGCCAAATTAGGGGCCTCCTGCCACGCCTCGTGGGCTTCCTCCTTAATCTTGGCAAAGCCTTACCAGTCTTGAGGGAATCTTCATTTTTGGAAACCTCACTTCACACCTGTTACCACTCCCATCTTAAGGACCTCCTTTCATTTTCTTGGAAATCTTTCTGGTCTTCGGGGCCTCATTCAGTCCTGTAGACATACTCATTTTTTTTTTGGGGGGGGGGACTCATCTCGAGTCTGGCAGGGCCCTCATTTCTTTTCTAGAGTCCTTTTTCAAATTAGTGGCCTCTTACGTCTTGAGGACCTCTTGCTCTGCGTTTTGAATCGAACATCGCCCATCTTAAGGGTGGTATCTTATCTCATGGTGGACTCCTCTTCTCTCCCAGGCTCCTCCTCTTCCACATTATGCACAACCTTTCTTATCTCAGTGGTCTTGTTATTTCCCGGGGACCTTCTTGGCCATCTGCGAAGCTTCTTTTCCGCCTGGGAGTTATCTCTCTTATCCAATGGCCTTTCTCTCCAATTTTAGGGCCTCCTCGTTCATCATGGGGTCTTATTTCCAACCTTGTGTCGCCCTCTTCCGCATTAGGTGCCTCCTGCCATGTTTCTGGATCGTCCTTTTCTATTCTGGTGGAGCCTTACTCGTTTTGGTGCCTATTTTTGCGTCTCCGAAACCTCATCTCATGTCCACTGGCTTTCTTTTCCGTCATAGGGCCTCCTCTCACTTTCTGGGGCCTCCCTTCCTCTATTGGGGCCTCCTTTGCAATTCTGGGGGCCTCCGTGCCAATTTTTGGCCCTCTTGATTTCTGGGGCCTCCTACCCTCTCCTAGGTGACTCTTTTTTTTAATTATGGGACTCCTTTCACGTCTTGGAGTCAACCTTATCTGTGTTTGGAGCCTCATTATTCTCTTAGCAGGTTGCTTTTGAGTCCTTGTCTTAAATTTTCCCTTCTAGGGTACTCCTATTTCCTGGGGGCCTCGTTATCAGTCTTGGATCCACCTCGACAGCATCATCTTCTGTCCCGTCGGGCTCCTTGCTCACCTTTTTGTATCATGCATTTCTGCATGGTGGTCTCCTCAACTTACAGGGGGCGCACCCCCCAAGTCTTAAGGCAAGGGGTGGGGACGATTGTCCCCGCTGCCCCCACCCCGGTTGCGACGTCCCTGCTCCGAAACCTCATCTCATATCCACTGGCTTTCTTTTCCGGCTTAGGGCCTCCTCTCATTTTATTAGGCCTCCCTTCCTGTATTAAGACTCCTTTGCAATGTTGGTAGCCTGCGTGCCAATTTTTGGCACTCTCTTGATTTCTGTGGCCTCAAACCCTCCCCTAGGTGACTTCTTTTTCGAATTACGGGCTTTCTCCTGGAGGCCCGTGATTTGTAGAATCTCTGTTTCGTCTTGGGTCCTCCTTTTCATCCTAGGGCCTTATTTTCGTCCTGGGGGCCTCCTTTTCGTCCTGCGGTCCTCCTTTTCATCCTGGAGGGCCATCTTTTCGTCCTGGAGGGACTCCTTTTCGTCTTGGAGGGCCTCCCTTTCGTCCTGGAGGGCTTCCTTTTCGTCCTGGAGGGCCTCCTTTTCGTTCTGGTGGCATCCTTTTCGTCCTGGAGTGCCTCCTTTTCGTCCTGGAGGGCCTCCATTTTGTCCTGGAGGGCCTCCTTTTCGTCCTGGAGGGCCTCCCTTTCGTCTTGGAGGGCCTCCATTTCGTCCTGGGTGGCCTCCTTTTCGTCCTGGGTGGCCTCCTTTTCGTCCTGGGGGCCTCCTTTTCGTCTTGGTCGCCTACTTTTCGTCCTGGGGGCCTCCTTTCCGCCCTGGGGGCCTCCTTTTCGTCCTGGGGGCTTCCGTGTCAGTAGTTGGCACTCTTGATTTCTGTGACCTCCTACCCTCTCCTAGGTGACTTATTTTTCAAATTATGGGCCTCCTGTAAGCCCATAATTTGTAGAATCTCTTTTTCGTCCTGGGGACTCCATTTCGTCCTGGAGGGCCTCCTTTTCGTCCCAGGGACCTCCTTTTTTCATCCTGGGGGCCTCGTTTTCGTCCTGGGCCTCGTTTTCGTCATTGGCTTCCTTTCCATCCTGGAGCCTCCTTTTCGTCCTGGGGGCCTCCTGTTCGTCCTGGGGGCATCCTTTTCGTCCTGGAGGGCCTCCTTTTCGTCCTGGAGGTCCTCCTTTTCGTCCTGGAGGGCTTCCCTTTCGTCCTGGAGGGCCTCCTTTTCGTCCTGCGGGGCCCAGCTTAATATTCTTCGGGTTCTGATAAGTGGTCTAAATGGCGGGCCCCGACTTTTGAAGCCCCTATAATCACTTGGTACTCCTGACGCGAAGTTTTTTGTGGACCGGCGCTATATTTCTAGTGATGGCGCGAATCATCGGGGACCCGCTGTGCGCATGTCCGACAGGGTGTTTGGGAGAGAACAACACGTTTTTTCCCCTAGAGCGACTTTTGAGATTCGTCACATATTTGAGTCCCCAAAGCGAACATTTGGGGCCCCAGCACGGTTTGTGGGGACCCAGCGCAATTCCTCCGAACCCCCGGCGCCACAACCAGAGGGCTACCACCTATCAGAGAACAGGGCGGGGATTTTCTCCCTTTGCTCTCCTTGGGTACGCCACAGCCTTTTAAAATTGTTCCAAAGCTCTATCCCCGCAGGTATCCGCAATCATCTTTAACTTTACCCGGCGAATTCTTCACCAATATCAAAATGCATGCCTCAACACATATCATCGCACAAAATCGGACTAAGCACCGCCGACGTGATCAGGAGCTTCACCACTCCGCTCACATCATCTCCCACCACTCAAACAAGTTCACCAGATCGAAATGTATTCGTCATTTGAATTCGAATCACAATCCTGAATCTGAGCACGACACTACCACATCCTGAAAAACCTCAGCACAAAGTACACCAATGCGAACACGCAGGTGCCGAAGAAGGTGGCGTTGAAGATGTGGCCGTCCCGGCCTGGCCCGGACTTGACCGGGCAAGGATCGACCACGCGTGCCTCGCGTTCCACGCGCGACGTCATGGAGAACTTTGAGGCGGAAGTGATCTGGACGGTGACCAGCTTGCCCATGAAGTCTGCCTCCATGGGCACCAGAACCTGCCGACACGTCATCCGTCATGCATACTGAACCGTGGTGCTGCACTTCGTGGATACGCTGTCTGACGGTCAGCATACGGATACACTTCCAACTTCCGGGTTGCTTCATCTCCGTGGTTCAGATTTACTGGATTTCCGGGCTTCGAACCAATCCGCGTGAAATTAGCGACGCCAACTGGCCTCGCGCCTGGATATGCCGGCACTAATCCCTGGGTCATGAATGATAATCTCCATGGTTACGCGCTTGGAATGAATGCGCGAAGTGCTATTTATTCTCAAGGGTGCATCAAAGATGTGCCAAGGGTGTCCAAGGATAGCCAGCGCACACGTACTGAGCAGCCTGATGCCTTGGTCTTGCTTCGAGGGAGATCCGGCGCCGGCCAGTTCCCCACGGCAGGGCGCAGGCTGGCGCAGGCGAGTTTCCCACTGTAGGGATCAGGCTGGCGCCGGCGAGTTCCCCATGGTAGGACCCAGGCTGGCGCCGGCGAGTTCCTCACTGTAAGGACCAGGCTGGCGCCGGCGAGTTCCCCACCGTAGGACCCAGGCTGGCGCCGGCGAGTTTCCCACTGTAGGGACCAGGCTGGCGCCGGCGAGTTCCCCACCGTAGGACCGAGGCTGGCGCCGGCCGCACCGACTCACCTGCTGGTACGCCTTGTTGTGGCCGACGTAGTACTGTTTGTCGTGCGAGACGTCGGTGACCAGCACCTGGTGGTGCTGACCCACCAGGTGGTCGTACGGCCGGTACGAGTGGAAGAGCTCGGTCAGGGCGCGTGTTCGCCGCTTCACCTGCCGATATCCAGGTGCCTTCACCACACTGCGGCCACCATGCTAGTTCGCAACATGTCTGCAACATGTCTGCTATCTTATAATTTGGCAATGTTTTACAATGGCGCAAATGTTCGACCAGCGGCTCATAAGTGCACTGGAACAGCCGTGCTAGAGTTGTGTGTCACCATTTTAGTTAGTGAGTGGAACTGCCAGAGAATCGACACGAGCTGTGAAGGAGTCCACATCATCTTATCCGTAGTGCCGGAATTGGTGGTCACGAAGTGGTTAACATTGGACATATTCACCCGCCTTCAACTACTGCTCTGCCCAATTGACAAACAACCGCATTGCCATCAAGTTTAAACTCTGGCGCCCGGCGTATTGACATTGACATTGTACATCTGACTGCCTGGAGCATTTCTGACTGACTGACGGGACTACCGCGCCCGCCGGCGACGTGAGAGCTTGGTGAAGCTGAATATGAGTCCAACTGTGTTCTTGCTGTCTGGCCGACTGACCTCCTGCGTGGGCACGCGGCGCATGCTGGCCGCCGGCGTGCCCGGCCGTGGGTAGAACTGGTTGATGAACAGGCTGGGGAACTTGTACTCGGCGCACAGCTGCAGAGTGCAGGCGAAGTCCTCCTCAGTCTCGGTGGGGAAGCCGCAGATGATGTCCGTGCAGACGGTGATGCCGGGCACTCTGGCGGCCAGCCGGTGGGGCACGTCAGCGTCGGCCGCAACGATGGCTAGTTGGTTGGCTATTTGAGTTTTAGGGCGCATGGACCAGGTTTGGTCACCTGACGTCCATCACGCCGACAGGATCGTACCGAGCGACCTGGCGCCAATCGCTGATCGCCGTCCGTTCCGCAGTCACACGGCGCCACCCAGATGCGGCCCAGTTCCGGGAAGCAGCACACGGATCACAGTGGCAAATAATCGCATAGTGGCTGAACGCTATGTTCTAACGGTGAGTAGGTCAGGAGTTGTTTGTTGTTTATTGGTTGGTTCACGACACACTTTATGCACATTCACGGCTAATGGCACCGCCGACACTGTTTCGCCGGTGGGCCGCGGGATTGGGAAATGTCCTGAGTGGCGCTAGAGTCGAACCCGGGACCTTTGGTACCCATAGCCCGACACCTTAACCACTCGGCCATCCCCGCCCCGAGTAGGTCAGGAGTAAGATGCTCGTCTCCCAACAGAAAGGTGGTGGTGGATTGGAGTTTAGGGGCGCGTCGACATCAAGGGTCACTGTGCGCCCATAACTAATCCCAACAGAAAGGCTGTGAGCTTCAGTGCAATGTTTCGCCGCCCTTCACCCGCGACCAATTGGCGTGAGAGATTGGGTACACTAGTTAGTTATTAGGGCTTTAGGGCGCAACGACTACATTGGTCATGTAGCGCCCAGATTGGGGACACTAAATGACCACCAAAGCAGTCGATGCGTCGTAAGACTGACAGTCAACACAAGGTGTCGCAACGTTTGAACATCTTCGATCACGGTGATAGACGGTGCACTCTTTTGCTCTGTCGAGACCAGAGTGAAGTGGCGAAAGGTGCACCGAACATGTAAGGGGAGCTTCATGCTGATCAACGTGACTGTTTATTTTTATCATATATTATATTATATTATATTAATATTTTATAATAATATACTTATTATTATTATTATGTACTATGTATTATTATATTGTATTATATTATCAGTTAATATAACGTTGCTCTGTTGACCAACCGACAAATAACGGTCCCTAGTCTCATTTGTCACACACATAAAGCCATGCCACATGAATGAATTAGCAGATAAACAGAAACAACGCTTCTTTACATTTTGAGAATATAGAGATGCGCTTTAACAGTGCGCTCTCTGACATGAGCGGACCAGACGAGCATACTCAACATAGAACTAAGGTGCTGTATTTCGCGTTGTTGTTTTCCAGGTCGCATGAGCGGGGAAGGTCATTCAATTATAAAGACGAACACAATGGCATCCTGCACAATGCAAATAACTACAATTTTCGTGTTCAAGGGAATACCGATGGTGCATGCCATAACGCGATGCTAGCGCACCAGAGCAGCATGCAGTGCTGCAGTACACCTGCGGTCACACCAACCTCAGTCGCGATGCTAGCGCACCAGAGCAGCATGCAGTGCTGCAGTACACCTGCAGTCACACCAACCTCTGCCGCGATGCTAGCGCACCAGAGCAGCATGCAGTGCTGCAGTACACCTGCAGTCACACCAACCTCTGCCGCGATGCTAGCGCGCCAGAGCAGCATGCAGTGCTGCAGTACGCCTGCGGTCACACCAACCTCAGTCGCGATGCTAGCGCACCAGAGGAGCATGCAGTGCTGCAGTACACCTGCAGTCACACCAACCTCTGCCGCTGTGCTAGCGCGCCAGAGCAGCATGCAGTGCTGCAGTACGCCTGCGGTCACACCAACCTCAGTCGCGATGCTAGCGCACCAGAGCAGCATGCAGTGCTGCAGTACACCTGCAGTCACACCAACCTCAGTCGCGATGCTAGCGCACCAGAGCAGCATGCAGTGCTGCAGTACACCTGCAGTCACACCAACTTCTGCCGCGATGCTAGCGCGCCAGAGCAGCATGCAGTGCTGCAGTACACCTGCAGTCACACCAACCTCAGTCGCGATGCTAGCGCACCAGAGGAGCATGCAGTGCTGCAGCACACCTGCGGTCACACCAACCTCTGCCGCGATGCTAGCGCACCAGAGGAGCATGCAGTGCTTCAGCACACCTGCGGTCACACCAACCTCTGCCGCGATGCTAGCGCACCAGAGGAGCATGCAGTGCTTCAGTACACCTGCAGTCACACCAACCTCTGCCGCGGTGCTAGCGCGCCAGAGGAGCATGCAGTGCTTCAGTACACCTGCGGTCACACCAACCTCTGTCGCGATGCTAGCGCACCAGAGCAGCATGCAGTGCTGCAGTACACCTGCGGTCACACCAACCTCAGTCGCGATGCTAGCGCACCAGAGCAGCATGCAGTGCTGCAGTACACCTGCGGTCACACCAACCTTTGCTTCAGGTAGTCAACCACACGGCGGAAGTCCTTGATGAAGTATTCGCGCTTCATGGCCTCCAGTACAGCGTCACTACCAGACTGTACCGGCACGTGCAGGAACGAGTAGACTCGCGGGTGTGTCAGCACACGGCCGATCTCCTGCGCAGTCGAGCAGTGTCGGTACACCAGGGTACCACAGCTGAGCAGTGTCGGTACACCTGGGTACCACAGCCATACAGCTGAGCAGTGTCGGTACACCAGGGTACCACAGCCACACAGCCGAGCAATGTTGGTACACCAGGGTACCACAGCTACACACCCGAGCAGTGTCGGTACACCTGGGTACCACAGCCACACAGCCGAGCAGTGTCGGTACACCAGGGTACCACAGCTGAGCAGTGTCGGTACACCAGGGTACCACAGCTACACAGCCGAGCAGTGTCGGTACACCAGGGTTCCACAGCAACACAGCCGAGCAGTGTCGGTACACCTGGGTACCACAGCCACACAGCCGAGCAGTGTCGGTACACCAGGGTACCACAGCTACACAGCCGAGCAGTGTCGGTACACCAGGGTACCACAGCAACACAGCCGAGCAGTGTCGGTACACCAGGGTACCACAGCCACACAGCTGAGCAGTGTCGGTACACCTGGGTACCACTGCCACACAGCTGAGCAGTGTCGGTACACCAGGGTACCACAGCTACACAGCCGAGCAGTGTCGGTACACCAGGGTACCACAGCTGAGCAGTGTCGGTACACCAGGGTACCACAGCCACACAGCCGAGCAGTGTCGGTACACCAGGGTACCACAGCCACACAGTCGAGCAGTGTCGGTACACCAGGGTACCACAGCTGAGCAGTGTCGGTACACCAGGGTACCACAGCTGAGCAGTGTCGGTACACCAGGGCACCACAGCCACACACGCGAGCAGTGTTGGTACAATAGGGTACCACAGCCACACAACAGAGCAGTGTCGGTACACCAGGGTACCACAGCTGAGCAGTGTCGGTACACCAGGGTACCACAGCCACACAGCCGAGCAGTGTCGGTACACCAGGGTACCACAGCCACACAGTCGAGCAGTGTCGGTACACCAGGGTACCACAGCTGAGCAGTGTCGGTACACCAGGGTACCACAGCCACACAGCTGAGCAGTGTCGGTACACCAGGGCACCACAGCCACACACGCGAGCAGTGTTGGTACAATAGGGTACCACAGCCACACAACAGAGCAGTGTCGGTACACCAGGGTACCACAGCTGAGCAGTGTCGGTACACCGGGACACAACAGTCTGACGAAAGCGGCGCTACAGCTACACGGCCGAACAGCGGCGCTCCACGGAGCCGCACAGTTCCGGTCCGAGTCCGAGGTGCGCTCCACAACACCCAGACGAGTACCAGGGCGTACCACGGCCCCGACCATACCATGGCCATCCGACGACCATTTCCAGGCCGGGAACGTCTGCCGACCCCTTCCGGATCAGGAACGCACCCCTAACCCTCCCATACCAGGGACTTATGCCGACCCTTCCTATACCAGTCACGTCCTCCGACCCCGCCCGTAACAGTTGTCCGCCGACCCGGCTCGTACCAGGGAGCACCGCGATCCCGCTAGTAACAGAGTCGTCGGCCGACCCGGCTCATATCGGCGCACCCCGACCCTGCCGTACCAGGGAGCACCCCGACCCCGCCCGTAACAGAGTCGTCCGCCGACCCGGCTCGTACCAGGGAGCACCCCGACCCTGCCGTACCGGGTGCGTCCGTCCACCCTGTCCCGTACAAGGATCGTCCGCTGAGGCCGGTCACGGCCACACCCACCTCCAGGTGGTCCAGTATGTAGGGTGGGTTGGTCATGCCGACGCGCAGCATACAGCCGTCGGGCACGACGTCGACGAGTCGCCAGAGCAGCTGTGGCAGCGTGGCGCCGATGTCCAGTCCGTAGGCGCCGGTGTCCTCCGACGTCAGCCACACCTCCACGACGCCCTCGCCGAACGCCATCTCGGCGCGCGCCACGATCTCCTCTGGACGTCACCGCAGGTCAGGTCAGGTCAGGTCACGTCAGGTCACCGTCAGCAGTGTATGGTCAGACTATCACTAGTTCGCTAGGTCAAAACAGACGAGTCGCGTCAGGTCGGACACCGCCGGCAGCCAAGGTCAGGTCTAACTGTGACAATATTAGGTCACTTCCGGAGATGAAGAAGTCAGACCAGGTCTGGTGTTCAGTCTGGTGTTCAGACTCTGGTGTTCAGTTTCTGGAAGAGGCAAGCTACCTTTCCGGCTCGAACCGGTTTTCAATGTCCAAATCTGCTTTCTTGACAGGTTGACTGGATTCAGACTGTGAATGAATGGTTTAGTCAAGGTTGCGTACTTAGCGGATCATGATATTTGTGACTGGATGAGAGCCTTTGTTTATCATAGAAGGTGGCACAATTAGAGGATTCTTTATGGCGATCAATTCGAGATAATTTCCTGTAGGTCCCTGAAACAAACGCCATTGGTTTATTGTGTCCAAAATGAGTTTTCAGTTAAGTCTCATATATACACAATTCAAACTTGCTTGCTAAGACAATATGAACTCAAAATTGCATGCACCATTACAACTTATGTGGACCACCTATGCTGGAATTAACTACATAATTATTCCACTTACAATGGAATTGACTAGAAAGTGAATGATGAAAAACGATGTTGCTTTTACTCGGGATGCATATATTTTCCCAATTAGCACAGCTTTCCACCAAAAATTCCACTGTGCCACTATGTTATCAATATATCAAAACGTCAGATAATCAGGTCTGGCCTTCAGGTCCCCATATCGTTGTATTCCGGGTAGCTGGTTCATAATGTCATTGGGTTTCTAGCTAATGGGCATTTTGTACATCAAAGGTCCATAGGGTCATGACATGATACATAGTCTGTCATAACTGGAACAAAACAGCCAGGCGCGAATAACATGAACCGATTTACGTCTGTGTCGGCCCAGCGTGGAGTGAAAGGACACAGAAACACGTCAGGCATCACAGCTGCTCGCAATTACAAACTTATATAACATGTGGGACAGGGACATTTCGAATCAAATTATATTAAATACCCAGGAGAGAATGAAGGCATGATACATTACTCTATAAGGTTAAGACGAACGGCCACAAAAAAAAACGACTGAAGACGAAAACAAAGTGATGTATACGAGTCCGGTTAACAGGTAATTTCAAAATAACATGCACGTATAATTGGGCAATACTGATCCTGAGCTAAGAGGCTATGCAGTGGCCAGAAGATCATGTAGATTAAGGACATATCAGTGGTGATTATGACACAGCTAAACTGTTGCAGCAAAGTGGCTGCCACACCATCGGCACACACGTCTACCTCACCGATGGGGTAGCTGCCCAGCTGGCCGCGCGCATGTTTGGTCTTGCAGTATGTACACTGGTTCAGGCACCCGGTGTTGATAGCGATGATCTCGACGAGACGGTTTTTCCTGATCTTGGGCAGCAGCAGAGAAGCACCACCCAGCTTCTTGCCAGCTGCCTTCTTCTGACCATACAGTCGCACCGTGTGCCCTGCGAACGTCACACACACACACACATCAGCCACATCACACACAGATCATACACATCATACACGTACGCGCACACACATACACAAACATCATCATCATCATACATATGACATATGCATCACCCAGCTCACACACATACACATGTATGTTGTCCACATCATCAACACATGCATCATCCATGCCACCCATGTATGCAATCTACCTCACACATACATCATGCACATAATTTGCATCATACACACATAACCTACATCACACATGCGTCATGTACGTCACACAAATTCTACGTTACACACGTCATGTCCTATATCACGTCACACATATACAAGTGATCTACATCACACACGTCACGTCCTATGTCACATCGCCCACGTCACACACAGATGCAGACGCTGCCTATACAATAGGCACTACACATGCTACACAACCCCATGTGACATGCATTGCACAGGTAGCACCATACATTATGTCATTCACACATAACACCCATGTGAAGGGATGTCATGTGTACAACACATAGTAATGCAGAATATGTGCGGCGTAACACAACACACACGTTAATATCCGGCAAATAACAGCATCCATGGTCAGATAATGAATATCAATCACAGCAAAGTGGACCTTTACAAGTTGGACATTAGAGTGCGATTTTCAACGCGATAAAAACATTACATGACAGAGTCGAACATTATCGGCGACGAGGACTCCTGATTCAAGTGTACATTTTAGTCCATTTCTTCACAGCTGTTAGTCCCATTCGGATGACGACTAATTTGCTTAAGGGCCTTGACTACAGTGGCCATGCAACATCAAATAAGGTGCAATGTGACAAGTGAGGTTAAGGCACACATAAGCCTTTATCACTAACAACAGCGCATAGCCGCAGCATCCCTATAACTCCTCGAGGAAGTGTAAAATTACTCCTTCCATGTCATATAGATCTCTACAGTTTCGCCGTGCCTCGGACATTTTACACCGTTCTTCTTTGCCTCTGAAATGGGAAAGAGGAACCAAACCTATTAAACCGCCGATGGTAATAAACCTAGCATATTGGTAATTATAACTCTCCATTATCACTGGTGATCAGCTTACCTGGTGATGGCTATTTCGTTGAAGACCCTGGACTGGCCGTGGTAAAAGAAGCGTAAAAAGAGCACAGCAGTGAGAGGTTGAACGACCCCATAACATTTCCTCTTCATACTTTGAATAACGAAATGCCTGCTCTCTGACCTTTTAACGTTTCCTCCACCACCTCGACCACCCTGTCGATCTGTTGCACGCCTATGACGCTCAGGCCGCGCAGGTAGTCCGACTTTGGTGCGCCCTGAGGCACACAGCCAGCCACCACCACGTGCTTGCTGGCGCGCCGACCCCTCTCCACCTATCGGCACACGGTAACCATGTATACGTTGTTGTTGCTGTACCGGCGACACACGGTAACCATGTATACGTTATTGCTGCTGTATCGGCGACACACAGTAACCATGTATAAGTTGTTGTTGCTGTACCGGCGACACACGGTAACCATATATAAGTTGTTGCTGCTGTACCGACGACACACGGTAACCATATATAAGTTGCTGCTGCTGTACCGGCGACTCACGGTAAACATGTGTAAGTTGTTGCTGCTATACTGGCGACACATGACAACCATGTATAGATGTTGCTGCTGACGTACTATTGGCATATAACAACCATAGACAAGTGCTACTGCTGCCGTATCGTCGGCAGAGAGCATCCAGGGGAGGTGTTGCTGCTGCTGCTGCACTGTTGGCACATGGTAGCAATACGTGCGTGTTGTTGCTGCTGCTGCATTATCAGCACAAAGTAGCTATATATAGGTGTTGCCATTGCTGCTGCATTATCAGTGCATGGTAGCCATAGAGAGGTGTTGCTGTTGCTGCACTGTAACCACACAGTAGCCATACTGCTGCTGCTGCACTGACAGCAAGCAGTAGCCATGGAGAGGTGTTACTGCTACTGCATTGTCAGCATGAGATAGCCATAGCTTGGTGTTGCTGCTACCACATGGCCAGCATATGGTAGCCATAGAGCTTCAGCATGTTGCTGCTTACTGCCCCCAAACTAGACAGCTTCAGAACAGCGTCGCCACGAGGAACAGATGGAAGACAAGAAGTGATGGACCGGTGTGGGCAAACTGCACCAGAACAGCAATTAGCCAGCCACTGGACCAAGTCTGCTATTAATGCTATGGATGGACTGATGAGTACTTTGTAGATACCAAGATGTGGCAACGTGTGCAATTTGATGTCATACCGCCGGCTTTTTTAAAACGAAATTATGTTGACAACACATAGGCTGTGGAGGGCCACGCTTGTTCGAAATGCAAGCCACGTCACAAGTGGATGACTGGGGGCTACACAGTCTTTTCAATCCCATGACCAACACAGTATGTAAAATGGAACAGATGATCTGACCTCGTTTCTGAAGTGACTTTCGGCTGGTGATTTGACGGTGCAGCTGTTGAGCAGCCATAGATCGGCAGAGTCTGCATCATCTGAAAACACAGCATCACCATACAACTGCCCCTGTGATCATCAGCCAACCAGCAAAAAGGACACAACACATACTGTTGGCATGGTGCGAATATCATCTGGACTTTCACACCATTCAGTTACCTTTGGACATCCATAAATGTGACATGGTTAAAATTATCACGTCTATTGCACTTGCTATGGATAAGCTGGTATTCTACATGCTATGTAAAACATAGCAGATTTTGGTGCCATCTAAATGAGCATCACTGCACCTACAAGCTTCCACTTGGGATTGGCCTGCAAGAAGGCATAGATGCATTATGTGGAGGGTGGGTTCGAATCCCACCGGCACAGTGCCTCACCACGCCCCATCCAACAACCGCTGACATATATTGATGTGCAGAGATGCTAACCTTCTATAGGTGAGACACCAGATGATGATCAGAGAGGCAACTGGCCAGAACATCAGGTGTCACGAAGTGCACTTGATGAGAACAGCGGACTATTACTAACATTACAAGGACGTGCTGTCACCGGTCATTGTCGCGGCACCGGCCACCAGCGTGGTGCCAGCATCTCCACAATGCCACCCATCAGACTGACCTGTGATTGTGTACCCATAGCTGGCCAGCAAGCCGGCCATGTATTCGCTGTCCGAGCTGTTGTGGGTGCAGCCCCACGTGCGCACGTACACGCGCTGCGTGCCTGGCACGACACTCTGGCAGACGGGTGGCGGCTCCGGCGTCGTCTCCGCCTTGGAGGGCGGCTTCTTGCGACGTGCGCGCACCACCGGACCAGTGCGCACACGGGCCGGCCCATCGCCACCGCCCACCAGATCCTCGATGTCATCCACGTCCATCATGTTCGGGTATATATCCAGGATGTCCATGGCTATGGTGGAGTGGCTGGTTGAGCTAGAAAATTGCAAATGCATTATTGAACTATGATCAGACTGATGTAGCTACTTGAACTAAGAAATTTGCTGACATATTCATGGTAACAAAAAAGTCATGATTACCTATTAATCATCATGAACCATCTACTCGATTTGCTGAGCTCAAACTATACATTTGTTAGTATACACTCTGATGACAGGAACGGACAGAAAGTGACTCCATAACAGCAACATGGGACCCAAAGTCACCAGTGAACAATCAACTATACTTCAATTAAGTTTTCATCATCATTGACAAAAACAAACTATGTATCTAAAGAAACACAACATTGATGTTACCAAAATGTAGCCTCTCCTGACTACTAAGTTCATTGGTATTAGTACTGCAAGCTTGTAGTAGATCCTGATGTTTTTATACAGTAATGGGTCAGTATCTCTAATGACAAAACTCTGAAAATTTGTCCTTAGAAAACACAGCTACAAAAATGCTTAACTAGCACTCATAAAAAGCTGTAGCCATATATAGCCATAACAATATATAGCCATATATCTATGTTGTTGTCATTCTTCACAGTTGTTGGTGGTGGGGATATATTATGCACATTTAAGAATTTTGACTGAAATATGCATTGGAATACTTTGATTCCACTGGTCAGGTAAATGTCTGTTGAGCTAGGGGTAGGATGCATGCCTTGCATTTGTAATGCCCAACTTTGAGTGAGGGGAAAAAATGGGGAAAATGGAGAGTGAGGGGAGGGGCAGAGGACACAGGAACACTGAAGGCTGAAATCAATATTGAGGTGGGCTCAGGGTTCAAAGCAACATAAAACAATGCATACAGCTGTAGTATCTTGAAATTAAGTTTTAGTATTGTGGAGCTTAGTCCTGCCTAATTGGTAAGAATGTGAAAACCTGAGATACTCCTGAAATTGTAGTATGCAAAAAGTTTCCTTGCAAAAACAGCTTTTTTTCTTGTAGTCAAAGTAAGAAACATGAACATACAAATAATATAAAATCACCATACACACCAGAAATGGAAACAGAAAGCCTTGACACTGAATGGTAATGACCTGGATGGAGCATGCATATATGCATTATCCCCACTTAGGAAAAACAAAATTTTTTTAAAGATACATTCCCCTTGCCCTACCAGCCACTAATAATCATGAAACAAATTGCTTGTTTGATCAAGAGAATTAATAATTTTGGAAATCTCTGTTAGGCAGTATGTTTAACTTCTGAAGCTTGGGTCTGATGAAACACCACATGTAGGCAAATGTTAATTTGTATTGTTTTTATTTACATCTTTTACCATCCTACACTAGTTCCATGTAAGGGGCTGCAATATGCTGCAATATTCTAGATAGGCTAAATCTGGATGGGCTCTATGGCTGTTATTAGCCCTGAACACTTTGACAAATATGTGAAATGCACATAGCATCCCCTTCAGCTTTACATTTTTGTAGTGCAAATATGTAAGTTGGTTATTTGGGTTTAGGTGCACATCAACTGCATTGGTCATACAACTCCTATGCAAATGTGTCAGTACACCAGTTAAAACTACTTGTGAAACATAGTGGATAATTCAACATCTTGAACAAAAAATAAACATCTTTCCAAAGTAAACATCAGCATTGTGCTCCTTCCAGTGTATCTATGACAACTACATGTCTCATTTCTAACCATATCTCATCTATTATTACCATGCTTATGTTCACAAGCATGGATGGTGATACACAAAGACCTAATAGTGCAATTAGAAATAAATGAATTAGCTATGATGTGATCTGTTATACAAAATCAGTTCACATTAGCATTGCTACCATAGACATTTCTAACATTATCATTAATACATACATTCTACATTATCATCTCTCAAAACAAATATCCAGGGACACTCACAAGTACACTATTAACTTTAAATGGGGTTAGGACATGGAACAATATATATTTACATTGGACACCAAACTGAAAACCAATTTTGGCACACTGCTGTTAGGTTATCAGCATATTATAAATAGGTGATCAATAACTTATCATTTATAAACTAACATACCCACATGAGTAGGTTTGCCCCTATAGTGTTATATTTATTATTGGAATGCTTTTACAATATAATGTCTGTAAAGAAGGCTAATGTGATGCAACCACTCATTTTCTGTGTAATTGCCAATTTTCATAAAAAAGTACTTCGACTTATAAAGTAATGCAACCATAAAGTGATCAAACTTAATAAGAGGCACCAGAGGCTGTCCAAGATAAGTATATAAAGGGAAGATACCATAACCCTGGCAAAAACACACCCAGACCCCAGCCAATACCACATCCCTAATTTAAAAGAATCTGTCCAGCCACATATAATGCACCCAGGCTCCCACACAACATGCATTTATCCTTTCTTGGTATTGCTACAGTTTAAGGCATCCACAAGACCAGTTTTAGACACTTTCACTACCACAAAGGCAGTGGGCAAGTTAGGTTAGGTTGTGATCTTAAGTTGAAAATGGTTCAGAAATCATTTTGGAAAGGTTTGTAATTTATTATTTAAAAAAATAATTTCATGGAAGGTTGAGCTAGGCTAGGTTATGCTGTTCTCACCTGGTTCTCTTGCCTGATTGGCTCCCCAAATTCTCAAGCATCACTTACCCAGAGATGAGTTCTGTGGCCAATCAAGAGGAGCCTGTATCTGCATATATGCCAGTTCCCTAGATTAAAGTAAAATTAAAGAAAGGTAACCTATGGTTGTTGCATGCACATAGGTTTTGCAGGATTTTTCCTATATGTTGAGCATTATTTTTTATGCTATTACCTATCTACCTGCCAAACCCTTATTGGGTGTCATTATACCACCCAATTGAAAAGTATGCATTTGCATCAGAAATTGGCAATTGCATCATGTTAACTACATTAATAAACATTGCGTTGGAAAAACAAGTTCCAAGAATTTGAAAATCACCTCGACTACAAATTTACCATAGGGACCTGATCATAAATGAAATCGTCAGTGCATCTATTTCTATTACTTGTTTATGTATGTTTATTCTCCTTCAGTAATTTTAGCATCTTTGTTCCATATGCTAGTTTAACACATGGAGCTAGCCATGGTTTTCACATGGATTGTGTTTGCATGCTGCATTTCTTACAGTCAATCCCCCTAAACTCAAATGTATGAAAAATGGGTAAAGAACCGGGTGAGAGGTTGAGCTTTTGTTGTAAGCTAGAATTACATCAAACGTCTTTTTTGGTAATTACAAAATAACTATTAAAATGCAAACGTACCGGCCCTATCCACAACAACGACGACCAGGATGTTATTTTATTCATAATTGTAACTTCAACGAAGTTTGCCGCATGCTCAGAGATACCATACAAGGAAACAATCGGACGTGACAAAAAAAAAAACACCTTTGCCGTGAATCCTACAATATCCTTCAAATAATTTTGGACTGTCAGGGGCGGACACAGAAGCACCGATTTGGAAAACTTAACTGATTTGAATAGCTTGCATTCCAAGAAATATTAAATCTCATACAAAGTTCATAGATTTGAAAAAAAGAGAAATTTTGATAAAATTATCACATGAAATATTTCCCCCCTATATCCACCCATGATGCAGGGTGGATACAGGGAGCCGAACTGAGCCGAGCCTGCAAGTTCGGCTCAGGTTGTGCCAAGCAGGTGCATTTCCAGGAATTGTCATGGGGAATTTTGTCTTTTGAGCGGCACCTCTAACATACAATTTGAGGATTCTTGAACACACTGAAGGTGCGCGATATTCTTGCAAGAAGCACCTCTGTCTGGAAATTTCGAAGGGTGCGTACTGAGCACACTGGAAGTGTGCTTTTTCCTAGTTAAGTCACCTTTGGCTGAACAAGGGCGAAGGGAGGGGGGGGGAGGGGCGCTCAGATCTTCACAGAGGAGTGCCTTTCCTATGCGTAGGGGGCCAATTCCCCCAGTACCCCGTTGTATATGTCACTAACGCCAGGGAAGAATATGCTAGGCTGGGGTGGGCAAGGTTGACAGCTAAGCTAGGTTAGGGTGCGCAAACTGTTGAAACTGTCCGGTTGTTTTGCTGAAAACTGAAGTGGTAATGTTGAATGGTGGTAATTAAAGGCCTACGATCTATTGGCCTGGCACATCGAAAATGAATGGAACTAAACCTGTCAACTCTTAGATAACCTGGCGTACTTCCCATTATATTTTAAAGATTTAATCTGCTTGTACTGGTAAAGCTATGGTACCTAAAATGGGGAATAATTTTTCAAGGAGAGTATTTTACCTATTTCGCAGCACGTCAACTACTTGGGGAATGGTAAAGTACATGTATTTTACTGTATAAGATATGCAGGACATGCAGGATGAAGAGACATTTGTCAGCAATTCTTCTGAGAATAGCTAGACGAAAAATAGTACAAAGCAGGAAAACATTATGATTGTATATTTATTATACCATAAATTGCAAAATATCTAGAATTTCTCAACGTGGGGCAGAATCAACGCACTTGTGTCTATTAAGGAAGTATTCCGGTCGATGTTGATGTGGTCGTCGAGGGCGCGGGTTTGTTTGCTGAAGTTTTGTCGCGTTTTATTTCATTTCCAAAGTGATTATGCCAGTGATGTTCTTACAAATGTGTTCACCACTCCACCATTCCTCCATTCTATCCTAACTTATAGTCATCGTTTTGAGCAGGTTGAGTCATTCCGATCTGAATAGTTTTGTTTCATGTCATTGGCCTAGGTAGGTAGGTGCCTACCTGCGTACATAACTAACTACCTACCTACCTACCTACCTACCTACGTAGGTTTTTCCTCTCATTTTCCCCGAGTATAAGTGATCCCATCATCTTGGTTACATTCATAAATATGGTTTTCTGAAGAAGGAAGGATTAAACATTTTCAGACAAATAGGTACCTCACTTTATTCCTGGTAGTGTTACTGGTTTGTTTTCAATCACACTCATATATGCATGGTAGTACACTTCAAAGCCCAGATTCCTAACTGTTATCAGCTAGTGACAGCCTCTCTTGATATTAAAATTAAAAAAAAATTAATCTGAGTTGTTGCTGGGGTGGCTTGAGGAACCATGGTCCTATTGCTAAGCAGAGCTTGTTGTGTGAAACCCGGCCCCCACCACCTGATCCATGAACTCCAGTTCAATGGCAGAATTTAGACAGAAAGTTTAATGTGCGGCCAATGCACCAACACAGTCGCCTGGTAGCTTGTCCCCAGCCTTATTGGGCCAGCTGCCAACTGATACTCCTGGCGGGGCTAAATGCAAGTGGATGAAGCAACTCAAACCCTGTGTTGCCAGTACAGGGGAGACCAGTGCAGGCCAGCACTCTAACTGACTGAGCTACCAGGGCAGTGTATGCTAGCCTTTGTTGTGCCACCCACTTATGATTGTGCTCCTCAGTCAAATTGCATTTCCCATTGTTTAAACATTACTGGGGCATGGAGATAAGGGTTTGTTGTCATGTTTGCAGCTGAACATAATTGGTGAGTTCTTGGAATTTCCTTTTCTTATGCAATGTTTATGGTTGGTATGATGGAACCACTCATTTGCTCTGCAAATATATTTACCCTTTCAGTTGGGATGCAAAATGCCCTCAAAAAGTGGCTTGGAGTTGGGTAATGTAGGATAATAGGTTATATTTGAAATAAAGAAAAATGTAGCATAACCTTGACTCATAACAATGACAAGTTTTGCACACATTTTACCTCCATGAACTATACAAAGGGGTTATGCTAGGATATGGTTAGAGTTTTGTTGTATATTAGAAGCATTCAATTGAAACTGGAATTGAAAAATTGATGTTTGTTTTCTTAAAAAAACAGATTAGCTTACATTAAAAAAAAACATTTTTGATTTTTTAATGAAAGAGTTTAGAACTTCAATTCATTTTATTACAATTTGTTTTCAGGCAGGGGCATTAGGTTAGATTAGGATCAGTTATGTTGCATTTTTCTTAATTTTCAATGCTACTTATTACCAAACTCCAATCCATTTTTGGATGTTCCTTTGCCCCCACCTGAAAAGTATGCCATTGTAGAGGAAATGAGTGGTCACATCATGTTGAACACATTGGAAGCCAGGAAGAAGGCACTGAGAATGCTCGGGGCAATAAATAGGAATGTATCATACAGAAGTGAGGAAGTGATCAGGAAGCTTTACTGTGCATATGTCAGGCCACATTTGGAATACTGCATCCAAGCTTGGTCTCCTAGCTATGAAAAAGATTGTTGGCTTTTGGAGAGAGTACAAAAGAGGGCTACAAAAATGGTTAATGGCATAAGCAACCTGGCATATGAGGAAAGATTGAAGAAATTGAATATGTTTTCACTTAGATATAGAAGGCTGAGAGGAGATCTCATCGAGGTCTCTAAATTTGTCAATGGTCTGGAGAGGGGATACCTTGGGGAAATGTTTGAATTTAACAGAAATGATGCAATTAGAGGTCATAAATTCAAAATTAAAGTTAACCACAGCAGAACAAGGTTAAGGCAAACTTTCTTCACCAACAGGGTAGTGGAACTCTGGAACCAGCTGCCAGAAAACATCGTCAGTAGCAGCACATTGAACATCTTTAAAAACAGCATAGACAATCATTATAAGAATAGAGGGCTTGCTTTTCAGTATTACAGGGAGGGCTGATTAACAGTTTTGGTGTGCAACTGGTTCAGTGTACAGAGTGCAACCAAGAAGGGCCCTTGTGGCTCATAGTTGCACTAATCTTTTATGTCTTTATGTCTTTTATGTCTTTATTTGTGAACATTGCATTGGAAAAAGGAATTTCCCACCTAACATTTCATGCAAGATCACATATTCATTAAAAATTGAAAATTGTCCATACTTTTCTTTTAAAATTGAAAATGAAAAAAGCCATCCTCACATAACCTAACCTAACCTGTTTTTGGAGACAAAAACATTTTGAAACAGTCTACAAAAATCCAAGTTAAAACAAAATCCCAACATAGCCCTACAGCACCTAATCTCTCTGCTTGCTTCATGTTGGTTACATGTGTATAAAACTTGCCTTGTGGATACTGTAAAGTACAATTATGCCAATATTTGATTCATTGATGTTTAGATGGATTTATATCATGCAGTCATGCATGGGAGGCATCCTATATAATAGAAAGTGCTAAAATATATTGCACAAAATCTTCCAGCAATGAAGAAGTTCAATGTAAAAGTTAATTAATTGTGTTGGCAACCTTTGGGTGAAGAATGAGTGCAGTTATTTTTCTTTTTGATATTTTCTTGTATAGTTCATTCTGATAAAAAAAAGTTGAGGTTTTTTTTTTCACTTGAACATGTAACTGAAGAGGTATTACCATAGAAAAACGAATCAGGATATGTTAATCCATATTCTATTGTAATTAGTAGATATTATGGTATGTTTTTGGTCATTTGGATTACTTGGTAAGTTGGGCAAGAACTCTGGTTGCATAACATACATACTCATATTTATCATTTCATCTATTTCATGTATTTAACCATAAATATCCATGAATATACAGTATTTGTATAGATGCAACATTTAAAATGTCTTTTGTTACCAGTCAAAATATGTTATACCTGGTCCTATTTCTGTGCCTGTTCTAATATTGCAAATGATGTTGCATTAAATATGTTGATGCCCTTGAGCTAATTATTTGGAAACAATGTTTTCTGGTGCCTGTTGGTGTCCTTTCAATGAATGGAAGGTAAACTTATGGAAGAAGCCCCAAGCAAACAGCATGCCGACCTTGAGCCACTCGGCTGACATCAGCATACTGATATGGAATATGAACACATGTCTGGTTGAATTTGGCACACTGATAGCAGCCAGCTGACGTCGGCCGTTGTCAGACATCCCACTCCCCAGCTGACAGCAGGCCCCTGGCATCCTGACAGCAGCCTGGCAGCGGTCCCACGTTGGCTGGGTGTCGGCTGTATGTCTGCTTGGCAGACATTCCACTCATCAGCTGACAGCGAGCCACTGGCGTCTAAATACCGGAACGACGTCGGTCCGCTGTCGGCATGTTCACTGGGCAATGACCAATGCATATTTCCTCCATGCCCTTGACATGCCTGTCATAGCCTTCCCTGGACGTGTCTGACATTCATCTACCTAGAACATGATGCATCTCATAATAGTTTTGCATTTTTATCCTTTTTATTGTTGACACCATGAGCGTCAGTGGCCAGTAACAATAAGATCATGGGTGGGAGCTTTGCAGAATTTCTGTTGTTGCCAACAAGTGATTCAACCACATTGCTTTAATGTAACAACATGTAAAATATGCTAATAATACAACATAGTAGGGAGGTTATGTAGAGGGATATAGGAATAGGAGGGATTAATAAAATAAAAATAGGAGGGAATTACGTACAGCGACACAAATGGCTCACATAAGTGCCTAATCTGGCACGAAATTTCACAAAACGTTCCGTGGGTGCCACCCACGAAATATGCAACGTCACACTCCACGGGATCCGCGGAATGAAGGAGACAAAGAACACACCCATCATATCGCCAGGGAAGGTCAATCGCGCCAAATGTCAGAACGTGGGTCCACCATTGCATGCGTCAGCCGGCATATCGCAACGGAAGGTCGACGTCGGCGAATGTCAAAAAAACTCTGTCATATGACATCAGGAACTGATGCCCGAGGAACGTCAGTGCACAGAGATCGTCAATCACCGATAGTCTGTAATTTCGGTAAACCTCATTTTGCACCTGTAATTCTATAGGACATTGACAGGGTATATCTACGCGGTGCTCTGTGCAAGCCATACACAACTCCGCGAGAGGGTACAATGTCCGCACGGATGTCCGTCGCGACCTGTGTGCGATTGAAGCTGTGATAATTGCATATGTCAACTAACGCATCGGGCATGGCAGGCCATCGAGCATGACACTCGTGCAGCACAGTAGGAGCTGGGAAACGACATAGTCTGGCACTGCTGACATAGTCAGCATGAAAACAGCAAGCTCAGATGTGCCCCTCAATGATTGGATTCTTACACACTTTGTTGATGGGCTCAACTTGGCGAAGTGCCCATTTGTTATCACAGTTGGAATATACATCGCTCCGTGTTCCACGTCTGTTCCGAGATAGTACTGTCCACCACACAAATATCGCGTTCTTTGTGCTGGGGCAACAGTTACCTCACTGGTAGATTTAATAGGTTGTGCACGTGGAGGGTGCACAGCGACTTCAGTGTCACATTGTCGAGGGTGTGCGGCAGGCGGCGTAGAGGCAGCATCATGAACATGGTATGCTTCCCAAGAGCTGACCTGCTGGTTAAGGTGTTAAGCTTTGGATAACAGTCCCAGGTTAAAGCATTCGCACCACTCAGGACATTTCCCAGTCCCTCGGCCCACCGGCGAAGCAGTGTGGGCGGCGCCAATAGTCGTGATCGTGGATGAAGTGGGTGACAAATTAATAAAGAAGCCCAACACACAAATAAACAACAACAAACAACAACAAAAGGGGTATTATGGGGTGGGAGTTTCACCGAACATTTTTGAGGAAGGCAGAACAACGTTGATGCTTAGCGCGCCATCTTGCCGTACCAGGCACTGTCCGGTATGAAAGTGGCATTCTTGGGTAGATAACTCGTTAGACTATTAGTTTTTTTGTGTGCATATCGCTGGCTCAGTCATGGATGACATACTGTGGAGTCCCCTCACCCATGAACCCTCCTCCATTTACATTCCACAGCGGTGAAATTCCACCATGGTGCTAGTCGTGGTACAACCATATGGCAATGCACATTTACCTCGTTTCAGGCGCATCCAGAGCGTAGCTGGCGTAACCGGAAGGATGAATCGTTCATGGCAAGGTATGTCTTATGTCTGATGCCCACTACACGTCACTATGACCAGCATGGAGCCATTATCGTACCATTGAGCCATAATCGTACCATTGAGCCATCAGCGTACCATTACGTCATCAGCGTACCATTACGTCATCAGCGTACCATTACGTCATCAGCATACAGTTTGCTATCATCGTACCATTGCGCCAGCATTGTACCTGCAGTTGGCGGTGTCCATTTCTTTGCTGCTAGCACAAACTTGCTCACTACAAAATATTCGGAAGAGATGACGTTATTATCTATATTCCGTTTGCTATTAAATGTGATGATCGGGACACATTGCCAGCAGTAGTGCAGCCAGTAGTGTCAATTGGTCAGTTGATCGGCCTCTATTCTTTTCTGTTTATATTGTATTCATTTTTCATATCTGTAAGTCAGCTTTATGGTTGCAGACGGAAAATCCATCAGATGGAACAAAGTCAGTCCTGTAATCAGCCGTAAGTTAAGTCCTAGGTATTCCTTTGTTTAGTTTGAGCTAAAATGCTGTACTTCAAGCCGCAATACGATAATGCTATTCAGTCGCATAAAACTATGCAAAATAGAGCTGGTGCTTTTTTTGCGCGCTACTGTGAAAAGGCTCCTCTGGGAAGCTCTGTAAATACAGGACAATTCTTGGTTGCGTGCGGGACGGGTAAACGCTCAGCGGGCCGGCAAGGTGGTAGCTCGCGTAAGCGGGTTATCCAACTGCCTTTGTTCTCCGGAGCTCGTATCCGGTGACGCTGAACGACTCCGGCCGTACCTCGACACGAATCCGGCCGGTGGACTGTGACTGCGGTGTGATCTGCAGTTGTGTCGGGGGCAGTACCGGTGTTGGCGCGAGGACAACTCGCGCCACAGCGGCCACACCAACCACGCCCCGACACGAGTCTTGCTGGCTGACTGTGACTGCGGTGTGGTCCGCAGATGTGTCGGAGCAGTACCGGTGTTGGCGCGAGGACAACTCGCGCTACAGCGGCCATATACCCCGACACGAGTATGGCTGGTGGACTGTGACGGCGGAGTGGTGTGGTGTGGTCCGCAGATGTGTCGGAGCAGTACCGGTGTTGGCGCGAGGACAACTCGCGCCACAGCGGCCATATACCTCGACACGAGTATGGCTGGTGGACTGTGACGGCGGAGTGGTGTGGTGTGGTCCGCAGATGTGTCGGAGCAGTACCGGTGTTGGCGCGAGGACAACTCGCGCCACAGCGGCCATATACCTCGACACGAGTATGGCTGGTGGACTGTGACGGCGGAGTGGTGTGGTGTGGTCCGCAGATGTGTCGGAGCAGTACCGGTGTTGGCGCGAGGACAACTCGCGCCACAGCGGCCATATACCTCGACACGAGTATGGCTGGTGGACTGTGACGGCGGAGTGGTGTGGTGTGGTCCGCAGATGTGTCGGAGCAGTACCGGTGTTGGCGCGAGGACAACTCGCGCCACAGCGGCCATATACCTCGACACGAGTATGGCTGGTGGACTGTGACGGCGGAGTGGTGTGGTGTGGTCCGCAGATGTGTCGGAGCAGTACCGGTGTTGGCGCGAGGACAACTCGCGCCACAGCGGCCATATACCCCGACACGAGTATGGCTGGTGGACTGTGACGGCGGAGTGGTGTGGTGTGGTCCGCAGATGTGTCGGAGCAGTACCGGTGTTGGCGCGAGGACAACTCGCGCCACAGCGGCCATATACCCCGACACGAGTATGGCTGGTGGACTGTGACGGCGGAGTGGTGTGGTGTGGTCTGCAGTTGTGTGTCGGAGCAGTACCGGTGTTGGCGCGAGGACAACTCGCGCCACAGCGGCCATATACCCCGGCACGAGTATGGCTGGTGGACTGTGACTGCGGAGTGGTGTGGTGTGGTCTGCAGTTGTGTGTCGGAGCAGTACCGGTGTTGGCGCGAGGACAACTCGCGCCACAGCGGCCATATACCCCGACACGAGTATGGCTGGTGGACTGTGACTGCGGTGTGGTGTGGTGTGGTCCGCAAAGGCGCCGACGCGAGGACAACTCGCGCCATAGCGGCGACACGAACCAAGCCCCGGCAGGAGTCTGGCCTGTTGACTGTGACTGCGGTGTGGTCCGCAGATGTGTCGGAGCAGTACCGCTGTTGGCGCGAGGACAACTCGCGCCACAGCGACGATATCGTCCAGCTCTGGGAGGAGACGCTCGGTGCCAAAGTCGACAAACTCGGCGATGAAAGTAAATGCTGCGCCGTGTCTCGTCATGGACGATAACGATGAAATTGATGTGGTTGACCCTGAAACCGGGAGGTGATTTGCATTGATGTTAAGGTTATTTTCATCCAATTTTTATTTATTGAATCTGGTGTTGATGTATCTTGTACGTTTTGAAGCAAATCAGCGGTTTCTTGAAGTTTGTCAATGTGTTCTCCAAAGTCAGACTTTCTTCCCCATAGTTAATTATTCAGATTGTCCCTCTCCCCTTCTCAGAGTGGATGGCTCTAATCCGATCCCTCCTCCCGACCCTCAAAGTAAATGGCTGTGATTCGGTCTCTCCTCCCGTTCCCAAAGGTGGATGATTTTGATTGTCTTTGGAGTCGATCGTTCTGCCTCTGGCCCTCCTCTTGTTCCCAAAAGGAGACAGTTCTGACTATATCTCCTGAGTCAATAGCTCTGACTCTGCCCCTCCTCCCGTCCCCGAAGTGGATGCTTCTTGCTTTGTCAATCCTTCCATCCCTGAAAGTGGATGTTTCTGATTTGGTCCCTCCTCCCATCCCCGAAATGGGGGCGAGTATTCTAGGGGTAAATTGCCCATCTCACAATTGAGATATTGTGAGTTAGAGTCTCGCTTGTCGCTACTCTTTACCTGCGGTCAATCGGCGTAAGAGATTGGTGACGCTGCATGACTGAACGGTCGAAGTGTCGTAAAAATCAACAACCACCACCACCACCACCACCACCACCACTATCCCCAAAGGTGGATGCTTCTGATTTGGTACCTTCTCCCACCCCCCAAAAATGGATGGTTTGATATCGTCTCCGGAGTGAACGGTCCTGCCTCTGCCCCTTCTCTCGTCCCTAATAGTGGATGGTTCTGAGTAAATCTCCGGAGGTAATAGTTCTGACTATATCCCTCCTCTTGTCCCCACAAGTGGATGTTTCTGACTTGGTACCTCCTCCCGTCCCCAAAAGTGGGTGGTTCTGACATGGTACTTCCTCCTGTCCCCAAAAGTGGATGTTTCTGACTTGGTACCTCCTCCCGTACCCAAAGGTGGGTGATCCTGACTTGGTACCTCCTCCCGTCCCCAAAAGTGGGTGGTTCTGACTTGGTACCTCCTCCTGTCCCCACAAGTGGGTGGTTCTGACTTGGTACCTCCCCCGTACCCAAAGGCGGGTGATACTGACTCCGTCTCCGGAGCCGGCGGTTCTTACTCTGCGTCTCCCGTCGTCCTCAGAGTGGATGGTTCTGGAGCAGGTGACGGTGGCGGCGCTGGATCTCCACAAGATGACTGTGGCGGAGGACTGCCTGATGATGCTCGCCAAACGCTTCCCGGGCAGTCAGCGGGTGCGCAAGCTGAAGGCGCTGCGGCTGGAGGCGCTCGAGCGGTAGGCACCCCCTGGTCTGGTGACCAAGCTCACCCGAGTCCAGAATTAACCCGAGTACCGGGCTCACAGTCTGCTGTCTCAGTGTGCTCAGACCTGCCACGAGGATGGTATCTGTGATCTTGAAAGAGCTTACACCGCATCACGGTTAATATGACAGTCGTGCAACATTTGTGACTGCACATTGGCCACTGAAACGACGACATCACCCACTGGACTAGCATTTGCTGCCGCCAACATCTCCAATGGTAATGCTTCCCCGGGTAGAGACTGGAATCTCTGGAGACACCTTCGCGTTTGTTTCTCTGGCACATCAATCACAGGTCGACGCTTTAATCGCTTTTGCACATTGGCAGATGTTACGGCATCAATTCTGGTGTAATAAATAAACCAAAGCCGTCAATGTATACGAATAGCTGACAGCTGGGAGAGGAATAGCCTGCCTGTGGTAGAGCGTTGAGTGCAGTCAGCAGCCGGCAGTTGCAGGTCGGGCGCGGGCAGCAGGGATGCCGTCGTGGCGACGACAGCAGTGTTTTCAGTTTTGATCTCGGTGCGCTTCGGCTGACGGCTCCGTCCGCCGACCAGGTTCGACGAAGCCAACGACATCTACGACGCGATTCTGCGCAAGGACGAGACCAACACGGTGGTGCGCAAGCGGAAGATCGCGCTGCTCAGATCGTTGGGAAAGACGGCCGAGGCCACCGCCGAGCTGGTGGACTACCTGAAAAAGTACGCCGCCCGAGCGAGTTCGTCGCCGGATATTAGCCTCATTCAAGTACCTTAAGCACTTGTCTGTTTCATCCAAACAATATTTCATGACCAATGCGGATCAATCGTGTTTTGTTAGCCTTCTGATTTATTTTTACTTTTGTTCACTTGGGGCTGTTTTATTTTTGTTCTCGTTCTCATCATAGCATGCGCCTGTCGGCTTTGCGGCTGCCTTCCTATATCTGGCTGCTTGCTACCGAGAGCCAAATGAACTGATCAGAGCAGGTCCTGTAGTGGCTGTACTCACCCCACCTTCTACCATGGCCACCCTGGCAACGTGCGCTGTGCCGGCCGGCAGGGAGGACTGCGTGACAAGCTGGCCTGGTCCGATCTGGTGCACTGGAAATGTGATCGTCAGGGCGGCGAGTATGCCCCTACCATAGCCGGCTTATCTGGCCTCCGTTAGTAGGTGTCTAACCATAGCTGTGCGTGACTGGCAAACTGACTGAGTGTGCTGAGCTTCCTCATGTCCAGACCTGTGTTAGAGGTCAAAGCAATATGTCCATTTTTTGGAAGCATTTGTTGGGAAGATAGCACACCCCCAAAGCGTATTAGCATCTGATTTTTATCCATAGATCCTTCACTGACAGATATCAGCTGCATCCCAGAGGATACAGTTTATGTCAGATGCAGCTAATATTAATTACTTTCTCCTTCAGGTTTGTGCAGTACCGATGGACACTGCACAGAACAAAGCTTACATTATGCGATTGTACGTGTGTCTACCATTTTATATCTTACGTCTTTTAATGCCAGCGTTAAAATTCCTTCCCCACATTCTACGTCCGGGCGAAAATGAATCCGGACATTGCCTGTCGGAAGCTGAAATGGTGGCCTGTCGGTTAATATCCTATGTCATTTCAGGTTTACTGTCATTGTCCCTTAGACTAAGATATTAGATTTCGTCACTCTATTAGTGTAGCTGTTTCAGTTTGTGGTGGGTTAGTTGATTCCGCTTACCGCCAGACCAAGTGGGTCAACTTGACATCGGGTGAGCGTTGGGTGAGCGCCAGGTTAGCGTCATGTGCGTGTCTGGTGAGCACCAGGTGAGCTTCAGGTGAACTGCTCAGCGTGTCGTTAAGTGTAGTTAAATGTCGTTAAATGTCGTTAATTTAAGTGTCGTTGATTGACCTGTTTAGACGGGTTGCCAGGTGCAGTGTTCCGTCGTAATCGTAAGGTGCAATGCTTAGTCGGATTTTCAGATGAAATGTTCCGCGGTATATCGTAAGTTGATCGGCTTAGATGGATTAGCAGGTGAAATGTCACTCAGTGTTAATGAAGTCTGCCATGTTCATGTATCGCCAGGTTTATGTCGGGACACAGGGGGCTGGATGGAGCTCGCAGTGTATAATGAGGTGGGCTGTGTTCGTGTGTCGCCAGGTTCATGTCGGGACACAGAAGGCTGGATGGAGCTCGCAGTGTATAACAAGTGGGCTGTGTTCGTGTGTCGCCAGGTTTATGTCGGACACAGAGGGCTGGATGGAGCTCGCAGTGTATAATGAGGTGGGCTGTGTTCGTGTGTCGCCAGGTTCATGTCGGACACAGAGGGCTGGATGGAGCTCGCAGTGTATAATGAGGTGGGCTGTGTTCGTGTGTCGCCAGGTTCATGTCGGACACAGAGGGCTGGATGGAGCTCGCAGTGTATAATGAGGTGGGCTGTGTTCGTGTGTCGCCAGGTTCATGTCGGACACCGAGGGCTGGATGGAGCTCGCAGTGTATAATGAGGTGGGCTGTGTTCGTGTGTCGCCAGGTTCATGTCGGACACAGAGGGCTGGATGGAGCGCGCAGTGTATAATGAGGTGGGCTATGTTCGTGTGTCGCCAGGTTCATGTCGGACACAGAGGGCTGGATGGAGCTCGCAGTGTATAATGAGGTGGGCTGTGTTCGTGTGTCGCCAGGTTCATGTCGGACACAGAGGGCTGGATGGAGCTCGCAGTGTATAACGAGGTGGGCTGCGTTCGTGTATCACCAGGTTTATGTCGGGACACAGGGGGCTGGATGAAGCTCGCAGTGTATAATGAGGTGGGCTGTGTTCGTGTGTCGCCAGGTTCATGTCGGAACAGAGGGCTGGATGGAGCTCGCAGTGTATAACGATGGGCTGTTCGTTTGCCGGTTTATGTCGGACACAGGGGCTGGATGAAGCTCGCAGTGTATAACGAGGTGGGCTGTGTTCGTGTGTCGCCAGGTTTATGTCGGACACAGAGGGCTGGATGGAGCTCGCAGTGTATAACAGGTGGGCTGTGTTCGTGTGTCGCCAGGTTTATGTCGGACACAGAGGGCTGGATGGAGCTCGCAGTGTATAAAGGTGGGCTGTGTTCGTGTGTCGCCAGGTTCATGTCGGACACAGAGGGCTGGATGGAGCTCGCAGTGTATAACGAGGTGGGCTGTGTTCGTGTGTCGCCAGGTTCATGTCGGACACAGGGGCTGGATGGAGCTCGCAGTGTATAATGAGGTGGGCTGTGTTCGTGTGTCGCCAGGTTCATGTCGGACACAGAGGGCTGGATGGAGCTCGCAGTGTATAATGAGGTGGGCTGTGTTCGTGTGTCGCCAGGTTCATGTCGGACACAGAGGGCTGGATGGAGCTCGCAGTGTATAATGAGGTGGGCTGTGTTCGTGTGTCGCCAGGTTCATGTCGGACACAGAGGGCTGGATGGAGCTCGCAGTGTATAATGAGGTGGGCTGTGTTCGTGTGTCGCCAGGTTCATGTCGGACACAGAGGGCTGGATGGAGCTCGCAGTGTATAATGAGGTGGGCTGTGTTCGTGTATCACCAGGTTCATGTCGGACACAGAGGGCTGGATGGAGCTCGCAGTGTATAATGAGGTGGGCTGTGTTCGTGTGTCGCCAGGTTCATGTCGGACACAGAGGGCTGGATGGAGCTCGCAGTGTATAATGAGGTGGGCTGTGTTCGTGTGTCGCCAGGTTTATGTCGGGACACAGAGGGCTGGATGGAGCTCGCAGTGTATAATGAGGTGGGCTTGTTTCGTGTGCCGCCAGGTTTATGTCGGACACAGAGGGCTGGATGGAGCTCGCAGTGTATAATGAGGTGGGCTGTGTTCGTGTGTCGCCAGGTTCATGTCGGACACAGAGGGCTGGATGGAGCTCGCAGTGTATAACGAGGTGGGCTGTGTTCGTGTGTCGCCAGGTTCATGTCGGACACAGAGGGCTGGATGGAGCTCGCAGTGTATAATGAGGTGGGCTGTGTTCGTGTGTCGCCAGGTTCATGTCGGACACAGAGGGCTGGATGGAGCTCGCAGTGTATAATGAGGTGGGCTGTGTTCGTGTGTCGCCAGGTTCATGTCGGACACAGAGGGCTGGATGGAGCTCGCAGTGTATAATGAGGTGGGCTGTGTTCGTGTGTCGCCAGGTTCATGTCGGACACAGAGGGCTGGATGGAGCTCGCAGTGTATAATGAGGTGGGCTGTGTTCGTGTGTCGCCAGGTTCATGTCGGACACAGAGGGCTGGATGGAGCTCGCAGTGTATAATGAGGTGGGCTGTGTTCGTGTGTCGCCAGGTTCATGTCGGACACAGAGGGCTGGATGGAGCTCGCAGTGTATAATGAGGTGGGCTGTGTTCGTGTGTCGCCAGGTTCATGTCGGACACAGAGGGCTGGATGGAGCTCGCAGTGTATAATGAGGTGGGCTGTGTTCGTGTGTCGCCAGGTTTATGTCGGACACAGAGGGCTGGATGGAGCTCGCAGTGTATAATGAGGTGGGCTGTGTTCGTGTGTCGCCAGGTTCATGTCGGACACAGAGGGCTGGATGGAGCTCGCAGTGTATAACGAGGTGGGCTGTGTTCGTGTGTCGCCAGGTTCATGTCGGACACAGAGGGCTGGATGGAGCTCGCAGTGTATAATGAGGTGGGCTGTGTTCGTGTGTCGCCAGGTTCATGTCGGACACAGAGGGCTGGATGGAGCTCGCAGTGTATAATGAGGTGGGCTGTGTTCGTGTGTCGCCAGGTTCATGTCGGACACAGAGGGCTGGATGGAGCTCGCAGTGTATAATGAGGTGGGCTGTGTTCGTGTGTCGCCAGGTTCATGTCGGACACAGAGGGCTGGATGGAGCTCGCAGTGTATAATGAGGTGGGCTGTGTTCGTGTGTCGCCAGGTTCATGTCGGACACAGAGGGCTGGATGGAGCTCGCAGTGTATAATGAGGTGGGCTTGTTTCGTGTGTCGCCAGGTTCATGTCGGACACAGAGGGCTGGATGGAGCTCGCAGTGTATAATGAGGTGGGCTGTGTTCGTGTGTCGCCAGGTTCATGTCGGACACAGAGGGCTGGATGGAGCTCGCAGTGTATAATGAGGTGGGCTGTGTTCGTGTGTCGCCAGGTTCATGTCGGACACAGAGGGCTGGATGGAGCTCGCAGTGTATAACGAGGTGGGCTGTGTTCGTGTGTCGCCAGGTTCATGTCGGACACAGAGGGCTGGATGGAGCTCGCAGTGTATAACAGGTGGGCTGTGTTCGTGTGTCGCCAGGTTCATGTCGGACACAGAGGGCTGGATGGAGCTCGCAGTGTATAATCGAGGTGGGCTGTGTTCGTGTGTCGCCAGGTTCATGTCGGACACAGAGGGCTGGATGGAGCACGCAGTGTATAATGAGGTGGGCTGTGTTCGTGTGTCGCCAGGTTCATGTCGGACACAGAGGGCTGGATGGAGCACGCAGTGTATAACGAGGTGGGCTGCGTTCGTGTGTCGCCAGGTTCATGTCGGACACAGAGGGCTGGATGGAGCTGGCCGATCTGTACATCGGTGAGCAGGATTACGCCAAGGCTGCCTACTGTATGGAGGAGCTGTTGCTACACAATCCACACAATCACCTCTACTTCCAAAAGTTCGCCGACATCAAGTATACACAGGTAACGCTCGTAACGTAACGGAGAACCTCACCAATGTCCAGTACATTGAACCCTACACTACACATCACGATCCTGCCTCCAAAAATCCCGGGTGCAATGTAATCTTGCTGTCGCTGTGCCCCTAACCCCACTTATTCAATCAATCAGTCTTTATGAAGCTCATAGTATTGATCGAGATAATGAATTGTTTTCATGCAACACCACAGGGTGCAGGTTAGCAATTTCCGAAGCAAAGCGAGTAGCCCTCTTGCACCGCTCGAACTTCGTCGTGGCGTGTAATATCCTTTTTTGGGCGGTCTTTATTTTTTTCTAACAGCAACTTCGTTGTGCAGTTTGTGCTTCCTTTCCA
Organism: Imbricaverruca yamaguchii; assembly: GCA_034440575.1. NCBI lineage: Eukaryota > Metazoa > Arthropoda > Thecostraca > Neoverrucidae > Imbricaverruca > Imbricaverruca yamaguchii. The sequence goes on from JAOTOL010001563.1 coordinate 1,329,651, forward strand.
TACCACCCAATGCTTCTGACCGGTTCAGAGGGGATAGGGGCTCCAAGTTAAATTTGATAGTTGTGGTGTTTTGGTGTTTATGTTGCTGTGTAGATATGTTCCCGACCTAGCATTTGTAGAACCATCACATCTCATGATCACTGGTGAGCTGGCAGGAGCGCACTGACCAATGCAGCCTGTACTCCAAGTCACTTCTAACGAATGCAGATGTCGCTGCTACTCTGGCGCCCTGCCCCCGCTCGTTTGACCTGACCTGACATGTGACCTGTTTTGACGCCCTCAGGGCGGCTTTGACAACGTGGAGACGGCGCGCTCCTACTACTCGCGGGCCGTCCAGCTCAGCTCAGCCACCAACCTGCGCGCCCTCTACGGTCTGATTCTGGTGAGTGGTGTCATCCTGGTGAGTGGTGTTATCCTGGTGAGTGGTGTCATCCTGGTGAGTGGTGTCATCCTGGTGAGTGGTGTCATCCTGCTGAGTGGTATCATCCTGCTGAGTGGTGTCATCCTGGTGAGTGGTGTCATCCTGGTGAGTGGTGTCATCCTGGTGAGTGGTGTCATCCTGCTGAGTGGTGTCATCCTGCTGAGTGATGTCATCCTGCTGAGTGGTGTCATCCTGGTGGTGGGTGGTGTCATCCTGGTGAGTGGTGTCATCCTGCTGTGTGGTGTCATCCTGGTGGTGAGTGGTGTCATCCTGGTGAGTGGTGTCATCCTGCTGAGTGATGTCATCCTGGTGAGTGGTGTCATCCTGCTGAGTGGTGTCATCCTGGTGAGTGGTGTCATCCTGGTGAGTGGTGTCATCCTGGTGAGTGGTGTCATCCTGCTGAGTGGTGTCATCCTGCTGAGTGATGTCATCCTGCTGAGTGGTGTCATCCTGGTGGTGGGTGGTGTCATCCTGGTGAGTGGTGTCATCCTGCTGTGTGGTGTCATCCTGGTGGTGAGTGGTGTCATCCTGGTGAGTGGTGTCATCCTGCTGAGTGATGTCATCCTGGTGAGTGGTGTCATCCTGCTGAGTGGTGTCATCCTGGTGAGTGGTGTCATCCTGGTGATTGGTGTCATCCTGGTGAGTGGTGTCATCCTGGTGGTGGGTGGTGTCATCCTGGTGAGTGGTGTCATCCTGCTGTGTGGTGTCATCATGGTGGTGAGTGGTGTCATCCTGGTGAGTGGTGTCATCCTGCTGAGTGGTGTCATCCTGCTGTGTGGTGTCATCCTGGTGGTGAGTGGTGTCATCCTGGTGAGTGGTATCATCCTGGTGGTGAGTGATGTCATCCTGCTGAGTGGTGTCATCCTGGTGAGTGGTGTCATCCTGATGAGTGGTGTCATCCTGCTGAGTGGTGTCATCCTTCTGAGTGGTGTCATCCTGGTGAGTGGTGTCATCCTGCTGAGTGGTGTCATCCTGGTGAGTGGTGTCATCCTGCTGAGTGGTGTCATCCTGGTGAGTGGTGTCATCCTGGTGGTGGGTGGTGTCATCCTGGTGAGTGGTGTCATCCTGGTGAGTGGTGTCATCCTGGTGAGTGGTGTCATCCTGGTGAGTGGTGTCATCCTGCTGAGTGGTGTCATCCTGGTGAGTGGTGTCATCCTGGTGAGTGGTGTCATCCTGCTGAGTGGTGTCATCCTGCTGAGTGGTGTCATCCTGGTGGTGGGTGGTGTCATCCTGGTGAGTGGTGTCATCCTGGTGAGTGGTCTCATCCTGCTGAGTGGTGTCATCCTGTCGAGTGGTGTCACACCATCTGGCGACCGACGTCACTGGGCTTGGTGAGCGACTTTGCCGATAGTATGTTACGTGGTGAACAGTGCATGGCCGGTGCCGGCAGCTCTCCACATTACATTCTGATCACTCGAACCGCAATCCTATTCGCTCATAAACGTACCTCGATCCACCACAAAGGTCATTCTACGCAGGACAGATGTTCTGCGCTTAGGGTATTCCACCGTCCTGCCTATCTCTTCGTCTTCCAGTTCTCTCACCCCTCCTTGGCAACTCCAGTTTGTTCTCCAGAAGGATGCATCCAGCCAAGCTGATAATCTCTGGTCTCTGTCGAGCTTGCCAGTTGTCGGCTGGTGTGGATAGGTTGAACGTGATTCAGGCGGGGCGGATAGGGAGTGGTCCAGGTAGTGTTGGTAGATGGTGACTCAGGTGTTTTCGAGGTCTCAGCGACGGATCCCCCTCCCCACATCGCTGGTATTTGGGAAATCACCGTATTGAGACAAAATAATCGCACTACAATGCAATAACGGAACACGATTTGAAAGCGCTGAATGTCACGTAACTGGAATTCCTCAAGCCTTCGCCACCTCCAACAAATCCTCGGCCTAAAACTCAAATATCCAACCGCCGAACGAATAATTCCGTGTTGGGATTTCGGTGGCGTGAGACGACAGAAAATATCGGTTTGAATATAGCGACCTTGTAATGCAAGAATAATTCACCCATGTTAATAATTCTGTCGTGACCAATTGACTTGTATATATACATATATAAATGTTAAAGAAGATTAGTCCAATAATGAGGACAAATGCGTTGAAACAATGGACATCGCCGCACCATGTTTGCCACTTCTTGCTGTTTCATCATTTGTGGCTGCCTGGAATAAGTGCACACTATATCCTTCTGGCGTCATGCCGTATCATTTCCGGGCCCGCGGTCATTGCGAAGTAATATGGAAGGTGGCTGAGGATGTCAAATTATATCAGGTTCTCTGATAGTGATGAAATGTTTTCGAATGTTTGTGTGTTTTAGTTCATTGCAATTTATACACGTTGGAAGTAGCGCTAAAAGCAAAAAAGCAAAAAAGAAATGAAAACAAATGCCAGCCATGTCCCATGATAATTTTTTGCGCAATATTTTCCCTTTTTGCATGGTGCCTTCATACACAAAACATACCAGATCATATGTTCTGTCATGCTTGTACCTGCACTATTGGGAGATATTAGGAGGCAGTTGGTGAGAAATAAGGCATTGGCAGGTTTTATTTATGATCGAAAATTATGCGGTAACTGTGCAGCTTATGTCCAAATGGAGCAAGCAGTGAAGAATGTGTGAGTGTAAGGTCCTGGCTTTGCTGCTCAAAGCCAGGACCAATTACATCGAAATGACATGTATTCTTGCCCTATTCCTGAATATTATGACAAGCTGCCAGATGTTTGCGACATGTACTTGGCTGCCAGATGCGTGCGTTATATAATTGGCTGCCAGATGCGTGCGTTATGTATTTGGCTGTCAGATGCGTGCGCTATGTAATTGGCCGCCAGATGCGTGCACTATGCAATTGCCTGCCAAATGCGTGCGTTATATACTTGGCTGCCAGATGCGTGCGCTATGTAATTGGCTGCCAGATGCGTGCGCTATGTAATTGGCTGCCAGATGCGTGCGCTATGTAATTGGCTGTCAGATGCGTGCGCTATGTAATTGGCTGTCAGCTGCGTGCGTTATGTAATTGGCTGTCAGCTGCGTGCGTTATGTGATTGGCTGACTGTGCAGGCTTTGACTGTTATTTTTTGTTCAAGTTGAAATCACGTCCATTTTGCGTTTGTAACTGACATTGCCTGTTCTTCCGTTTGCATTGGATGAAGTCCAGGTCTTCTTCAGTTGTATATTGCTAATGCTGATTACACTACCAACACTACTTGTCTTCCAAATAAGCACACTTTGTCTCCGAGATGTTTGTCGTGACCCGCCCAGGCAGATCCAGCACGGCGGTGCAGGAAGTGTTATTGTGTAGGCCATCGCGGTGACTGCGGAGTAGACGCTTCACGGCGGAGTTGTTCCACTAAGGCTCGTCATTGTTAGCGGTCTGAAGGCTAAGCCTGGCCCAGCTGTTGTTTGGTCGATGCGAGGGCTGCCAGCGACGTAGTTGATCTTCAGCGGGGCGTGGGGACTTTGTTTTAGTGATTTTGTCCGTACAGTCATTGTGCTCGAAAAAGTCAGGGCTATGCTAGAATGACTGGCGAAGACGACAGTGTGTCGCCTTATGTTGTGTTGAAGCGTTGAGGTCCCACGACGGTGTCTTCCCCAGGACTAGTACACTGTTGTTTGTTTGTTTATTGGATGGTTCACGACGCACTACATGCACATTCACGGCTAATGGATCCGCCCACACTGTTTCGCCGGTGGGCTGCGGGATTGGGAAATGTCCTGAGCGGCGCTAGTGTCGAACCCGGGACCTTTGGTACCCATAGCTCGACACCTTAACCGCTCGGCCATCCCCGCCTCACCAGTACACTGTGTGTGTGTGATCAGGGCGGCTGTGGTCCGGTCCCTGGCTGTCCTGGGCCGACGGCCAGCAGTGTAGGCGGGCGGCAGTGGCAGCGACATCGGAAATACACCGCGCAGGGACAAGCGCTGGCTCGCGATCATCTAGCGGCGGGACGGCCGTGTCTGCTTGTCTGTGTCGTCATCGAAAGATGTATCGCATCCAGTGTAGGACGGACGGTGGCTGTGACCGACCTGGGAGCGAGGCCGCCAGTTGAGCGCTGCTGGAGTTTTGCTTGTGCGCTCCATCCTCAGCCCGTCGGTTTGGGCAATCCACAATACTAAGTGAGTTGGCACCCGAGCGCGTCACAAATGATCATGTGTGATGTGTTTACAGTGCCAGTGACGTGTAGTGCACGTCGCCGACGTGATCCCGGATCGGGTAGACGTACCGACGTGATCCCGGGTCGGGTAGACGTACCGACGTGATCCTGGGTCGGGTAGACGTTGCGACGTGATCCCGGCTCGGGTAGACGTACCGACGTGATCCAGGGTCGGGTAGACGTACCCGGCGTGTTCTCGGGCCGGGTGTACAGCGTCTCCCCGGTGTGTTCTCGGGCCGGGTAGACAGCGTGTCCTCGGTGTGTTCTCGGGCCGGGTAGACAGCGTGTCCTCGGTGTGTTCTCGGGCCGGGTAGACAGCGTGTCCCCGGTGTGTTCTCGGGCCGGGTGTACAGCGTGTCCCCGGTGTGTTCTCGGGCCGGGTAGGCAGCATGTCCCCGGTGTGTTCTCGGGCCGGGTGTACAGCGTGTCCCCGATGTGTTCTCGGGCCGGGTAGACAGCGTGTCCCCGGTGTGTTCTCGGGCTGGGTAGACAGCGTGTCCCCGGTGTGTTCTCGGGCCGGGTACACAGCGCTCTGGCGTGTTTTGGGGCCTCCTTGCAGGAACTGAACCCACGTTTGGAAGCAGTGGGCCATCGTTATGCCGATGCCGTGCCAATGCGGTGCTGATACTGGGCCAGTACTGGACTGATTGGTATAGGCCCTGGACCGGACCTATACCAAGCCGGCACCTGGACGATGCGGGACGCTGTTAGCAGGCTGCCGTTCTGCTGTGCTGTGGGACACTGTTAGCAGGCTGCCGTTCTGCTGTGATGCGGGACGCTGTTAGCAGGCTGCCGTTCTGCTGTGATGCGGGACGCTGTTAGCAGGCTGCCGTTCTGCTGTGATGCGGGACGCTGTTAGCAGGCTGCCGTTCTGCTGTGCTGTGGGACACTGTTAGCAGGCTGCCGTTCTGCTGTGATGCGGGACGCTGTTAGCAGGCTGCCGTTCTGCTGTGATGCGGGACGCTGTTAGCAGGCTGCCGTTCTGCTGTGATGCGGGACGCTGTTAGCAGGCTGCCGTTCTGCTGTGATGCGGGACGCTGTTGACAGGCTGCCGTTTTGTTGTGTTGCGGGACGCTGTTGACAGGCTGCCGTTCTGCTGTGTTGCAGTGTTGCTCGCGGATCGCCAACTCGCCCAAGGCCAGCGCCCAAAACAAGAAGGAAAATACCAAGATCGGACAGTGGGCCGCTCAGCGCATCTCGGAAAAGTGAGGAATTCACGTGTGATTTGCACTTGGCTTCACTTAGTGACTGTGCACCATTCTATCGCGAATCGGACTGGAACTGACAACTAAAATCGGACTAGAACTGACAATTAGAGTCGGACCAGAACTGACAACTGAAATTCGACTAGCACTGACAGTTGTCGAGCCGTTTCAGTTTGGCAGAGTGACGTGGGCGAGCCGTGATGGTTGGCCGTAGTTCCACCACTGATGGCCGGCGGACCAGAGGCAAACACAGACACTGTTGGCTCTCTCAGCCCTTGCCGGTGGAGGTGCGAGGGGGTGATGCGATCTGCCCTAAGGTATTCCATAGATCGGTTCCGAATCGCTGAACAGAGCCCAGTGCAATTTTCAGTACCCTCGGGGTACAGGCTCGATCTAGTAACATGGCGTGGCCCGCCAGTGTGATAGTTAGGTTAGGTTAGGTCGGGGTCTCGGCCGGCCGGTACAGGCTCGGTTTGATGACATGACGTGACCCGCCAGGGTGGTGGATGTCATCTGACTCGTACCTCTCCAAATACTGCGCTCGTCGTGCATTCCTGCTTGGTCCGGCAAATATCAATATTCCATTCCCACCTCGTGTCGTCACAAATGTTTCCCACTGAGCCAGCTGCCCCAGCGAACGTTACCCGTCGCAACCGTATAGATTTCTATCCATCTCGATTGTTGGTATTGAGCCATATATTATTGAGCATTTATTACGACCACGACCGAATACCGAGCGAGTCTTTTTCCGGCTACGGGAATAAATCAGCTTGAACGGCTCAGGCCGACCACACACAGCCAGAACAGAACGCGTTTGAGAGGCGTGCAACCTCTGAAATATGTACTATGAAATTACAGAGCCAGTACTAACAGGCAGCTCCGTGCTCTGGGAGCTATGCATGTCAATTCACAAGGTTCTGGCTCGCATCCTTCTCCCATGTATCATGTATTTGTGGTCAAGTTCTCCGATGTTGAAAATTTCATGGAGTGCAGTTGTTGAACGGCACGGTATTTCTAACGCCAAATACGAGCGTTGTACGTGGGCTTTCCTTGTGAATTTCTCGGCAGCAAGAGACGAGTCGATACAGTCAGGTTTCTTATTGGGCCTGTGTGAAGCGCACGCCACTATGTCAAACACACTCAGCTTCATGGCCTGAACTATTGCAGCCACTACCCCTGCTTGTCTGATTCCGCAAGGATAACGAAATGCACCAAGAAGCATGTCTAAACTCTTCCAAATCTCAAGATATTCGCCGAGCCCCGCCCATAGGCCACGCAACACGGAGCCTCACTAGTGACGTGTGTTGGTGCACTGTGCATGTTCTTCCATGTGCTTTTCTGTGTTGTATGTATCCATGGGCGCAAAATGGCCCAAGTGGCCGACGCGCCGTGAGGTACCCATTGACCACGGCCACCACATCCAGCAATCCATTCACCACCGCCACCACATCCAGTAACGGGGTGGCAGTGGCTGAGTGGTTAAGATGTCGGGCACCGGGTGCCAAAGGTCCCGGGTTCAACACTCGCACCGCTCGGAACATTTCCCAACCGTCGGCCCACCGGCAAAACAGTGTGGGCGGCGCCTTGAGCCGTGAATGTGCGTAAAGTGCGCCGTGAGCCAGCCAATAAACAAACACCACATCCAGAAAGCACCGTTCAGGCTCATATGGGTGCCCTGATGAATCCCTGTCGCTTCTCGTCCTCACCAAGCACCATCGTGGATACCGTTCGACGCCAAGACACGGTTCCAAGTTTTGACTGGATGTCCCGGTGGTTCCGACCAGGAATCCTGCTGCTGCCGATCGTGTGTCCAGCGTATAACGCCCATCTTGGATCTGCGTCATACGCTGTTACGTTAATACGTTGGCCACACAGCGCCCATTGGACGCTGCGTGGTCAACGTAGTCGATGTGCCCGTAAGCCCAAATAACCAACCAACCAACCATCTGGTACTACTGGGGCACGACTGGGCCCGGTATTTATCGCCCAGCTGGTACCACTGGGGCACGACTGGGCCCGGTATTTATCGCCCAGCTGGTACCACTGGGGCACGACTGGGCCCGGTATTTATCGCCCAGCTGGTACCACTGGGGCACGACTGGGCCCGGTATTTATCGCCCATCTGGTACCACTGGGGCACGACTGGGCCCGGTATTTATCGCCCATCTGGTACCACTGGGGCACGACTGGGCCCGGTATTTATCGCCCATCTGGTACCACTGGGGCACGACTGGGCCCGGTATTTATCGCCCAGCTGGTGCCACTGGGGCACGACTGGGCCCGGTATTTATCGCCCAGCTGGTGCCACTGGGGCACCGTCGGGCTCCGGTGTTCGAATCTGTCGCCGAAGACCGTCGGTGGCGTTCGTGCGGCGCCCGCGTTTGCTCAGCCTGACGGACGGCCTGTCCGGCCGTTAGCCGATGACCTATCGGTATCGACGCGATCATCGTGAATTGCTAAACGCATTTGAAACATTTCCTTCGGTAGATCATTGAGTCGCCCGTCGGACCGTGCTTACCGGTATTGATTACGACTGGCTCGTGGCCCCGACTGCGGTCCCGACTGCGGCCCCGACTGCGGTCCCGACTGCGGCCCCGACTGCGGCCCCGACTGCGGTCCCGACTGCGGTCCCGACTGCGGCCCCGACTGCGGTCCCGACTGCGGCCCCGACTGCGGTCCCGACTGCGGCCCCGACTGCGGCCCCGACTGCGGTCCCGACTGCGGTCCCGACTGCGGCCCCGACTGCGGTCCCGACTGCGGCCCCGACTGCGGTCCCGACTGCGGTCCCGACTGCGGTCCCGACTGCGGTCCCGACTGCGGTCCCGACTGCGGCCCCAGCTGCGGTCCCGACTGCGGTCCCGACTGCGGTCCCGACTGCGGTCCCGACTGCGGCCCCGACTGCGGCCCCGACTGCGGTCCCGACTGCGGCCCCGACTGCGGTCCCGACTGCGGTCTGACGCGGGCCGCCCGTGGCCACGGTGAGACCCCACCCGTGACCCCCACCTTTGGTCTGACGCGGGCCGCCCGTGGCCACGGTGAGACCCCACCCGTGACCCCCACCTTTGGTCTGACGCGGGCCGCCCGTGGCCACGGTGAGACCCCACCCGTGACCCCCACCTTTGGTCTGACGCGAGCCGCCCGTGGCCGCGGTGAGACCCCGACTGAGTCTCCCCATTGACGCACCTCCTGAAACATTCACCGAACGTCGGCAGCCCCTCCCCGACGGCGCACAAAAGCAATGCCTCTCAATGCGATCGGGCATCAATATTGCAGCGGCGGCTGTCGCAGCTGTGCCGCCCGCTCCTGGCCCGTCCTCCAGAGTTTGGTCGGCAGTAGCGGCACGTCCCTCAGGGTGTGGTCGGCAGTAGCGGCACGTCCCTCAGGGTGTGGTAGGCAGTAGTGGCACGTCCCTCAGGGTGTGGTCGATAGTATCGGCACGTCCCTCAGGATGTGGTCGGCAGTAGCGGCACGTCCCTCAGGGTGTGGTCGGCAGTAGCGGCACGTCCCTCAGGGTGTGGTCGATAGTAGCGGCACGTCCCTCAGGGTGTGATCGGCAGTAGCGGCACGTCCCTCAGGGTGTGGTAGGCAGTAGCGGCACGTCCTTCAGGGTGTGGTCGATAGTAGCGGCACGTCCCTCAGGGTGTGGTCGGCAGTAGCGGCACGTCCCTCAGGGTGTGGTCGATAGTAGCGGCACGTCCCTCAGGGTGTGGTCGATAGTAGCGGCACGTCCCTCAGGGTGTGGTCGGCAGTAGCGGCACGTCCCTCAGGGTGTGGTCGATAGTAGCGGCACGTCCCTCAGGGTGTGGTAGGCAGTAGTGGCACGTCCCTCAGGGTGTGGTCGATAGTAGCGGCACGTCCCTCAGGGTGTGGTCGGCAGTAGCGGCACGTCCCTCAGGGTGTGGTAGGCAGTAGTGGCACGTCCCTCAGGGTGTGATCGGCGGTAGTGGCACGTCCCTCAGGGTGTGGTCGGCAGTAGCGGCACGTCCCTCAGGGTGTGGTCGGCAGTAGCGGCACGTCCCTCGGGGTGTGGTCGGCAGTAGTGGCACGTCCCTCAGGGTGTGGTCGGCAGTAGCGACACGTCCTCAGGGTGTGGTCGGCAGTAGCGGCACGTCCTCGGGGTGTTATCGGCGGTAGTGGCGTCCCTCAGGGTGTGGTCGGCAGTAGTGGCACGTCCCTCAGGGTGTGGTCGGCAGTAGCGACACGTCCCTCAGGGTGTGGTCGGCAGTAGCGGCACGTCCCTCAGGGTGTGGTCGGCAGTAGCGGCACGTCCCTCGGGGTGTGGTCGATAGTAGCGGCACGTCCCTCAGGGTGTGGTCGATAGTAGCGGCACGTCCCTCGGGGTGTGATCGGCAGTAGCGGCACGTCCCTCAGGGTGTGGTAGGCAGTAGCGGCACGTCCTTCAGGGTGTGGTCGATAGTAGCGGCACGTCCCTCAGGGTGTAGTCGGCAGTAGCGGCACGTCCTCAGGGTGTGGTCGATAGTAGCGGCACGTCCCTCAGGGTGTGGTCGATAGTAGCGGCACGTCCCTCAGGGTGTGGTCGGCAGTAGCGGCACGTCCCTCAGGGTGTGGTCGATAGTAGCGGCACGTCCCTCAGGGTGTGGTAGGCAGTAGTGGCACGTCCCTCAGGGTGTGGTCGATAGTAGCGGCACGTCCCTCAGGGTGTGGTCGGCAGTAGCGGCACGTCCCTCAGGGTGTGGTAGGCAGTAGTGGCACGTCCCTCAGGGTGTGATCGGCGGTAGTGGCACGTCCCTCAGGGTGTGGTCGGCAGTAGCGGCACGTCCCTCAGGGTGTGGTCGGCAGTAGCGGCACGTCCCTCAGGGTGTGGTCGGCAGTAGTGGCACGTCCCTCAGGGTGTGGTCGGCAGTAGCGAACGTCCCTCAGGGTGTGGTCGGCAGTAGCGGCACGTCCCTCAGGGTGTTATCGGCGGTAGTGGCACGTCCCTCAGGGTGTGGTCGGCAGTAGTGGCACGTCCCTCAGGGTGTGGTCGGCAGTAGCGACACGTCCCTCAGGGTGTGGTCGGCAGTAGCGGCACGTCCCTCAGGGTGTGGTCGGCAGTAGCGGCACGTCCCTCAGGGTGTGGTCGATAGTAGCGGCACGTCCCTCAGGGTGTGGTAGGGAGTAGCGGCACGTCCCTCAGGGTGTGGTCGGCAGTAGCGGCACGTCCCTCAGAGTGTGGTAGGCAGTAGTGGCACGTCCCTCAGGGTGTGATCGGCGGTAGTGGCACGTCCCTCAGGGTGTGGTCGGCAGTAGCGGCACGTCCCTCATGGTGTGGTCGGCAGTAGCGACACGTCCTTCAGGGTGTGGTCGATAGTAGCGGCACGTCCCTCAAGGTGTGGTCGGCAGTAGCGGCACGTCCCTCAGGGTGCGGTCGATAGTAGCGGCACGTCCCTCAGGGTGTGGTAGGCAGTAGCGGCACGTCCCTCAGGGTGTGGTCGGCAGTAGCGACACGTCCCTCAGGGTGTGGTAGGCAGTAGTGGCACGTCCCTCAGGGTGTGGTCGGCAGTAATGGCACGTCCCTCAGGGTATGGTCGGCAGTAGTGGCACGTCCCTCAGGGTGTGAAGCGAGTGTGAAGCGACAGGTTGACATTGGTTTAATGCGTCTCTTCATTTGACTTTTTTCATCTCTTAAGAGACTAGCATGGGCACCATCTTTTCCTGCGACACATTCAGCTATGCATATTATGCTGCTCATGCCGTCGCTGCCGCTCTAAAACGTATTGAAAAACTGTTTTCCCGGGAGCGAGCTGAGCTGTGTCGGTGCCGGACACAAACCGGTACGTGGTCCACGCCCGTGCCGTGCCGTGCCGTGCCGTGCCGTGCCGTGCCGTGCCGTGCCGTGCCGTGTTGTGGCCGGCTGGGCTGCGCGTCGCTGCTGTCGACGCTGTGAATCAAGGTGATTTATAGCGGGTATAGTGCAACAGACCTGGTCGCTACCGGTGGCGACCTTTAGTGTCGGATAGCGTCTGGCATGAGTCCGGTCATCACCGGCACTCAGCAGCGTTGTCGACATTTGGTGTCCACGGAAACTGGCGACACCACGGTACGCCGCGGGTCGTGAACGGCACGCTCTGGTCAGTGGGCAGTCGGAAATGTTGGACATTTGCCTTTTCATCAGTGTTCGCCTGGCGCCAGGGCGGCAGTAGCACCTGCCGCACTGCTGATATCGCTCAGCGGGCAGTAGCACCTGCCGCACTGCTGATATCGCTCAGCCGGCAGTAGCACCTGCCGCACTGCTGATATCGCTCAGCGGGCAGTAGCATCTGCCGCACTGCTGATATCGCTCAGCCGGCAGTAGCACCTGCCGCACTGCTGATATCGCTCAGCGGGCAGTAGCATCTGCCGCACTGCTGATATCGCTCAGCCGGCAGTAGCACCTGCCGCACTGCTGATATCGCTCAGCGGGCAGTAGCATCTGCCGCACTGCTGATATCGCTCAGCCGGCAGTAGCACCTGCCGCACTGCTGATATCGCTCAGCCGGCAGTAGCACCTCCCGCACTGCTGATATCGCCCAGCCGGCAGTAGCACCTGCCGCACTGCTGATGTCGCTCAGCCGGCAGTAGCACCTGCCGCACTGCTGATATCGCTCAGCCGGCTGTCGGCGCTCGGCGAGCCGCGCTGTGGTCTGGGGCGCCCTGGTCAGACGTGTACACGCTGTCCGAGCGTTGGTGCCGATGGACGCACGCTGGTCGCCATGACAGCACGTTGGTGCCGATGGGCGCACGTTGGTTACTATGGCAGCACATTGGTGCCGATGGGAGCAGTCACCGTGGAGTGGCAATGGGAAGTGTTGCGCCATATATGGTATGAGACGAGACACGAAAGTAGCGCAGGACGCGCTTGGTACCAATCTACCTTTGCGTATTGTTACCGGGGTGGTGTGCTTCCAGTCGTATAATTTGTACTTGAGCACGGACCAACAAAGTTGAAGGATTCGGTTACTACCGGATCCCTCGGTGGTAAGTCGGCTGGTGTCCCCACCCGTCGGCACGAAATCCGCCGAGGTGCTCATCCTGCTGGCGGCCTCTCAGTGGCGCTCGGATGCGGCCAATGATCCCCTGAACTGGGCCAAGGCGTGACAGTTGGCGGCCTGCCAGGGCACGTGCGTTCCTTTCGTAAAGTTTGCGCACACAAAAGTTGAGTGGGAGCCACTTCGCATATAGCCGAGAGGCTTATGACGTCTGTGAAGAGCAGCGCATGGCTGCATAAACTACCGAGCGTAGTGTAAGGTGGACCAACGTTGGCCTGGCGCGCTCTAGTCGTACTATCTCCGACTGAGCTGTTAATATCATATCGTGCTAACGCTAATTTTATGAGTTGTTAATGTCCGCCGTCATTATCCATCAGTATTTTTTATCGTCATTTTTCATCGTCCTGGCTTTGGTTGGCTTTGGCTTTGGCCTCACCCTCACTTAGTTCGAGGGCAACGGCTTCGGCTTCCCGAAGCCACGTATTGTACCATTCGTTTTTGCATCGGCTTCCTAATTTGTTCACTGTAGCTCCGGCTTCGTAGTGTTTTTTTTTTAACCGCTAGAGTCGGCTTCGACTTCACACTATTTTCATCAGCTTTCTTTGGCATTGAATTCGACTTCAGCTTCGTGATTGTATTGCGGCTCGGTTTCGAGCCAACAGCTCGGTTTCGCCCCATGTCTGTTCCGGATGGGCGCTATATGCCCAGCATGCTCGGTGCGCCCAGAGCCCAAATAACTATTTAGCTGTTTGCTCTGGGCCTGGTGTGAACTCCTAAAATGTCCAAAGGACGTTCAAGGCCAGGCCCCTCCAAGCTCGGAGGAGTTTGGCGTGTTTTTCTTTCTCACCCTCACCCTCGCCCTCACCCTCGCCCTCATCCTCACCCTCACCCTCACCCTCACCCTCACCCTCACCCTCACCCTCACCCTCACCCTCACCCTCACCCTCACCCTCACCCTCACATCCATCCTTACCCTCACCCTGAAGGGCCCCAGCAGACCCGTTTGAAAATTGAACTCAAGCCCTTACCCCAAGTTGCTCAGCCATCATGTTGATGGCCCCAAGTAGGCCCCTTTTCTTGGAAACAATTTGGAGTCAATATTGAAGTTACTTTGTGCATACTGCCTAATTGTCCCTTTAAACATTAGCTCCCCGCCCATTCCGAAGTGACTCTTGATACACCTGCGGCGAGTCCACTGTTTTTCTATCTTGATCATATCTCGCACAAAGACGTTTATATATAAAGATATGCTTCCCCGGTTCTGCAGGCCGGTGTGTGCCTGATCGTTGTCGGGCAGCATTGAAGAAAATACGACTAGCCCGTAGCTTTGCGGTATATATTTGCTGCGCCTTCCGCTATCCGTGGCACCTTTGTCCACCAAAGAAGAACTGTCTGGTGGCTGCGGCCGGCTGCAGACAGTTGGGGCGTGACGGACCGCGGGCCGCAGGTGTGTCTTCAGCTGGGCGGGGCCGGATGTGACGTCAGGTGGGCTGAGCCGGCCGCTCAGTGGGCTGGAGCGGGACGGACCGCGGGCCGCAGGTGTGTCTCCAGCTGGGCGGGGCCGGCTGTGACGTCAGGTGGGCTGAGCCGGCCGCTCAGTGGGCTGGAGAGGGACGGACCGCGGGCCGCAGGTGTGTCTTCAGCTGGGCGGGGCCGGCTGTGACGTCAGGCGGGCTGAGCCGGCCGCTCAGTGGGCTGGAGAGGGACGGACCGCGGGCCGCAGGTGTGTCTTCAGCTGGGCGGGGCCGGCTGTGACGTCAGGTGGGCTGAGCCGGCGGCTCAGTGGGCTGGAGCGGGACGGACCGCGGGCCGCAGGTGTGTCTCCAGCTGGGCGGGGCCGGCTGTGACGTCAGCTGGGCTGAGCCGGCGGCTCAGTGTGAGCTGGAGCGGGACGAATGGCTGCTGCCAGAGCGGCCGTCCACGGGGCGGTCAGCGTCGGCGGCGGATCTCAGCTGCCATCCTCTAAAGACGGGTCGTCACGCGGCACGACCATGCTCAGACCCGGACCCGAGCCGAGCGGTGAACTTGAGGCGGCCGCAGAGTCGTGTCATACATAACTCAGGAGATCTGGTGGAGCCGACAGGCACCAGGATATGGCGGGCATCCGCCGCTGTAGTCGTGTGGCGGGAGTTTGCCGGTGCAAGCTGCATCTGCACTCGTTACTCATTAACTAGCGTCCTTGCATGGCAGATAACGGTCTAAAATGAGTATCCCCGCACTGACCAAAGGAGGCGCCGTCACCCTTGAGTGGATGAGCGCGATGTGACCTCAGCAGTCGACGCGCCCTAAAGCTCTAATAACTAACACCCTTGATCGGGAGCTTGCCGCTGCCGACGTATCACGGGTGTATGCCGTGGTATGGTAGAAATTCCCTACTGCTGCGGTATGGCTGGAGTTGGCCGCTGCCGACATATGGCGGGATTCTGCTGTGATGTGGCGGGAGTCCGCTGCTGCAGTGGTGTGGCGGGAGTTGACCGCTGCCGACATATGGCGGGAGCTGCCACTTCGTCATGAGTGATGGGGCAGGATGTGCCCAGACTCTTCTATTCTGGCTTTGAGCAGCAGCCAAAAGTGAAACACATGACGGGGGTAAATTTAGTTCTGTCTCTCTCCCAGTGCTTGGAGAAGCTGGTGCAGAGGTCAACCATCCTTCCGACGTTGCAAACGTAAGCGATCGATCAACGGTGATACTCGGCGAAGCAGGAAGCCTCCACCCCGAGCTCCTTCGTCGGAAAGTTAGCTTAGAAATCCAAACGGTTATTTTGTGTCACCTCTTAGCACTTGTCACAAAACGAGCTATTCACCGCAGCAGAGCTACGGTCGACAGTAATAAGCCTCAAGAGTGTGACAGGAGGCCTTAACATCTCTATGATGAGTTGCTGGAACGTTTCCCTTCACGGGTACTCAATGAAATACTAGCAACTTTTAGCATGCTGAAGGAAGGCAGATTTCCGACCTCATGGCGGGAAGCTACAGTGATCCCTCTTCTAGAGCCAGGAAAAAGTGGGGTCGATCCACCACACTATCCACCCATTGCTCTGACCTCGTGCATGTGCAAATTACTAGAAACACTGTGGAGGCACGACCTGCTTGGTTTCTAGAAACGCATGGCGTATTTACAAACGCCCAGTGCGCTCGTAGAAGAAATGGAGGAACAGCAAACCAGCGTCTGGCGCTTGACACTGGAATACATGTAGCCTTGAGGCGGAAACTACACGCTTGAGCCATCTTTTTCAACCTCGAAGGCGCATATACTACCACCTGGTGCCGCGGGGTATTTTGTTGAAAGCACGAAAGTATGGCACTCGTGACCACGTGGGCAATTCCCTCCGAAACTTTAAAAATGAACGATTCGTCCGTGTCCGTGAGGAACACGGGCTGTCTGAACGACTTTAACGAGCTTGCGGAATACCACAGGGCAGCTTTCGCAGCGTCACGTTGTTTGCCATTGTGATAAGTGATATTGACGGTTGGTTGGTTATTGGTTTCACGACACATCGACTGTTGAGTCATGTAGCGTCGCCAGTCTCACGCCGATTGGTCGTTGGCGAGGAGTAGCGACAAGTGAGACTCGAACCCACAACCTCTCGATTATGAGACGGGCAACTTACCCCTAGGCTACTCATCCCAAGCGATATTGACGATGAGCTAGCACAAACATCGAACGGTCGCTATTTGTCGACGAATTTGCAGTCTGGTGCTGTGGCTCCAGTACGTCAGCAATGGCATGACAGTTTCGGCACGCAGTAAAGAGGTTCCAGAGCTGGAGCATCAGAAATTGTTTTCTGTTTTCCGCGGACAAATCCATTTCGCACTCAATCTTCACCATCAAGACACAGAGGAAATAGTTCCAAATCGCAGTCTACTAAATTGCATTGCTCGAATATCTTCCGGAGCTGATCGTAGGATGCTGACGACATTTTATCAAGCAATTATCCATTCAAAGCCAGTCTACGCATGCTACGTATTCGATGGTGCTTGCAGGATGATGGTGTTTCATGCACTTAACGCATTTTGGGTACAGTGCACCATGTAGAACTGTAGATTATTACCCATGCTTCCGGAACCTCACCGGTCTCTCGCCTGGCAGCACAGACCAATGAACCGTCACTGGCACTGGGGCGAGAAATGGTGGGCTTGTGATATGGTTGCAGGCTGCGTCAGTTTCCCATGCACCTGAAGCGGCCTCCTCATGCCGCATTTTGGCAGTCATTTACAGCGGGCGGAGTTGGAGGACACATCCGTTCTGTACTGGAATGCAGACCCTTTCCCGAAAAGTCATACCAGAGTGCACATCGCGCCGAGTCCCAAAACTACTGGCGGCACCCTGGAACCTGGTTTCACTTGCAATTTATATATCCATCAGTCATGCGTAAAGGGGACACCTCGTCAGAATCGTGTCGTCGAGAACGATAGAACACCAGTACTCCTGCTGAGGACATGCGATGATTTTTACTTACTTTTTACGTAGAGCATCACAGGAGCAAGTTGTGCTTTTGTGTGCGGTACTAATGTACGCTCGTTTTAGCCTGCTTATTCATACCTCAGTGTATAGCTCGCAGCTGATTGCGAACCTAAAGGCATTACCGTGTATATCAATTTCCCGGGACAATATATATGATTCTATCTGATTCTATTAGCAGCCTTTTGGCACGTCTTACTACATAGGCACGAGATGGGACAACTGTCCGCTCGTGCTGGGTCCCGAGGCGCATCGGGATGTGCGGCAAGGAATGTGCGGGCTCTGCGGTGAAGTGGGCAGCTCAGAAACGCCCCATGCATTTGGCCACTGCCTACTAGGTGCCACTTATCTAGGGTGCCAAGCTTCATATTTGATCAGTGGCAAAGGCCTGGGACAGAGCAGCGAACAATCATCGGCTGATCAGTGGCAAAGGCCTGGGACAAAGCAGCGAACAATCATCGGCTGATCAGTGGCAAAGGCCTGGGACAGAGCAGCGAACAATCATCGGCTGATCAGTGGCAAAGGCCTGGGACAGAGCAGCGAACAATCATCGGCTGATCAGTGGCAAAGGCCTGAGACAGAGCAGCGAACAATCATCGGCTGATCAGTGGCAAAGGCCTGGGACAAAGCAGCGAACAATCATCGGCTGATCAGTGGCAAAGGCCTGGGACAGAGCAGCGAACAATCATCGGCTGATCAGTGGCAAAGGCCTGGGACAGAGCAGCGAACAATCATCGGCTGATCCGTGGCAAAGGCCTGAGACAGAGCAGCGAACAATCATCGGCTGATCAGTGGCAAAGGCCTGAGACAGAGCAGCGAACAATCATCGGCTGATCAGTGGCAAAGGCCTGGGACAAAGCAGCGAACAATCATCGGCTGATCAGTGGCAAAGGCCTGGGACAGAGCAGCGAACAATCATCGGCTAATGAGTGGCAAAGGCCTGGGACAGAGCAGCGAACAATCATCGGCACGCAATCAAGTCACACCTAGGACATTTGACAGGGTGCCGTTGTATGTCCAAAAAAGAGGTTACCCAGGCGGCTCTGCAGCTTGCGCATCGTACCTTCGCTACCCATCGTTATCTCCTTTGTGGCGAGGGGAGGCCGCAGTGTTTCCACTGCCTGGAAACCCTGACAGTCCAACACTTAACCCTCTCGGGGTCATTTTACGCCATGTGAGATTTTCCGCGGGCAGTGAAGAAGAAAAAACGACGCGCGGTAGCGCGCTGAAATTTGTTACACCTTCTTCCACATCAATTTGGCATATTGTGTACAAATGTTAAGGTCGAGTCATCTGCAATCAACGAGTTTTTCAAGGTGAAGTGAGGTCACCTCTATACAAAATTCAATCAGTCCTTACGCTTTGATGGATAACGATATTTGAAGAAAACCTTCAGCGTTTTCATATTTTTAGGGATGCAACAAAACGCACCAGAGAGGTTGCGATTTTTTTGATGACTCATTAGTTTTGTTAGTTTAACCCATTAGGGCTAACATCGAAGATTTTGTCCAAAGTAAGCATTTTTATGAGTGCAAATTAGTTTAAGACAACGGTTCGCGGTCCGCTCTACCCACTAGAAAAAGAAGCATTCAATAAAATTGAACACTCAAAATGTTGAAAATGTTGTAAATGTTGATATTTTGGTGGGCAACAAAAAATAGGGCCATGGTCAATTTCTCCTTCCTTTTCTGATTAAAAGCTATAAAATATGCTAAAAATGAACTCCCCAGAACCAAAAACGTGATGTCAGTCTTCATCACACATATATATCCCGCTCCACAGTTACGTCACTGTGCACTTTCCGATGACACCACTTACGTTTTCGTGCAACACTTAGGTTGGAAATTAGAGGGGGTATAAAAAGCCCCCCCCCAGACGGGTTGTGAGGATCTTACCGGAAGGACGTGGGTTAACCACGTGCCAACACTGCACGAGAGCGCATGTCTTTCTATGGACATCAAATGGGCTGCTGGACTTATGAAAATATACTGGAGTGCAATTCAAAACTCGTACATTCCGGAAACCTGTTCCATTATCTGGATTCCAGGTTAGGTGCGCCCAAAGGCAATAGTTTCCATCTTGCAGTGAATGACTAGAATATAAATTATGGGGCGAACGATGAAGTACTGGTCGAAGCGTCCTAACGCCGGAAGGACAACTACAGCACCCAGAGGTGCAGTCTCGTGATAGATGCAGTCTCGTGAATGTGGCTCAGACTCTGGGACTCCGGCTCTGGGCAACGTCCGACTGGTGTACGTCCGTGCAACGCCGCCCAGTATGCAGACCGAGGCAACGCCGCCCAGTATGCAGACCGAGGCAACGCCGCCCGGTATGCAGACCGAGGCAACGCCGCCCAGTATGCAGACCGAGGCAACGCCGCCCAGTATGCAGACCGAGGCAACGCCGCCCAGTATGCAGACCGGGAACCGCCCAGTATGCAGACCGAGGAAACGCCGCCCAGTATGCAGACCGAGGCAACGCCGCCCAGTATGCAGACCGAGGAAACGCCGCCCAGTATGCAGACCGAGGCAACGCCGCCCAGTATGCGGACCGAGGCAACGCCGCCCAGTATGCGGACCGAGGCAAGGTCCTACATCGACGCTGAGCCTCGGACGTATTCTGCCTCTGACGTCCCGGGGTCAGGTCCTTTCGACAGGCTATCACTGCCACAGCCAGGGCTGCTAGCCCATTCATTCCAGCGAAGTTTGTTCAGTGTATTTCCCTTCTGAAATGCATGCTGTCAGTTGAACACGGGACAGTGTCAAATTGAAACCGGCGCGTGGAGTCATTCACTAAGTGCTTTTACGGTCTTGATCACGTGTATGAAGTAATATGCTGTCATCTACATTGCACGATTTTGCTTCAATTTAATTTTCGTCTTGCAATGAGCTTACATTTGCGCTGAGTTGAGGTGTGGACGCCTGCTAGCACTGGCAGCAGCAGCATGCTTTTGTCGTTTGGGAACGTATGTCGGCGGTGGGTGGCTCGAAGATACCATCGTCATCGATCCATTGTTGAAGTGAAACTCTGTCGCCCAGCTGGTGTGCCACATCGCATCCACCCATCGCTCGTGAGCATGCCACGATAACGGCCCTTATCCAGCCCGTTAACCCGGCTATTCACCAAGTTAACTCGCGATGACCTATCAACGCTGCCATGAACATGGCGGCCCTGCATTTATCGTGTTGAACAGGCCGGCCGCCCCGGCACGGCCCGGATAAGCCGCTGTTGACGAGCGATCTTCGCTCGATTGGGTCGGTTAGCGCTGCCTTAATGCCCGCGGCGGCAGGCCCCCGGGGCATGCTACCGCGCCCCACTGCTGCTGCATTAATGCCCGCGGCGGCAGGCCCCCGGGGCATGCTACCGCGCCCCACTGCTGCTGCATTAATGCCCGCGGCGCCGAGACCCCCGGGACGTGCCACCGCGCCCCACCGCTGCATTAATGCCCGCGGCGCCGAGACCCCGGGACGTGCCACCGCGCCCCACCGCTGCTGCATTAATGCCCGCGGCGCGAGACCCCCGGGACGTGCCACCGCCCCCTGCTGCTGCATTAATGCCCGCGGCGCCCCCCCCCGCAGCCGCGGCCCCCCACCCGCCCCGCTGCTGTTAATGCCCGCGGCGCCGCCCCACCCCCCCACCCCCCACTGCTGCTGCATTAATGCCCGCGGCGCCGAGACCCCGGGACTGCCACCGCGCCCCACCGCTGCATTAATGCCCGCGGCGGCGGCCCCCGGGGCATGCTACCGCGCCCCACTGCTGCTGCATTAATGCCCGCGGCGCCGAGACCCCCGGGACGTGCCACCGCGCCCCACCGCTGCATTAATGCCCGCGGCGGCAGGCCCCGGGACGTGCCACCGCGCCCAACCGCTGCTGCATTAATGCCCGCGGCGCCGAGACCCCGGGACGCCACCCCCCCCCCCCCTGCCACCGCGCCCCACTGCTGCTGCATTATGCCCGCGGCGCAGACCCCCGGGACGTGCCACCGCGCCCCACCGCTGCTGCATTAATGCCCGCGGCGCCGAGACCCCCGGGACGTGCCACCGCGCCCCACTGCTGCTGCATTAATGCCCGCGGCGCCGAGACCCCCGGGACGTGCCACCGCGCCCCACCGCTGCATTAATGCCCGCGGCGGCAGGCCCCCGGGACATGCCACCGCGCCCCACCGCTGCTGCATTAATGCCCGCGGCGCCGAGACCCCCGGGACGTGCCACCGCGCCCCACTGCTGCTGCATTAATGCCCGCGGCGCCGAGACCCCCGGGACGTGCCACCGCGCCCCACCGCTGCATTAATGCCCGCGGCGGCAGGCCCCCGGGACGTGCCACCGCGCCCCACCGCTGCTGCATTAATGCCCGCGGCGCCGAGACCCCCGGGACGTGCCACCGCGCCCCACCGCTGCTGCATTAATGCCCGCGGCGGCAGGCCCCGGGACGTGCCACCGCGCCCCACCGCTGCTGCATTAATGCCCGCGGCGCCGAGACCCCGGGACGTGCCACCGCGCCCCACCCTGCTGCATTAATGCCCGCGGGGCAGCCCCGGGGCATGCTACCGCGCCCACTGCATAATGCCCCGCGGAGGCCCCCGACATGTACCGCCCCACCCTATAATGCGCATAATGCCCGCGGCGCCAGACCCCGGACTGCCACCGCGCCCCACCGCTGCTGCATTAATGCCCGCGGCGCCAGACCCCCGGGACAGCTACCGGCCCCACCTCCACTAATGCCTGCGGCGGCAGGCCCCGGGACTGCCACCGCGCCCCACGCTGCTGCATTAATGCCCGCGGCGCCGAGACCCCGGGACGTGCCACCGCGCCCCACTGCTGCTGCATTAATGCCCGCGGCGCCGAGACCCCCGGGACGTGCCACCGCGCCCCACCGCTGCTGCATTAATGCCCGCGGCGCCGAGACCCCCGGGACATGCTACCGCGCCCCACTGCTGCTGCACTAATGCCTGCGGCGGCAGGCCCCCGGGACGTGCTACCGCGCCCCACCGCTGCATTAATGCCCATTATTTGGTAAACTCGTCGAGGCGATTAATAGCTTGGCGATTAATCACTGCCAATTGACTGCTCAGGGTCGAACGTGCATACGTAGGGAGGGGAGGGAACATCCTTAAGTTGTTTTTCCTCCTGTATGACCGAAGCAGTCGAAGCGCCCCTAAGCCCAAAAATAACAGTAGTTTTTCCATGCAGTTCGAATGTTGCAGAGGTGTTCATCAGTGGTCACTGGTCAGCTATCAGTGGCCACTGGTAACTGGTCAGCTACCAGTGGCCACTGGTCACTGGTCAACTATCAGTGGTCACTGGTCACTGGTCAGCTACCAGTGATCACTGGTCACTGGTGAGCCATCACACCCGCTGTCGTGTCTGGCCAAAGTTGCTAGATCTGAATCTGTCAAAGTGACTAGATCTGCCGGGTTTTGGCAGTACAATTCCACGGTTCTCCTAAATGACTTGGGGCTGATCACGCATTCTGATAAACGGAACAAATGGTCCGAACACGTCCAAAAATGGTACTACTAAAATGGCACCATTAAGTCCTACTGTACTGATAAGTGGGCACCATTTATTCGAAGAAGTCGGCCGTTCCGCTGCCAAATATAGCTCAAATGGAGGTGTGTGAAGACTGCTAGTAGCCGTCTTCACGAATATTCTCGGCGCACGTTAGTGAGTCAAGTTTAGCTAGATTCGGTAACCGCTGGTCGACTTCCTGGGACGATGTAATCCTGTTTGCTGGTTCGGTCATCCGCATCGCCGCGTTATCTGGAAGGACGGCGGCACCTGCTACAACAAGTCGGCGGGCCTTGACACGTTCGCAGCTGGACTGGACGACAGCTGGCCTGACATGTCCTCGGCCACTGATGATCAGTGCTGGTGACTATGTAAATACTTCCCTTCCCTGTATACTAGCAATCCGAATTGGCAAACCAGTTTCTTTTAGATAGAAAGTTTGTGGCATCGGCTACTGTTTAACACCAAGTGGCACATTTACCGATTGTTGTATGTACGATTGTCATGTGATCCCACAGTTATGGGCGCAAAATGACCTTGGGTGGTGACGCACCGCTAAACTCCAATTAATCAACATCATCATGTGATCCTCTGCTAAGCAGTGACCTGGGAAGCATGACACGACAGTGGTGGGATAACATTCAGTGCGGCTGAGAACACTGCTCAACCGTGCAGTATATATTGAATGTCTGCATGTGTACATACATGCCGATGCATGCCAGCACATCCATGAAGGCATGTACGTCGTAGGCACGCGTACGACACAGCCGGACACCCCAGCGCGTGTCGGTTGGGTCGGCAGTGCACAGTTAACTCAAACGTGGATACATACAAACATCAACTATCATCATCTACTCTTCGGCGCTACCGTTCGAATAAGCACACAACCTGCATATTATGCGAATAACTTGTAGCTTACTTATATATATATATATATATATATATATATATATATATATATATTTTTTATATATATTGCTATGAACCACATACCAATGCAATTTGTAGCATACCGTCAGACTGTGGTCAGCACCGGTCTTTGTCTTCAACAGTCGGTGGTCGCCCACAGCCTTATCTTGCTGATCCACGAAGCATCAGCGAGAGACTCATCGGCGTAGCTTCTGCCAGTGACTGGCATGGCTTAAAGCGTGTGACGCTTATGGAGAAGCGCCGGCTGTTGTCAGATGTGGACGTGGGCACGTCACGTCTTGTCCCACCACTAGTGTGACGAGACGTGACGTGACGTGACATCACGTGACGGTGACACGTTATGGGTTATGGTGCCCGTTACACGGTCCGTGTGAAGATGCAGAGTGGCCATGCGCTGGTGTGCCATTACAAAAAGAGCCACTACCACTGAGCCGGTGTAGTGACACTTGACCTGCCGACAGGTACGCGGAGGTCATACCGGACGACGACGACCGACCTGCCGTGGAAGAGCTGCTGGGAGCGCTCACACTGAGCTAGTGTGGCCGCCGCCGCCGGTCAGGTGGGCTGCGTCTCGGGCCCCCTGGCCGCCGCCTGTCAGGTGGGCTGCGTCTCCGGGCCCCCCTGGCCGCCGCGTCAGGTGGGCTGCGTCTCGGGCCCCTGGCCGCCGCCTGTCAGGTGGGCTGCGTCTCAGGGCCCCCTGGCCGCCGCCTGTCAGGTGGGCTGCGTCTCGGGCCCCCTGGCCGCCGCCTGTCAGGTGGGCTGCGTCTCGGGCCCCCTGGCCGCCGCCGGTCAGGTGGGCTGCGTCTCGGGCCCCCTGGCCGCCGCCGGTCAGGTGTGGGCTGCGTCTCCTGGGCTGGCCCCCTGGCCGCCGCCTGTCAGGTGGGCTGCGTCTCGGGCCCCCTGGCCGCCGCCTGTCAG
This sequence comes from Imbricaverruca yamaguchii, assembly GCA_034440575.1. NCBI lineage: Eukaryota > Metazoa > Arthropoda > Thecostraca > Neoverrucidae > Imbricaverruca > Imbricaverruca yamaguchii. Next base: position 1,354,213 of record JAOTOL010001563.1, read on the forward strand.
GTGGGCTGCGTCTCGGGCCCCCTGGCCGCCGCCTGTCAGGTGGGCTGCGTCTCGGGCCCCCTGGCCGCCGCCTGTCAGGTGGGCTGCGTCTCGGGCCCCCTGGCCGCCGCCTGTCAGGTGGGCTGCGTCTCGGGCCCACTGGCCGCCGCCTGTCAGGTGGGCTGCGTCTCGGGCCCCCTGGCCGCCGCCTGTCAGGTGGGCTGCGTCTCGGGCCCCCTGGCTGCAGAGGTCGTCCCGGCTGGGAAGGTCCGGCCGGCCTGACTGCAGAGGCCGTCCCGGCTGGGAAGGTCTGGCCGGCCTGGCTGCAGAGGCCGTCCCGGCTGGGAAGGTCCGGCCGGCCTGGCTGCAGAGGCCGTCCCGGCTGGGAAGGTCCGGCCGGCCTGGCTGCAGAGGCCGTCCCGGCTGGGAAGGTCTGGCCGGCCTGACTGCAGAGGCCGTCCCGGCTGGGAAGGTCCGGCAGCCGGACGCTGACACTCACAACTCTGGATGTCGCCGCTACATAACTGGGCGCTACGAGACGGAGCCCGCAGTTGTGACGTCACCGCCACACGTCCAGCACGCGCTCCGTTATTGCCGGGGGTGGACGGCATGGTTACCGTGACGAACTCGACCGCCGGCACGTGACGGCCATATCGGCACTTGGTTCATCCTCGTGCGGGACGGTGCCGGCACTTGGTTCACCCTCGTGGTGAAGAGAGGCGGGGGGGGGGAGGGCTGTGGTGGCAGGTGGCGAGGGGAGACGTGGCCACTGTAGCCGGACAGTCGGACACGACAATACAGCTGTGGCGACGTCGCCAGCGGTCACCGATGTCGGCTGTGCTGAGGGCTGCAGTACGGCACGGCCGTCACACCTGTACGGCACGGCCGTCACACCTGTACGGCACGGCCACCACACCTGTACGGCACGGCCGCCACACCTGTACGGCACGGCCGTCACACCTGTACGGCACGGCCGTCACACCTGTACGGCACGGCCGTCACACCTGTACGGCACGGCCGTCACACCTGTACGGCACGGCCGCCACACCTGTACGGCACTGCCGTCACACCTGTACGGCACGGCCGCCACACCTGTACGGCACGGCCGTCACACCTGTACGGCACGGCCGTCACACCTGTACGGCACGGCCGTCACACCTGTACGGCACGGCCGTCACACCTGTACGGCACGGCCAATACACCTGTACGGCACGGCCGTCACACCTGTACGGCACGGCCGCCACACCTGTACGGCACGGCCGCTACACCTGTACGGCACGGCCGTCACACCTGTACGGCACGGCCGCCACACCTGTACGGCACGGCCGTCACACCTGTACGGCACGGCCGTCACACCTGTACGGCACGGCCGTCACACCTGTACGGCACGGCCGTCACACCAGTACGGCAGTGCTGGGGGTGTGTGTACGTGTTGTGTGCTGGGGGTGTGTGCTGGGGGTGTGTGTACGTGTTGTGTGCTGGGATGTGTGTACGTGTTGCGTGCTATTGAGTCCGTGCTAAGTCCTCGTTCATAGATGCCGAGTTGTTTCCAGTTGCTTTGTGCGATTCATGCGATGTTTGCTATCCGTGTTCAAACAATATCTGTGTGATATGCGTGAAGGGAATGCTCGACCATGTTAGCCCTTGTTCTGTCCAATTATACGTGGTACAGCGTAATCCGTTTTGTTCGATTGCATCGATATTGCTGTCAGCGCAATCTGGAGCTGGAACGTCTGGTTTCGCTTCCCTCGAGAAACACGCGTGATTAATCAGTGTGGATCGTGTGAAGCGATCCAGTGTGGCCATGTCACGTGAAGCGATCCAGTGCGGTCATATCTGGCTGGCTGGCGTGGCGGCTTCTCAGCCAACTTCGGTTATGTCCACGTCGAGTGGTGTGTCGAACAGCACCCGGGGGAGGGGGACGGGGAGGGAAAGCGCGTCTCAGTCAGACTCAGCACACATCACGCCCGGCACCGGCCGCCACCTCAGGGTCAGGATCAGGAGCGGCGACTCAGTCACCGGAGACTCGAGTCGCTTGGTGGCCGGCCCAGGACAGCAAAGCGTCATGTTATAACGTCTAAAATGTCATCAGTACAACATACCATCTGGTCAGATCAGCACATCTAATCAGATCATGGAAACATCAAAATTTATGGTCAGATCGGGACAACATAGCATCTGGTTAGGCCGGGGAAGGAGTAGCAACTGGTCAGTTCAGGATATCATAGTATTTGAGTCGGACCGACACAGCATAACCAGGTCAAATATGGCGTCACCAGGTCCCGGGACAAGGTTAATCACGCGTTCATCTACAATAGCTATCAAACATCAGCATTGCATCAACAGCCATCACACCATCCAGACCTCCCGTAGCAGATTTTCCCGTAGCAGTTTCAAATGCTTATTGCCCATTCCACGAGAAATGAGCAAGTGAAAGAGCCAAAATAACACCCAATATTTTATTATTAATGAAAATAATTGCATGGGGTTGTCGGATGCGCCGAATCCAGCTGTGCTCTTTTTACAAAGATCAGGTCCAAGGTCAAGGAGTTATAGCTTCGATTATTGTTTGCATGTCATATCACAAGGCTGTTTTTGAGGTCTTTAGCTTAATGAAGAAGAATGTGACTTGTGCATAAGTATACATATGTGAACTCACAATAAACCACCGGGGGACAATTAGTCTAGGAGTAAGTTGCCCGTCTCGCATTCGAAAGACCGTGGGTTCGAGCCTCATCTATCGCTACTCTTCGCCCGCAACCAATCGGCGTGAGATATTGGCGACGCTACATGGCTTCACAGTCGACGTGTCGTAACACCAATAACCACCACAATAAACCACTGCATCTCTTGGCTGCTTCGGAATTATCGTTTATCGACTACTAGAAATCGTGTCATCGTGACATCAGGGCACGTTACCTACGTTAGCTTTCGGGACAGTCACCATGCCAATTAAAAGCGCAGACATGAAGTTCGATATTTTATCTTTCGAAAAAAAAATTGCTTTGCCCTAAAACTCTACATATCCATTCTATATCCTTTCTAAGTTAGGCATACATGGTTGTTTCCGCTGTAGTTTATCGTACCCGGCTTTACTATGTGTTTAGAATGGTAATATTACTGAAATACAGGCTTTCTGAGGTTCGAGACAGTTAAGATAAGATGAGAAGGTTGGTTATCTGATACTGAGCATTGCCCTGAAGAATTATTGTAACCAATGAGGTCAAAGGTTAAGAAATGGCGAAATGTCTCCAAATCGTGGTAGTAGGTGATTTATGAATTATACCTGACGATGGGTTACAAGGACAGAGAAGCATTCACAACATAGCAATCACATTATGATAGCTGAGTAACCATTCACACAACCCTTTAATGCATTTCGAAAATACAAATATGCGGAAGTAGTGAAATATGAAGAAGGGCACAAACAAGGGATGTCACCGTGCATGGGTGCTCAGTGCTTTCTGCTCACTCTCGCCGACCGTGCTACATGCGAAGCGGGACATTTCTGAGGGTGACGGACACAGACAAGGTGAAGGCAAAGCTATTTTATGAGTCGGATCAAATCAGCCGGATATGTCTCAGTAAGATCGACTGTTGCGGTGCGACAGGCCGAGGGACAAAAAGTAGAGTTCAGAAAAGGCATATTTTGGGAAACTTGTGTGAGACATATGTTGTATAGAAGCAAAACCCTGACAACTCTTGCACCGGCTCCTTTGCTGCCCTTCGTCTGAAGCATTGCGTCTTGGCAGGCAACAGTGGGATGCACCCGGTGTGCGTGTCAGTTATCATCAAAACCCAAAACTGCTCATATCTGCTCTCGGCCTTCTCGGTCTCAAATACCGTAACCTCCTCGATCGCGCTGCATGCGGCATGGAAAGCAGTGATCGCATCATGTACAGCTGTGACGGCTGCCCTGGTGAAGACGGAGTGATGCACTTTCAGAGGATTGTCCTCGCGGACGAAACAGGAGAGGAAAGTGAAGGTGATTCAGCCCCAGATGATGACATGGATAATGAGATTATGGACCAACAGTGGACGAGCACGCGTCGCTGTACACTCGCAGAAGTGGTCTAGACCAAAGAGGAAAATGGTCTAGACCAAAGAGCACGCCATGTTGGAGCCAGCAAACTGTGAAGGTGACCGGACACCGCTTTGTGGCTGACAAACAAGGTCAGCACTTCACCTACACAAATACTACCGCCATGAAGACAATGTGATTGTCCAGTGCGATTTCGCTGGAAATGATTAATTTCTGGTGGAGGATGCTGCCCAAGGCTTCCACTGATTCGTCCCAGTGTACGGTGTATCCGTTTGTAGTGTACTGACGTCAGGACGAGGTACTGAGCCATCAGAGTTACTGCTGTATTTCTGACAGCTCAAAGCACAACATCGTCATGGTGCATGTGTTCCTGCAACGGCTTATCCCAGAAATTCGGACCGAAGTGTCTGACTTAAATAAAAAGAAATGAACAGGCGGCAGTGCTACGCAGTATGCTAATAAGCATGACTTCATGAATGTGTGCCACCATCAGCCAGATTGTGGGGTACCCCGTGAATGGCTTTTTTGTCATATCTTATGACAAGGCCGCTTGCGACGGCGTAGGGGCGCAGCGAAGGGTTCGGCGCCTCAAGAGAGCCTCAAGCGCCCACTTAACAACCAGATACAAGCTAGTCAGCAGCATCAAGTTCATATTTATGTCAATGCAGGAGGAAATGAGCACAATGGTACCACAAGTTCGCACCAGTGACCCACAACACCGTAATAGTTCATGAACCGTTTATCGATGCGGAGCGGGGTCTAATAGTAGTTGGGTGAAGTGAAACGTGTTAGTGTGCACGCTGATACAGATTGTGTTGATTGATATTATCGAGGGTTAAATTGATATTATCGAGGGCGCAGGGGGCTAAGTTTCTCAAGTGAAACTCAAGTGTTCCGAAGACCAACTCCATATAGTCTTCTAAATGCGTCCCAGTTGTCAAGTCCATATGAGGTCATGTCCCTGAGCTATAACCTAAAACGTCCCGAGCGTTACATGTATTGGAGGCGCTCTGGAGGCTAAAATGCGGACCGTTACGAAGGAAAAATGGCAAAGCCAGGGCCATTTTGCACGCCGTGTTCTTTCGGATTGTGATTTGGGTGCACAAATCCGATGGTTTCTAATGGGCGCTAAATGACCTAGTAGTCGGCGCGCCCTTAAACCCAAATAATCAATGAATCAACCGATGGTTTCTATTTGTTTGATTTCGGGGAACAATGGTCCAGGAATACATTTGGGCAGGATTCTTTGGGAACATAATTTGAGAATGGGAAACATTTGGTTTCATTTTGGTGGCACTCATTACCCATGTGCTATTCGTTTTGAAAATTGGCATTTTCAACGATTCACCACATACTCTCAGGTATGTGACCTTTACGGGATCGGTGGCCTTGCTCTTTACACATGTCACTTCTGTTGGATAATATATTCAGATTGCGGGCCATTAAAATTGAAGCTCGGAATTACATTTGTTTAAGACCATGGTCCGAAGACCCGAAGAATCCGAAGAATCAACCGATGGTTTCTATTTGTTTGATTTCGAGGAACAATGGTCCAGGAATACATTTGGGGAGGATTCTTTGGGAACATAATTTGAGACTACACCACGATATTAACCTGTTCAACCTGACCTAGAAGGTGAACCAAAAACGATCTATAAAATCCGTCACTTAACTCTTAGTGTGCTCTTTTTCCCAAATAAAAACAAATGACTGTACGAACTCAGAAATCCAAAGTGGCCAAACTCCATGCTTACATCATATTCTCTAGGGTGCTGAGTCTTTCTCCGCTTTTATCCGGCGCCGACCCATCACCGTGGTCACACCACTACACTATTGACACGCTTTAACCAGAATAGACTTCTGCAGTACCTTATTCACTCGCTGCTGCAGCATCCCTTGACTATGTTTCTCCAGCACACGAGCAAGCTGTTGCGGTATCTCTTGACTATGTTCCTCCAGCCATGAACAAGCTGCTGCAGTATCCCTTGACTATATTCCTGCAGAACGTAAGCAAGCTGCTGCAGTGCCTACCTCGTGAACAAACATTCTCGGTACCTTATGAACAAGTCGCTGCAGCATCTCGTGCACAAGCTGCTACAGCATCTCGTGAACAAGCTGCTGCAGCACGTGATGAACATGCTAATGCAACATCTCGCGAACAAGCTGCTACAATGTCTCATGAGCAAATTATTGCAGCAACTCATGAACGCCTGCTGCAACAGGTTGTAAGCAAGCTTCTGCAGTTCCTCGCAACTGGGACAGACCCTCCTGTTCTTGCTTGACATTGATTCGGAATTTGCAAGTCCCATCTCGCGTCGGTGCCAAAATCACGACTGGTGCAGCCTATAAACCGGGTGTACGGCTTTACGTGCACACTAAAACAACACGCAGCTGGACAATTTCCACTGCATTGAATTATCACTAGGAGTTTATGGGACTATATTCTGCCTGGAACATCTGTGGTGCGTGACTGTGGCTGCACTTTCAAAGCCATTCGCGGTTTCATACCCGTATCTTTATGCATTACTATTCTGCTTCGAGTGTAAGGGTAATACATATGATATGATCCATTTATATATATACATATAAATGTCTGCACAATACCTGCTGTATGCAAGCAAATGTGTTCTGTCTTCTCTGTTGTGATGCTTCTGTGAAGAAGAAAAAACACTTGCACTGTAGCTTAGTCAGTATATTCTACGAGACCATATGTTACGGTTTCTATCTACCTGAGGAATGATCATCCAAACTTAAAAATCTCCCCAAGGTTTGTGAGACGTCCACTCAATGTTCAACACTAATCTGCAGTTAAACCGTGAGGCGGTGCATGTTGATGCTACGCTTAATATCTTGAAATTATATTAATTTAAACTGTTTTTATTAACCCACGAATGTGAGGAATGATGCTCACTAGAGCGATCTTTCCTCTCAATAAAAACTTCAAACGCTTCTTATATGAAGGGCAAATAATTGATCACATACAATACACATCCAAAACGAAGTTGTATTCCCTTTCGTGTCACCTAAACTTGAGACTATATTAATGTTTTTAATTCGCAGCTTCTTTTGCGAGGCCACGCCCCCGCCGGAGACATTGCTCAGGTGATTCGCGTGCATGACGGTACCTGCTAAGGCGCCTAAAAGGGCGCCAGACAAGTGCGAGCTAGTGTTAAAACCGCAGTGCGCTCGATTTTACGCGCAAATCAGTCACAGGCGCATTGCCTCAAGTGTTCGTACAGCCACCCGTCTTCAAGTATGCATGCACATATGCAAAGCTACTAGTTTCGAATACAGTGTATTCAACAACATGCATGCCTAACAGTAAACAAATTCATCATTTCTCACCGGAATTTGGCTCAGATTTAGCTCAGATTTCCGGACGTGACCGACAGTCTGTTGTCAGCCACACTGCCTCTGAGCTGTACTCAGTCATGCTGCCACTGAGCTACACTCAGCCCCGCTGCCACTGAGCTATACCCAGCCACGCTGCCTCTGAGCTATACTCAACCACGCTTCCACTGAGCTATACTCAGCCACGCTGCCTCTGAGCTATGCTCAGCCACGCTGCCACTGAGCTATACCCAGGCACGCTGCCACTGAGCTATACTCAGGCACGCTGCCACTGAGCTATACTCAGCCGCACGCTGCCACTGAGCTATACTCAGCCACGCTGCCTCTGAGCTATGCTCAGCCACGCTGCCACTGAGCTATACTCAGCCACGCTGCCTCTGAGCTATGCTCAGCCACGCTGCCACTGAGCTATACTCAGCCACGCTGCCTCTGAGCTATACTCGCACCTGTGAGCTAACTCAGCCACGCTGCCACTAGCTCAGCCACGCTGCCACTGAGCTATACTCAGCCACGCTGCCACTGAGCTATACTCAGCCACGCTGCCACTGAGCTATACTCAGCAGGCTATACTCAGCCACGCTGCCTCTGAGCTATACTCAGCCACGCTGCCACTGAGCTATACTCAGCCACGCTGCCACTGAGCTATACTCAGCCACGCTGCCACTGAGCTATACTCAGCCACGCTGCCACTGAGCTATACTCAGCCACGCTGCCACTGAGCTATACTCAGCCACGCTGCCACTGAGCTATGATCAGCCACGCTGCCACTGAGCTATACTCAGCCACGCTGCCTCTGAGCTATACTCAGCCACGCTGCCACTGAGCTATACTCAGCCACGCTGCCTCTGAGTTATACTCAGCCACGCTGCTCTGAGCACGCTGCCACTAGCTACTGCCTGAGCTATACTCAGCCACGCTGCCACTGAGCTATACAGCCACGCTGCCACTGAGCTATACTCAGCCACGCTGCCACTGAGCTATACTCAGCACGCTGCCACTGAGCTATAATCAGCCACGCTGCCACTGAGTTATTAGCACAACGCTGCCACTGAGCTAACTCAGACTCACTCTATGCTCAGCCACGCTGCCACTGAGCTATACTCAGCCACGCTGCCACTGAGCTATACTCAGCCACGCTGCCACTGAGTCATATCAGCCACGCTGCCACTGAGCTATACTCAGCCACGCTGCCTCTGAGTTATGCTCAGCCACGCTGCCTCTGAGTTATACTCAGCCACGCTGCCACTGAGCTATACTCAGCCACGCTGCCTCTGAGCTATGATCAGCCACGCTGCCACTGAGCTATACTCAGCCACGCTGCCACTGAGCTATACTCAGCCACGCTGCCACTGAGCTATACTCAGCCACGCTGCCACTGAGCTATACTCAGCCACGCTGCCACTTGAGCTATACTCAGCCACGCTGCCACTGAGCTATACTCAGCCACGCTGCCACTGAGCTATACTCAGCCACGCTGCCACTGAGCTATACTCAGCCACGCTGCCACTGAGCTATACTCAGCCACGCTGCCACTGAGCTATACTCAGCCACGCTGCCACTGAGCTATACTCAGCCACGCTGCCACTGAGCTATACTCAGCCACGCTGCCACTGAGCTATACTCAGCCACGCTGCCACTGAGCTATACTCAGCCACGCTGCCACTGAGCTATACTCAGCCACGCTGCCACTGAGCTATACTCAGCCACGCTGCCACTGAGCTATACTCAGCCACGCTGCCACTGAGCTATACTCAGCCACGCTGCCACTGAGCTATACTCAGCCACGCTGCCACTGAGCTATGATCAGCCACGCTGCCACTGAGCTATAATCAACCACGCTGCCACTGAGCTATACTCAGCCACGCTGCCACTGAGCTATACTCAGCCACGCTGCCACTGAGCTATACTCAGCCACGCTGCCTCTGAGCTATACTCAGCCACGCTGCCACTGAGCTATACTCAGCCACGCTGCCACTGAGCTATACCCAGCCACGCTGCCTCTGAGCTATATACTCAAACACGCTTCCTCTGAGTTATACCCAGCTACGCTGCCACTGAGCTATGATCAGCCACGCTGCCACTGAGTTATAGTCAGCTACGCTGCCACTGAGCTATACTCAGCTACGCTGCCACTGAGTTATACTCAGCCACGCTGCCACTGAGCTATACTCAACCACGCTTCCTTTGAGCATGATCAGCCACGCTGCCTCTGAGCTATACTCAGCCCCGTTGCCACTGAGCTGTACTCAACCACGCTGCCACTGAGCTATACTCAGCCACGCTGCCTCTGAGCTATACTCAGCCACGCTGCCTCTGAGCTATACTCAGTCACGCTGCCTCTGAGCTATACTCAGGCACGCTGCCACTGAGCTATACTCAGTCACGCTGCCTCTGAGCTATACTCAGGCACGCTGCCTCTGAGCTATACTCAGCCACGCTGCCTCTGAGCTATACTCAGCCACGCTGCCTCTGAGCTGTACTCAGTCACGCTGCCTCTGAGTTATAATCAGCCACGCTGCCTCTGAGTTATAATCAGCCACGCTGCCTCTGAGCTACTGGGGAATGGGGGATGGATGGCATCCAGCGGCTGCTGCTTTAAGTGACGATTATATGGGCAGCTAGCTGCCTCAACATTTGTACAAAGATTGAGTTTGCTTTCAGAGAAATATTCCGGCGAAGGTTGGTGAGTATGAAAATAAATAGAGCAGACCTGGCTCCGAGTGGGAAACATTAAACTGCAACTGCTATATCACGCGGTGGAACGCTTTTGAAAGAAAACAACCGGAGAAATCGCTAGAAACTTCTCGCTTTTAGGAAATACGAGGAACACTTCATGAAGATTATAGGGAAAACAATGGATAGGAATTAAAAATTTAACGAACACGTCTGATTTGTAATGATAAACACAAATTAGGGCACATAAAGCATCACACACACGTTATCAGGGTTTTCCAAAGAGTGACGGTCGGCCGCCCCGCAACTCTCAGGTGAACTTGTGTACAGGAGTACCATGTACACAGGAGTAGACACACTGCAGCTTCGGCCCCACTCATCGTCGACCCCTCCAGTACGGCGTCAATTCGGGACCTGTTGAAATCAGGTAAGTCACGAGCCGGTTATGATATCGCGGCTAAATTTGTCATCCCTCCCAATAACTATCGAGCGGACCTTGTGCAAAAATGAGTTCGAGTTCACTGATGTCACGAGTTAGAGTAAGGTCAGGTCAGGTCACGAACCCGTTTCAGTGCGGCTATTAGACGCACGCCCAAGCAGGCATCGTGAATTAACCGTAAGTGAAACTAAGCTGGTAATTTAGACAAATGATCAAATGAAATGCGAAGGTACATAAAGACGACTTCGGTTTAAGCCACCAAGTTAAGTGGATGTTGGGGTGTGGGTAAGTAGTGTATGCGTAATTTAGCTTCCAACTGATATAGTTGAATGCACTGCAACATGTGTACCGATCAATCATGTTATCTAATAGTGGTCCGAGCTTCACAGCAATGTGAGGTATGTTAATTATAGTGATAGGACAAAGATAGCTTAATGCCCATGGGTCAGGTCATCTGGCATCATCCAAGTCGCCCTTTTTGGAACAAGCTTCTTTCTAGGGAAGCTTTCTGTGTTGAATTCAAATTCATCATTCTTTTGCTTCCTCAAAAAAATGTACGGCGTATAGAAACCGGTAAGGTATGGAAGTGTACCCTTGAAAATTAACCAAATTAAGATGTTGAGATAAGACCTAAAGCGTCCCCAGGGGGACACTTATCACACTCACTCCGCGGGTTAAAAAGCACGCTGACGAATACTCAGCATTAAAGCTACATGTCCGAGTGGGAGAACATTAAGTGATACATTTCGCGGGTCTGTCCTGTACCCATTTCCATACCCGGAGGTACAGAGGCATTGCTACAGATGTCATATAGGCCAAGCAGGAAACCGTCATCAACACAATGCTGTGTGTCTAATAATATGCATACTCCGTCAGCAGGCTGGCACCAATGAGACATACTTTGGTAAAACGAAATACACATTTAGGGCGCGGTACCGTCAACCCTTAATCGACGCCATAAACAAGACATTGAGCATACCAACAGGAAACCACACACCACAGCCGCATAGAGATGCTCATCAACACAACTTCTCTTAAGACATACGTTTTACGTACATGCAAAGACGTCACCGAGCCAAAGCATAGTCAAATAATTGCGAATCACACTGGACACCCAGACGTAGATCGCGTCCGTCATAGCCGCGATTGCTATGATTCCGCGTTGGGTAGTAGCAGATGCAATTTTGACCGATATGCGTTTTCCGTATCTTGTTAACCCTCGGGGGGGGGTTCTTCAACCGCCCCCTCAGGTTTTTCGCGGATATTGAACGAACGGCGCGCAGCAGCGCGCCAAAATTTGGCATAGCTTTTTCCACATCAATTTGGCATGCCGTTTCAAAATTTTGAAGTCAGGTGACCTAGGATCAACGAGTTAGTCCAGGTCGAGTGAGGTTACCTCCAAAAAAGGTCAGCCAGTCGTCACGCTTTAACGGATACAGATATTTTAATGAAACTTTCAGCGTTTGTTTATCTTGAGGGATGCAACAAAGCGTACGAGAGGAATTTTCCAGTTTTTCCCGTCTTTGACTGCATACAAATTTTGCATGTTTGCGTATAGCAGTTTATATCGAGGATTCTGGCTAAAGTAAGCATTGTTTATTAGGACAAGTTGACTTCCAACCACGTTTCTCGGTCTACTCTACCCATGAGAAAAGGAAAATTCAAAAAACTTGAGAACCCAAAATGTTGAAATTAAAAATAAATAAATAATTTTTTTTTTAGGGGCCGAACACTTGTATGGCCCCTGTCGATTCGCTATCCTTTTCTGATACCAAATATTTTTTCTCTCTCAAATATCCCCAAAGTGTACTCTCCAGAGCCAAAACATAATGTAAGTCATGAAATGTCGTGACAATCTAGCCCCCCTAGTGACGCCACTTTTTGGGGGAAGTTCTTTTTGGGGTGGATCCGGGCCCGACTCATCGAGGACGTTCCGATGACACCTCATTCGTTTTCGTGTGACGCTTAGTTTGGATTTTAGAGGGGGGTTACTATCAGCCCCTCCCCCAGACGGGGTGTGAGGATCTGACCGGAGTGACGGCGCGGGTTAATGCATAGAATGCCCATGCCTATACTGTGAATTATATTGGTGGTATCTTAATCTAATTTCACTGGCTGCGACCTCTTTTTTTATCTCTCTCTCTCTTTCTATGTATATATATATATATACATATATATATATATGTATATAAATATATGTATATACCTATACATATATCGACATAAGTTCCTATTTTGCGGCACCATCTGTACGATGCGCATAAACATTGCACTTTGCGAATACAAGTCGCAATTCTAATCGTCACCATGGCGTAAATATCATTTTCCCTAAGATGACCTGGAACATGATTTGTTGGTGAACATAAAATGGTGCCTGGAGATTTCATTTGAGGGTGCGAGGAGTTTTAGAACGTTCGTGGCGGCGACGCCGGCGCACCGTCGGGAAGTAAGGGGAAGGAGAATTGGCTCAGCGGTCGGCTCCCGATTATAACCCAGCGACAAAAGCCGAGCACCTGTCGCGAATACAGGCGACTTCAAGTGTTCTCCATACAGAGCGTTTCGTGTTTGAATTTTGGCTGTTTTGAGCCCATGTCTGTGCTAATAATAGTATCGGGTGCATAATGAATGGCTGCGAGCAGCAATTTCCGTAACGGCTCCTCGCTGGTGGACAGTCCGGTTGGCATTTTGACAGTCCAACGTCGCAGTTCGTCTGCAAACTGGAATACTTGGAGTTTAACAGCGTAGCCTTGCGCAATTGAAGACCACGCTTGGCAGATTATACGGTCTTGGGTTGACTCGCGGAT